>OY979725.1:10504882-10829882 GCA_963855995.1 Muricea muricata
TGCCAGCAAGGTGTTCTAGGTAATTAGCACCCAGAGATCGCTGTATACAATGTTCCTAGTGCGTATCTGTACTTGATTTTACGATACCAAAGTTGTTGTTTTGCACTTGTAATTTTTCCCAGCACTTGACAACCGGCATGTATTGATGAGGAATCAGGAATCATAACGAATATAATTATGACGTAATTTACGGTAGTACATACTCATGCATTCAAGGAGCGCACGTTTTATTACAATCTGCAGACGATGAGAGGGAATGTGGGGGACTATTGCGGGGAGGAGGGAAGCAAAAAGAAAAGCATTTCAAAATAAGTTTTCATTGTATAATAATCGTTTTTGTTGCACTGATGTTTGGTGTTCAGCCAGCTCCTTCCGTCTTCAATCTCGTTCAAGTTTAAAAGTTCCTTGTAAGTTAGTGTAGTGAATATTACATTATTGATACTATAAATTATTCAGTTACCGCGTGAAAGCTTATGTAAAGTCGTATAGTAAATGAGGAAGAAACGAGGCATTCTGTTCCTGTATTAAATAGCGTTGTTTTGCTTCCAGATGGTATACATGGACTGTATTCTATTCTATCACTCGATTCCGTATTCATAGATCGAGAATCAGCCGCAAAAAACTTTAAGTGGTTACAGTCAAGGAAGTTGTTCGGCTTATTATATTGACTCACTTACCTGGTAAAACATGTTAAACATCCTGTGTCAGCGGGAAAACAGCAGGTATACTGCATTAACGAAACATCTAGTAAATAAACTGATTGAGTTCAAAGAAGAATCAAATAGGAAGTCGTATCCACTTAGGTTTGCCGATATTTTGTTCTTCAGCAATGAAAGACTTCTTATTTTGTGGAGCTGCAAGTGTTACCTTAAGCCACAGAACATACTTCTATCCAGTTTTCTGCGCGTAGTTTGTAGGATTTCATTGCACGTTTCTTCCAGACTTTTAGTTCTTTCAGCATGGGAGGTGTTGTGTCCATCAGTCGTGTCTTCCAAGCTGGAAGGCCAGGATTCTAACCTTGGCTGGCCCTCCACTAAAGGTCTTGAAATGTTTGAGGAGAAAGGGCTGCCTATGCACTGGCATCAATCAGTAAATTGCGGATAGAAGTGCACATCACTATATTCCACGAGTGAAATCAGGCATCTGAAAACTAGGAGGTATAAAATAAAGCGTACGAAGATATCAGTTGTAGTTATTCTTTCATTTTTGTATGCTATAACATAAGACGATTCGAGTAATCTCATAGACACTCGTTATAGAGTATGATGCCAGTACGGTATGGTTGGTTATTTGTTATATAGTTGGTATGGAGAAAATTCTATTTCCAAAGGCACTTCAAGCTTTGTGACGGAGGAGTGTCCTTTTTTTGTGTGGCTCTTGAATCCAACCGCTTTTCAATTGTGTGCTTCCAAGTGGGGTAATGAATGCCAACTTGTTTTCCACGTCACAAGGTCATGATATAAGCTTTTATCTTTAAATAGTTTCAAGTTGGGTATCGCGTGACTCGTAACAACAGCTTGTTTGCCGTGCAGGTATATAATTGAGAGCTTTCTTCCTTCGTATTCCATGAATCACGAAGGGTGTAATTCGTATCTTGGAAAAGTATGTAACCCGGGATTAAGGTCAGAGCTTCCCTATCGTTGCTGTAGGTCAGACGTTCACTTGCGAATAGTTAAGCTTATCGTGCAATTGAGATAAAGGTGTAATCTTCATGTTCATACTTCATTCGACGTAATTGTTACCTCGTGCTGGTTTTTTATCTTGTATTCTATTGTGTCGTGCCAGTCAGTCACACACGAGGGGGCTTTCCTTGTTCTTGCGCGTGATCACGCAGTGTTGCTCTTCTGCTGTTGATTGAAGGTAATTGTTCAATTGACGGAGTCGACTGCGCTTCTTTCAAACATCTGTTACTGTAATGTCACCTAGGCAATCGAACCGTTATCTTGACAGTTAAAGGTAGAATGCACTCCGATGGCTAGGAAAAGTGCCTCAAGTTTCGTTGTGGAAAACATTGACACCAAAATAGTCGATGCTGTTCTTGTTGTACTGTGCGCAGTTGAACGTTCTGGATGATTCAACTTTGTTATTTTGGCCACGAGACCATCACAGGTTAGTCGCCAACATCTCTAAACTGGTGTATGTTGATCTAGATTTGCACGTAAGAATTGCGAAACATATGCTTGAAATTCTGGGGAAAATATGTGTACAATTTACCAATTTTGTTACAACAATACCTCGACTTTAAACCTTTCATAACGTTAGCATCTAATGGGCGAAAGGAATCTTGCTAGGTTTTACAGGAAAATTTTCAAGTGTGAACGAGCTTACAGACAGTGACAGAAAATGCCAGACAAAGAGATCAATAGATGATAACGAGCCGCCCAAAAAGACGTCTCAATCATCTGTCTGTCTTCTTTCAAAGGTACTCCTTCATATATGACAGTTGCAAGGAGTACTTGTACAACTGTGCTATGCTCGCACGAATTCTATTCGTAATCTAACTATGGCTGTGTTACTTCGTTAATGAAAGACTGGATTTGTTTGCAATACCTCGATGAATCATAGATCCACCTTTGAAAAACACTCACTTTCTTTTTCTGCATGTGTATGCTTTAATTAATCTGCACTATGAGATGTGCAGAACACAGAAACATCACTGGCTCTGCCTTTCAGTGAACATTATGTTTACAGCATGACTACTGTACGACTCTGCATGCGCGTGCTTAGCACACAAAATCTCAATTAGATTTGTTTTTGTTTTCTTTGTACTTTGAATTGCCTTTTTGACGTTTCGAGACGCATTTTTTTAATGTCCATTGTTTCATTTGACTGTTGTTTTGGAAAAAACAAATTACCTTTTGTTACTGCTTTGCGTTATCGTCGTGCTGCTCTGACTCGAAACATTTTCGATGGTGAGTTGCGACTTTGAATACAGGCTTCGAATTCCTCTTGCCCCAGTTTGTGCTCGCTCGTGCTAAAGAGACTGACCCAGCATTGTTCGCATCTCAAATTGCAGCAGGTGTTATTCAAAATTCGAAGTGTTTTGTGAATTATTCATCGTCTACCGTGCATAGGGGTCTCGGTATTTTGAAGAAACAGGGGTAAACTTTGCCATTTCGACAATATAACGCAATGGGCATTGTTAAACAACTAGAATATTGTAGAATACATTTGAATCGCATTCTCATTCAAGAACGAGTGATATTTCCCTGAATACAGGCTACCTTTGAATGCGCTCCGTCGAAAGCTTTAAATATTTAAAAAACTGTGACTACTATTATCAGAGTTTATGCAAGAGTTCATGTTATTTAAACAAGAAAAAATATTTCTGCGTGGGTTTTACCGGATCAAAAACGTGGGCACTGCACTTTTGTTTTCCGTTTCTCGGCCAAAGGCGAAAGTGTTTATAAGATGGAAGATTGTATTAAGATTAATACATGTAATTCTTTCTATTTGATATCGGAATTATTATAATTTATGTCGTGACAGCTGGCCCGCGGAGCTCTGAATCGCATCAGCGACGTTTTGGGAATATTTGCACTGTGGCTTTTTTTCGCTGAACATTTTGTCGATGGAAGCGAATTTCATATGCCATTGATTCATTGTTATTTCGAAATCATGCTGTGTCATGAAAACAATATGGCCGCTACGAAGAATGATTTTCTCGCTGTATATATTTTCAAACGTGCCTACACGAAGCTTGAAAGTCGACTGCTTCGTTAAGGATGCAAACAAATATTATGTGGCCCAGTAGACCATTCTTGCTCGAGTAAAAAAGGTAAATTGCTTTTTAAAATGCACTTATTATATGCTCGGTTGAATTTTAGTAACTGCTCTCAAATTCTATGCTTTTCTTTGCTGAAAAAATTCAAGCTAGATTTACTGATCACAGGGGCTTTTTGCTAATATTTGCCTGTCATAAGTATATATTTAGCCATATTTAAGAACTGCTCATACAAATGATAGCTTGAAGCGGCCAGTGTCTAGTCCGTATTATAAAGGCATTAAGGTAGTTATGGACTTATTGGAGAAGATTTAGAATGCTCTTCATTTAAACAGCTAGTGTATGTATAATTTTGATTTGGGATTTATTTTTAAAAACGTACTTAGACTTTAGCATAAATCTCAATGATTGCTTCTATAAATCAAAGCATTTTTGCTGTAGAATTTCTGCTTACCTATACTTTGTATATTCCTCATGGAATTTATATGGAATGTTAATCTTACGAATTTTGTGTCGTACGACGTAAGCCACATTGATAATGCTTGTTATGTGAACGACTTGTCATTCTTAACCGATGACAGTAATCATTCATAATGAAGAATATTCGTTCCATTTTTCCATTTATTTATCTAAGTTCGTGCGAACAATTATATGTTTTACTTTCGAATTCGCGATAAGATTAACATCCAAAATATTGATCGAAACAAATTTCAATGCTTTCACTGTTTCTATTGTTTCAAATTAATCCCTTTGAAAATATATGTTTTTACGACAAGTTAAGTTTATTTTGCGCATGTATTCTGTCGTGTGTCTACACGTAGACAACGTTCATTTGTCGAAGAGCTTGTAGACTGTTTGGATCGATTTTGAAATCTTTTAGGACTTTTCCAAGCGAGTTATTGGAGTAGACTGATGTCTCGTGTTAGACAAAAAGTCTGACGAGATGTTTTCTAATATTCAATGATTATGTTTTTAACTTAAACTCACTACTTCCTCGGTTACCCAAGATATTATGATAGGAAATTGCTTGTGCTATCTCTTTGTACCGTTGAAATATATCATGTGTTATTTCTACTTCGGTTTGTTCTAAATTATGGAGGTTTTGTTTACAGTTTTGACAATGAATTATTCACGATATCTCAGCGAGTGCTTTCAGAGTCAATGTTAGTATTATTGCTTTCATTTGGCCAGTTTAAAGAATGGAGGTTTTTTACTAATTGCATTAGGCGTTTGATACTTCCTCTTTGCTCCAGGGACGGTCGAGCTACAATCGTAGACGTACCTGATACACTAATATCGTAAAGCACTTTACCCTTGGTACAATACAGACACGTGGAAAGTACAGAAACGAGATATTTGCCTCTACACAAGTGCTTGAAAAATTGAATAGATTGAGCGGAATTTCAAAAGGAAAAAGAATTGTCGTAAAGAAAATGAAAAATTTTTGCAAAGGAAAAGACAGTCTCGAACAGTTTTGTGCAAGGTAGTTTTTATGGAGATAAAAAACATCAGATCTTTCGCTCCCTGAAACGATATATTCAGCACAATTCGCGAGGAAGTCAGTAGCGTAGCAAGCTCGATGAATTATTCCCGTTATGCAAATATTCTCCTGTTCACTGACTGTGAAAACAATCAATTTCTAAAGAAATGAATAATGATAATAACTTGAAAATAACTTGAAATTTGCATAGCAAGACAAAATTGTCGGGCTTGCTACGCCACTGGAGGAAGTTACTAGTGAATAATCCAACTTACTTTGCGATGAACGGCGTTCGCTCGTAACTTCCGCGAATTCCGCTCATATCTTATCAGGCAGTGAAAGATCCTATGTTTTTATGTAGCTTTGACTGCATTACAGGCGCTGGTAACGTTGGTTAGAGTGTTTAGTAAAAATAGATAGTAATTATTTTCCTATAAAATCAAATCCAGTTCCTTTGGTGTGAATACCAGCCTAAAATGATCAGGTAAATGGTTTATTGTCTTTCATGATTATCTAAATGTGAAATGCGATCTTTTTCGTGCTATTACGTGAACATATTGCCTATTCGTCTTCTGCGTCACATGCTATTTTTGTTCGTTGTCGGTATAAATTATGAACAAAAGCCGTAGTTTGAAAGCGATTGCAATATGTTTTCAACTTTCCTTATCCAAATTACGGTTTCATTTCATTGTTTGACATCTAATCCGATCCGTTTTGAACAACCAGTTCCGGTCGATTCATTTGAATAGAGAGAAAAAAACTTCAAACTATCGGAAATCTTTCCTGAATGTTATATCCTCGCATTTTCTGAACATAAACTTTTCTCAGAGCTCGAGCCCTATTACGAACCAATCCTCAGTCCTATCATAAAGAAATCGTGCTAAAATAAGCATATGAGAACATTGCATGAAGAAGCAATAAACGGCGCAAGGTCTATTTGGGAAAGAATTGACAAATTAGCTTGTTTTGTCGGACGTTCTTCATCTAAAGCAGACACTAGTCCAGACATGTCCGTCAGAAAGGCGGAAAGCTTGAGTAGTCAGTCACCGCCGTTCAGAACCGGCTTTGATCAGTTGATAAATTAGCCACGCGCCTTTGTGCGCGGTGAACGCGTACAATCGAGACTTAATTTCGCGTTTCATGGCTGCCGCTGTTCTAGAGATGTTTCAAGACAGACATACTGTACCTGACGATACACAAAGCAAGAAAATATATGCTGATTTAAGAAGAAAAGTCCCTCTTGTTATAATTCTCTGAAAAAAAGAAAGACCTCTTTTCGAAAGTTTTTTTTTTCTTGGATGTAAAAAGAAAGGAAAGATTAACTGACGGAAGATTTTTTCTTTATGTCCAAGAAAGCTAAACGACTTACTGCCGTGTAAGCACTAAAAGTATGATGCATGAACTATTATACGCGTTTGTTCACGTTTGAAACGTAACGTTTTATCATTAAATGGAACACTTTTCCTCGTGAAATTAACACGTTTGTTTTTGCTTGATAACTTCTGCTAGTTGTTGGTATTTTGCTAGGCTGATGTGTTAAAAAATGCTCTGTGAGTTTTGCCAGTTCGAATTTGCACTTTTAGGATTCTCTGTCGTTATATGTTTCTAAAAACTTGCTGTAAAGAGCCAGTAAACATGCCCAAAAAGTAGCAAAAAGTTTTCTTTGATATCATAATTGTTTGCATATTATACTTCAAACATGACGATTTCACCGGGAAAAGTGTTTGATTTAAAGATGAAACGTTACGTTTCAAACGTGAACAAACGCCGGAGTGAAATAGTTCATGTATCATGCTTGAACGTAAATGGAACTAGAACAAGAAAACAAGTTAAACAATTTTAAAAAATAAGAAACAATTATAAAACCAAACTCTAAAAGATAAACGTCCTGAAGAAATTTTTCTTGCACTACTGTGATTAAGGTGTAGTCGTGGTTTCCGTGATCAATTCTATGCATGTAAGGTTTCGTGCTGCAATCACACCAGTCTTTTTTTCTTAATGAGCAAAACGCCTACTAAGGCGTTCACTCGGCCTGTCGAGCAGAAAATTGGCACTATGTGCATTGCGGTCTAGACTGCTCGTACTGCCCTGGAGACGTAAAAAGTCGTAGACTAGCCCTTAAAGGACTATGTCTGTCGTTCAATAGTGCCCGTAAAGCCTCAATGAGTTAACGCTGTGCGGAGAGTCTTGTTCAATAGAATACGGCTTTGACTCATTGCTCATAGCGAAATTTTCGCGTTGAAATTTGTCGTTATAAAACATTTTGCATGAGAATCTTTACACGTAGAACCTTCTGGCGGCTTAGGTACCTGTTAAAATGCGTGTTTTGCTCACGTATGCCGCTTGAAATCAAGTTAAACCACGTACTTGATGGGCGCATACACAGCAAAAAACGCACAACCTGTTCTGGCCTGATGAAAACAGCCATGAACAATGTTTTGCTACCCACATTGTTCAAGGTTGTCAACAATAATGTTCAACATTGTTACACCTGATTACAGGCTAATTTAGGCTCATCAACTTGTTCAGTATTGTTGACAACCTTGAACAATGTGGGCAGCATAACATTGTTCAATCCTGTTTTCATCAGGCCAAAACAGGTTGTGCGTTTTTTGCTGTGTACAGGTTGTGCCAGCGGTATCGCCCACGAGCGGCGGCCCAAATTTCGACATCAAAAACAGAAAATTTGAGCGAGGCGAATTTACAACGCCGCCACGCCCTACGGGCAGGCGGAGTAATGAGTGTAGATGCAGTCTTGTTTTCTAACTTAGGATACGAAAGGGATAAACGGTCGAGAGAAACACACGTTTTTACTACATGACCTGTTCACAAGTGTCGTGTAAGGGTGTATACGTGATTGTACATTTGATATGGGACTCGTTTTTCTACGTAATTGGTATAATGAGTCGTATAATAAATAAGTCCTCATCCCACAAGTTTTCTAGGCTCTCATAGCCAAAATCCAACGAGAACAGGAGCTGCATGAAGTTGGCTATAACTGACTAAAAGACTAGAGAGACCTCTCATATAGAATCACGGACCCTCGTGAGCTCCCAGTTTAAATTTGGATCAGCTAAATTTAAAACGATTCGATGAGTGAGACGTGAGAGTTGGCAAAATACCGGTCGACCGATATTTTCGCTTGACCGTTGAAAAATGAACAATGTGAGTCCAACATCTATCACACGTTTTTCTGAATGTTCTTATCGCTTTCCGAGAATTAGTAAGTGTTGACAATTAACACACTCGCGTCGTTAGATGGCATGTGTTGATAAACACGAGAGAAGCCATTAATTAAAAGTATTTACTCCTAGAAAAACTCAGATTTAATTGTATGACATGCTTAAAACAAAACAATTATGTGTACCTTGTATATAAGTTCCAGGTAATTTTCAGACCAATTTGCACGGACAAAAATCACAGCGTGTTATGTTGATGCCCGACATTCATGCATCGCCATTGACCTAGCCGATCAGCAAAGCGTACTTGATGTTAAACTTGTAACCGGGAAGCGCTACTGAATTCATGAATTTTTTATAAGGTTATCTCGATCAACGCATGCTGTCTTACGTCCGGATACTTGCAATGACAATATCATTCACGCAAAGATGTGCTTTGTATATGAAGAGACTATTTGTCACATGAGTTTGAATGTTTATGGTTTGACAAGTAAATCGTATTACATGCTGTAATCCTGCATGGCCTTTGTCGGACGACACAAGAAAGGCTTTACTGTGGCCGTTATTATAAAACTAAAAGACATCGGGAATCACATAGAGGTACATGTAGTGTTTTGAATGTGGGGGGTCTACTGTGCGAGTACGTATTATTCAGCCGTTTACCGTAATCGTATCTGACTTGCTATTAAGGTAATAAACATTTGTAGAAGCTGGTAGATTATTTGAAGTCTCGAAAGGAGTCATGTAAGAGCTTCTTCGCGTGGTTTTAGACAAAAACAATGTACAAACGTTTATATTTGAACTCAATATCGGTATAATTTTATTTAGCATTAAATTACGTGTGAGAAGCAAGGAAAGACCGGCTTAGATAATTGGAGCGTCACCGAACTGTTGTGTACGGCTAGTGGTAAAATGTTACCACTGTAAAATACTTCAGGTTTTCGATTACTCACAGGGAAACCTCGTTTAATCACGAAAACGTGCTGAGTAATGCTGAATGATTAATCCCTCTGTTCACACGGCTTGTGGCTTTTCAAGTTGCGCTGTAGGGCTCGACATGCTCGCATGCAGCAGTCCACTGCGAACAACAAACGTTAAGCGATTGAGGTACCAAACTATTGCCCGTCGGTGATAAAGTTTCTGTGCTATGCAATGTGTCTAAGTTCGGCATTGATTCGCCATTTCGACAAATAGTATGGCTCTAACATTTCATGGCTGATGATTTTTAATTTATTAAAAAGGAAGTGCCTGAGTTTATTCGTTTGTCGTAAACGTCGTGACGTCTAGTCACACAAAGCCTAGTCAGTTTTGTTTTGATCGCAGACTTTTCTCGTGATTTTACGGCTAGTTAACTGGTCTATATATATACACCTTTTCCGGAAATACTACCATCTCGCTGTTTTGTTTTTAAGTACTTGGCTTTAGTGTCGTTTGTTTGCCAATGTTGGCTGCCTGGTTCAGAAGGGTTGGGGATTGTAGATTTGGTAATCAAATGAGCACCCCTGTTCTACATGAATAATCTCCTCCCCCCTGGCATTGTCATTGACTTTGTCTGGGCTAACTCAATATATTTCTTGATTCTGCAGGAAATATCTGAGAATATTAAGAAAATCCTCGAAGGAGCAGAAAAATTATTACAATCTGGACATTATGAAGCAGACCTTATCGAATCAATAGCAGGTTCATTGGAACAAGAGTGGAAACAATTTGCAATGGATATCAGCGAACGTGGTAATTTACTTGCCTGTTCTGTTGGCTTTCACAAGAAAAGCGAAGAGGTTGGTTTAATATATCAGGCACTATTGCATTGTAAGACTATTTTATAAGGCGTCTTATTCCACAGAAAATCCTGGATTTTCTCCAGGTTCTTCGGCTTCCTTCTGTAGGGAAATATTGACAAAGTGGGTGTGATTAGCCCCGAACTAAATTAATAAAAAAAAGTTGCCAACCAGAGACTTTAAGCAACCGTAGACATTTTGATCACCATAATACTGTTGTTATAGGTTATGGTGGCGAAGTATCCTGTTGTGTATCCTACGCTCAAAATCTCGTAATTTTATCTCATTTTCAGGCAGTTAGCAGGTCTTGCATCTGTAGTCCTTCAGAACTCTATAGATATAGCATATTTTCGTACCTTTTACAGCAAGTTTCGAGACAGCATTTCTCACATGCAGAGGGAAAATTTAGGCTTTTCGCGGTCTTAGTGAACTGTGCTATTTTTGTCCTGAAAAGAGATGAGCCAATGCGAACGGAGGTAAAATTCTTGTCTAAATCAAAATGATATTTTTACCTTTAGGATACGAGGGACAAGTATATCCTATTTTTTTATCTAATCTTGAATCTTATTTTGTAAAGCCGACCAATATACGAGTTTAAAATGTTGAAATTTTTTTTAAATATGCTTCCTTCTGTTCAGAATTCATTGTTAAACTTGTCAAGGTACTCTTAATGTCTTTTTCTTTTTTGAGTGGATGAAATTATTCAAAAGCAATTTCGACAGGCAAGTTCAAGTCGGCTTGCATTTGTTCGTTAAATAATAAAACCCAAATTTATTTTCATGAAAAAGTGAGTTTGTATGCTCAATGTTGAAACAGAACTACAGCATAGCATAGCCAACCGGACTATTTAGTTTCTTCGATGCACCCTATATGATATTTTAAAGACACTACACGCTGTGCCGACACCAAGCTATGTACAATACTGTAGCGTGCTGTAGCTTAGCATAGCATTTGCTGTACAATACACCACAGAAAACCCACCGTACCATACAATACCATGGCCATACTGTACTATACGATACTATACTATACTCTACTATTACTCTACTTTACTCTACTCTACTATTTGTACTATGCTATACTATATACTATATACGATACTATATACTATACTATGCTATACCTTACTTTACCTTAATTTACAGTACAAAACATAGGATCTTTCACTCCCAGAAATACGTTTCAAACGAATGTCTTTCTTTGGAAAGTTTGTAGTTATACTATATTACCTTACCATACCGTGCCATACTACTGTAGACCACACCACACCACACCACACCACACCACACCACACCACACCACACCACACCACACCACACCACACCACACCACACCACACCACACCACACCACACCACACCACACCACACCACACCACACCACACCACACCACACCACACCACACCACACCACACCACACCACACCACACCACACCACACCACACCATACCATACCATACCATAATATCTGAGATCAACGTAGGTTTAAACTAACCAGCCTTCAAACGACCGCATCTCGTAAATTTGCCTACAGAAATCTTAAATCTCAATTCAGTTAATTTAAACTGATATATAAGAAAAAAAACATACTCCGAAGAACAACATCTTGTAAGCCCAAGATATGAGCTTTAACAACAAGACAATCACTTTGAAATAGAGTCGAAATATCACCGCAAAACTGTTGTCTTGTTGTTAATAGCTCATATCTTGAGTTTACAAGATGTTGTTGTTCGAAGCATGTTGTTTTCTTATATTTTATTAAATTGTCTGCTGGTAAAGGTTTTTGAACTAAACTGATTGTTTTCCTTCAAGTTCCTACGACGAGTGCATACATGGCAGGACGCCCTGCACGACGACAGTTACTCCAGTCTAACAGATATTGAAGCGCTCAGTCAGCTTCTAATACAAGAAGGAAACATCAAGAAAGAAATCGACGCCTCATACGAAGCGGTTTCTGCGGAAAGCAAGCAACTCATCGAAGCACTACAAAAACCGCTACTGGCCGGAGACGAACGGGATTCGCCGGAATTTTCCGAAGCTTCGTCGCATGTCATGGAACTTTTCTTGAACGTTCATGAACATCACAGACAGTTGGGGATATTGTGGGAAACGAAGCAAAGCGGACTCCGAGAACTGATACATATGTTGAATTTGGAGCAAGACATCGCACAGGTAGGGATGTTATGGATTTTTTTGGTATTGATAGGGATGTTATGGATCTTTTGGTATTGTTAGGGATGTTATGGGTCTTTTGGTATTGTTAGGGATGTTATGGATTTTTCGGTGTTGTTAGGGATGTTATGGATCCATTAGGTGTATGGGGGTAATAATTCGTTGACAGTGGCGTGAGCTCAAAATCATGAAAAAAAATTAATAAACATTACTTGACAAAGCAATAAATTCGTCCTGTTTTAATATCGCAATAGTTATGACAACTACATATCTCTGGATTAAATTATATTTAATTATGGATTAGTGCATATGAGGAACTCCAATTGTCGTGGGTTTATTTGCAATACCAGCCAGATTGTGTCATAGCTTTTATCGTCCTTACGCGTTATTCAGGCCTAGTCAGGTTGAACTCAGCTAGTTGGATGAGCGATTGTGAGGGAAAGATGATACTGCCAGAGTTGTATCCATGATTTTTCAGTGAAAGCATTGAAGTAACACTGTATATAATTGAAGTACTGGACACTAATACTAAAATTCTTATTGTTAGGGTAAAAATCGAAGGGTAGATATTGTTTGGGCTCAGTGTGAATTATACTAAGCTTTTATCGCTGTGTTTAAGCCAAGTACAGGTATATGGAAGATATGCATTCCTAATCTAAACAGTAAATATGTTGTTTCCTCGGTTGAGATTATTAATTGGGGAGTGTTTGAAACATCGTTAAGCTTAATATGGAAATACTAAAATTTGCTCGCATAACCATACAATCACTTATAGCTCCTCGGGTAGGTCTAGAGACGGACCCGAAAACCTAGAAAACGTTGTCAAAACAGTTGTATTCATATAATACATCAACGACAACACCACACTAAGAGATCTAGGTGTGTTTGTTTATTAATTTTCGCTGCCCAAATATAAAGTTAAGTGTATTTAAATAATCTGTATAGAAAGTTCTAAGAATCCATTGAAAGGATATAACGTGCGATGGTTAACAAGCGGAAACACCTAGAAGGGTTATCAGCGAAATCTTTAAAACTATGCGAAATTATGACACCCACTAAATAGTCGATGGGTTTTTAGTCTAAATCTTTGTGACGACCAACACGAAGTTACAGTGAAGTTGTATGTTCTCATGATTCGAAATTCCAATGTTGTTGCGTTGTGAGAATATCAAATATTGTTCATAATCTTATTGTTTGCATTGTTTTGAAGAAGTAATCCTATTTGGCATAAAAGTTGTTTGTCTCGATCGTTAAACAAAACGCCAACGTAGCAGAATAAATAACAATTGCTCGACGCTTCGCTAAATTAATTCTCAGTAACAGTTCGGATTTTAGTCAAAAAGAATTGTTCAATGCTCAAAAAGTACTCAGTGGTCAAAATGTATTCAATAGGGAAATTTTATAATTGGTCTTGGATCATGTTATGAGATCAAACAAAACTCATTGATGTTATGAGATGAAAACCCATTTACTATGTAGGGTTGAGACAGGATATAGTTCAGTCAGATTTGCAAAAAAGCGTTCAATCTTCCTCCGGACAAAATTTTGCAAACCTTCCTCAAGATGTTGTAAAGTTGGGCTTTCCAAACTAAAGATCAGAATGAGTCCTGAGAATGAATCGCCATTTTTTTCCAGAAAGAAGGCATGATTTCTGGAATAGATCATCATCTGACATTTATTATTTTTTGTTATGTCAGTGTTTAGGGTACATTATATCGTGTGTTGACATGAAACCTTCCTCACTGACTGCCCATTTTGCAAACCTTGCTCTCGGGTGATACCCGCATACCCGTGGCTGTTTTGCAACTTTGAGTTCCGTGTAAGCGTTTGTGACACGTTTCGTTTGGGCAAAGAGTATCCTTGTTTTTAGCTCAAATCTTAAACGCATGCAATGTTGCTGCAACCCCAGTACAGATAGAGGATTTTTTTGTCGGATTGTCTAAACAACCATCGCTCCGTCCACGCACTCTATCAAACTCTGTTGATAATTGTTTTCTATACTTGGCTTTCATTGAATGTCTTGAGGTCGTACTTTCTAGCGAGGGTGTGTAATTTCTTAAGACCGTATTATCTGGAAAGGTTAAATTGCGAGATTAATGCCATTTCCGTGCAGTTAATGGACAAGGCAGAGAAACGACCATTGTCCTGCCAGGCCACGGGCAATTTTGAAACCGCAAATCGACCGCATCCTACCACTTGACCACGACTTTTAGCCCGGAGGAACACTCGTTACATTTTGCCAGGGTTATGATGTATTATCAGCACAACACAGCACATAGTTCTGGTGGATGTGGACTTTTAGAGAAAATCTGGCAGTCATAGAGCGGGGATTCTTCTGTTTAGGATACCCTAAAATTTCTTTACTCGCTCTTATGTATGTCACAAATGAGCTGCGCTGCCTTCAAAGATGTCGTTTTATAGATGACATATTCTCCAAAGATGCCCCGAAATTCTTTTACAATTCTTAAAGGTGACCTATTCCACTGTGATCACTGTCGTTCGAATCATAAACGGCAGTCCTTTTGAAACTGGTCATTATTTCCCACCATTCAGGTCATTTCAGGACACTTGACTGCTCGATTTTCTCAAGGGTGGCTCTTTCGACGTGTGGGTGGAACTTTTTTTCATTCAACAAGTAACATTTTTATCGCTGACTTCATTACGGTATTTTGTTCTTTTAAACGCTTTTTTAACATGTTGACCTTCGTGGGAAAGGTGATGACATGTTGCAAAAACCTGTTTTAATAACATTCATTCACATGATATATGACGCTCTTCATTCTGTATCTCCAAAGGATTGTTATCATTAATACGAGTGTGTCTGGACACATTGTGGCATAGTTCTTATTGAGAGAAAGATGTATTAGCGCCGTAATCCTGGCAAATAGCGAGGCAATAATGATGTCATTAAAGTGTGTTTAACCTAAATATTCATGAACGCCTGCCGAGTACGTTCCGGTCTGTGGGCCAATCCCTCCATCCCAATTCGTCTCTCGTCAACGTTAGATCTTTGTACCCAAGCTGTGCCGGGAGATTTGCGAAGCTTAACCGTACATGTTTGCTGATAATGTTACAATGTATACGCGTAGTATGATATGAAGTAACAAGGACTTGGGGGTTATTCATACGAAACGACAGAAGGACATCGTTTTTAGCCGTTTGACGTTCGACCCTAGAAAATGGATGTATTCGAGATCCGCGGCGAATCCTTCTTCACGCTGGTAAGCCTGTATAGTTGATGGTAGTGTAAGTGCGTCTTGAACTAATCCTTGTTCACTGCCTCTTCACAATGTTTTTATATAAGACGGAGGATATTGTTAATAGGTATAAAGTGTGTTGAGTGCTGAAGCCGTAACGTAAATATGATTGCAGTATGTTTAAAACGTACATACCCAAGCTACTTGTGTTTCATATACTAATGAGTAAAACAGGAATGTCACGAGTATTTTGTTTTCTCGCATTCTGACTTGGTCATGTTATCTTAGTTATCGTTCTAATACAAGTCGGCATTTTTCGCTAAGCAATTAACGAAATCTCACAATTTAGCATGTTTTTGTTAGCAACAAGTTTTCCTGGTACGCTAGCATAGAAATGTCGTTTCCTCTCGTTTTGCCAGACCCCTGAGGGGTGTCCAAACTCTGGCAAGCGACGTACCTCTTTGGAAATAGCATGGAAATATGCTGTAAATCTAACGGGTAGCTTTTGTCGTGCGGTCGTATAATGTATTCTGACATTTGGCTGTGTTTTGATTAATGAAATTTAATGCTATGGCTATTTTTATGTGTACAGTGTAGTCTGGTCTGTCAGACATGCAAAAGAAATCGTCCTCGCGATGTCTTTATCTTTCGTCTGTTTGCTTCGCGCTATAAATAACACACTCTGTGAGAAATGTAGGGCCGCAACTATTTCTGAATTTGCCCGTTGGCGAGGATAGACAAGAAGCCCATAGCCGATGTATAACCGGATTATAGAGATTAACGTTTGTGGAAATAGACTTAAAATAGCCTCGGTTTTGACTCGTTTCACTTGAAAATAAGATTTTAGTCTGAATACTCAGGTGTTGGCGTCCATTTTAGAAGTTTTCAAACGCGTTTAGCGAGGCTGGAAACATATTTAAAGCCGTATTGTTGTGATAATAATTCCCACGTAATTATACATTGATTCGTTGTCTAATGTGTTTTGTTTTCATTGTTAAAGCCGTACCAACGCTAACAAACAATGAAATCACTCAAATACAATTTAAACAACGAGAAAGGCGAATTGTTCGACGCAGCGAGAAGTTCTGCATAAAGTATTATCTTTTTTTACTATCGATTAAATGTTCACGATAAGACTAGATTGTCCATTCTTTTCAGTAATATTTCTGGACATTTCGAAGACGCATCCTGTACGAATATTTTCCCCCTTTAATCGTTAATAATCCTCCGATTTTGAATGCCACTAAAAATAAGACTCTGTCTCTCTCTCTCTCTATCTTTCTGAGTCTGCATTTTGACCAAAGGTTGGTCAAAATTTGGCTATAGCGTAGCAAACACTTATCCTTTACTTTAATTTTTTAATTCTCTTCTTATTCTTACTTTAATTCTTTTTGTGAGCATAACACTGATCTACACCATACCATGTGTAGATCAGCGTTGATAGCCAATCACATCGGCCACCTTACTATGGCCTCGGCATCTACCTCTGAATGAAAGAGACACGAGGTCTGGCACTGATAAAAAGGCTGTTTAGTCCCGTGCGAGAAATCGCCCTTCGATCGAAGCATCTGCTTTTCAAGATCGTTGGGTCAATTCGTGAGACGCCCGCGTGAAAAGCTTCTCGTTGATTCTGTACCTGTGCTGCGCGATTTATTTCAAAAGGGAATGTGGACTGGTTGAATTAGAGATTCGTCAGTTGTTTTTGGTAAACCCCGAGATTGCTTTTTATCGTAAATCAATCACGATATTATGGCACTTCAGTCGTTGTTTGATAAAGAGTGTAGGGTAAGTGTGCCTTAATCTCGAATGGAAAATCATGCACATGTTGAAATTCAAGCCGAAGCCACTAAGTTACGGAAATGCAATTTTTTTCCACAAGTCCATTATCTCTCTTCTTCAATAGTACCCCAGCAAGGGTAGCCAAGTATGGGAATAATTTGTGAAAGGCCTGTTCGTGACCCAATCTATCTCAAGATTCCAGTTGCAAGGAGGATTAACACAATCTCGAGTTGAGAGTGTGATCCTGCCATAGCATACCAGACAGTATTACCAGCTGCGAAGGCTCATTGTTGCCTGAAAAGGTGTGAGAAATGATTCTGGTAACAGCAGGTTGACCAGTAAGGAGTATAACTGTGCCGATAATCTGCTCTGTGAAAAGTGAAAACAAACATGGCAAGTATTGACGTCTAACACTCGTACTCGTCAGTAAGGGTTGTAATAGTTTTCATTTTTTCACTAATTCTACACTGACACTATTCCAGTTATGGTATTACTCCTAAAGCTCAGAAAGGACAATCGATAGAAAGGATATCTGAGCTTCTGGCGTTTGTAACAATTTTCCCGGATATACATTCGTAGTACCTTATTCTACCTGGTTAAATACTCGTAAACCTTCTCAAAAATATTTACGATCCAGAAAATCTTGGAACAGTCATGTCAGATTCCACTTGTTGGATGCGAGTTTTCACTCCACTTATCTGTAGAGCTAAGCGAGGTGAACCTGTCAGAAACCACATTACCTCACATACCATATAATCAACCAATCATCTAACGGTGCAGGAATACTTTTAAATCGTTTTTGACAGTGCCAAAACACGCTGATGCCATTGGCTTGAGAGAAATTGTGATTGACAAGTGTTTAGAGGACGATCCATGAAGCGTTAAGACGTCCCCGTCGGTCAGAATATAGGAACTTAAGATATGCAAAAGAGAATGATAGAAATGAACACTGAGCGTTAATCGCTTGTTTTTGCGTTTAGCTTCAAGTTCATATTGTCTTTGTCCAGTGTTAATATTAGATCAACTGGTTTAGCTTTTTGGGTTTGAAATTTGGCATCACTCCAGTTTGTCTAATTTTGGCAAGAAAACAAGCATGTATTTCAAAGAGCTATTATTTTGCCAACAAAAAGATCATATCGTAGTATCTAGTGCAAGTGTAACACAATATTTCATATTTTGCCAAACTCGGTATTCTTCCATTTCCCAAAATGTGCGCAGGTGGTTTTCTATATCATATGACCCCGCATTTGAACTTTCTCAACTTCGTTATTGTTTACAAATAAATCGGAAATGTTTTACGTTTTCGTGTTGCTCCCAAGCGAGCTTTTGAAAACACTGTATACATTTAACAAAATTGGCTATTTTAGCGATACGTTTATACAAACACGGTGCAATGTGTGACCTTTCTTATGAGTTTTTTACCTCCTCTATTTCTACACATGCCCGGGCTAACGTTGTGGCGAGTTTGCTAAGATGTGGTTTTGGTTGCAATTTTTCTAAAGAAACCTTATACACGATAAAATTTGTGGAACACATGGCCGCTATGCCATGTTTGATCAGCTTTAAGTGGCGACAATTGCTTTAAAAGAGTTACTTCTTTTGTGGTCATTTGTTTGGTAAAAAATTTTGGGGACACACGCGGAGATTATCTGAAATATTTACAAAGTATTTATTTATAAGTGGGCTTTTGGATGGGGTACACACTGCGTCGCTGATATATCAAACGACAGTATAGTTTTGTGATGTATACAATGGGCATTTAATCTTGGACTTGTCACTTGGAACGGGGAAATATTTCTAATGCAGATGATTTATGATATTTTGTAAGTGGGTGTGAAATGTGTCTTTGCTATTTTAAGTATTAGCGACAAATCTTCTGTCATAACCTGTTTTTGCAAACCATGTCATTTCAGTGCTTGTTGTCAGTAAACACTTATAAGGACACGAAACAATAGCCTGCGATCGAGTCTAGGCATGAAAAGGAGTGTCTTTAATGTCATTTGTCTTGTAATATCATCGTACGTTTCAGTTTAAGTTGTTAGCCTTTTCAAACAGTATGTTTAGCCTCCATTTAGTAAGTGGGAAAAGTGACAATCATTTCTTTACGGCTTACAAAAGGTTATGTGCTTGTTTTTTTTATAAGTCAAGTATGACAGGTCGTCTACCGCTTTCTTTCTGTCAATCGACATCGAGTATTGTCTACAGGCAGTGAAGTGGAGGTGGAGCGGGGAGGAGTTGAACAATTTGGACTGTCTGCGACTTTAAGCTGCATGCCTTGTATTTCAGAATATTGATTATCATTCTGACTAGGTTTGGAAAAAGGCATAGTCCTAGCGGCGAAGCAGTTTTGTTTGCAATCACGTGTTTGGGCCCCCGGCAGCCGCCTTGTAGACTGGCCTAGGTAGTTGTCTGGGTGCACAAAGACGGGGTGGACATATAAACAAAATTCGACTTTTCTGAAGTCTCTTCGTCGGAAGGTCACTAATACTAACGAAGGGCGGAGGGCCTTCGCTTGAAACGTCGAACTTTGTTTGTATGATTTCAGGTAGTAGACGATCCTATGCATTCGTGTGCTTTTGACTGCGCTGCCGACACTGCTTATTTCGATTCCGTAGACGGTCGGACACCTCCCAGATGGTCGAGCACCTCATTATCTCGTTCCCAGACTGCTCTGGCTCATTTAGACGAAGTTTTCGGCGGTTTCCAGCGAGCTCGTTGTTAGCTCAGTCGTCAAGGCGTGCGATTTCAAATAGATTATAGGCAAGGGTTCGAATCCCATCCGACCTTTTTTGTATTTTTAAAGTTCGTCAAACTTTTTTTCTCATATTTTTTTACTTTTATACGATTTTTGTAAGGGTTAGGTTTAGGGTTTGGGTCAGGGATTTGATTATTAAAATCTAAAAAGAAAAATCTATTAGTTTTATCAGACACATAGACTTGAAGACGAGATTAATGAGGTGGTCGGCCATCTTGGAGGTGTCCGACCGTCTACGGAATCGAAATTTGCGCCGACACTTGCGAGGTTGCCAAGGGGGTAGACTGGTGGGTGGTGGAGTGTTTACGTCTTGCACTCTCCCAGTAAGTCCCTGGCCTGAAAACCTAATGCTCTTGTCTTTTCTTCAGGTGATCAAATGGATTGACGAACACGGTGAACCATTTCTTGATAAACATACGGATGTGGGAATGACTGCTGAAAAAGCAGAAGCTCTACTCAAGAGACATGAAGAATTTGAAGCAATTGCAAAAGTAAGTGAGCTAAAACTTACCAGTTCAAATATCAGTGGTATTAGGCTTTTTTTGCACACTTCATGCTTTTGCAGACACACTCGACACGGTCTAACTAACAAATTTACTCTGTTTTCAGAATACTTACACAAACGCTAATCAAATCAAAGAGGCGATTAAACAGCTGCAGGACGCTGGGGAATGCCGTCCTGACGAAATTAGAAAACGGACTCAATACTTTGATCGACGTGTGCAGACATTCATTCGACGCGTCGAAGAGAGAAAGCAAATTCTAGAACAAGCTGTGTCGTTTTATTCCAGTACCAAAACAGTAAGTAGTTTGCGCGAATATGTAACACATTATTAGGGAAACAAGACAAACTCATTTAAAAATCTTCCCCCTATCCCTACAGGGGTATGCGAGCATCACCAAGGGTTATTGACATTTTGAAAAGATTGGGTTTTTTTCCAACAAGCGCACTCTTCTTCTAAGTCGCTTGAAGTGGGTGCTATTGATAAAAAACTTTCTTTAAATGTTGATAGCCCCTGGTTATTTTCTCACCCCCCCTTGTTTAGGTAAGACATTAATAGGTCCAATAAACTTGCTTGATTATTTCGAGGCCAATTTCACTGTCAAATATTCTTTGTTGTAGAACTGAACGTTGTCTGTAGTTAATTAGTTGTGTGCTTTAGTATCACTAACTCTAGTATCTCTTAGTCTGGTGGCGATAATCATGTATCACCTACTTTAGTTATGTCTAAAAGAATACAAAACCCGAACAAAATTTATTCACAATTCACAGATTACCATATTTCTATACAAATAAGGAAAGTCGCTTCTCGGCCAATCAACGATCGCGTACTATAGATTTTCCATGCTCATTTTTAGATTCACGAGGGTGTAGACAAGGTGAAAGCTCAGCTTGAGATCGATGAGCTGTCGGACGATCCCGACGACATAGCGAAGGTACTTCTGAAGTTACGTCACGAATGTGAACGAGCGTTGGAGAACATCAACCAAAGCATCAACAACGGCCGGTCCATTGTTGAGCACGTGACCCAGGGCACGCAGGACGTGAAAGCAACCGGGTCATGTGAACATTTGGAGGAATTGATCTCCGGGCTTGAAACGAAGAAAAGCGTTCTTGAGATGGCGTGGATCCGACGGCGGGAACAGATGGAGTTGTGGCAACAACTTTGGGAATTTGAACGAGATGGAGAGCAGGTATAGTTGAGCTTGTTGTGTATTTACCGTATTATGTAAGACCTGTATATAATCTCAATATTGATGTGAACAAGGGGATACGTTAGCGATGTTGATACGAGGTACGCTGGTAATAATTCTGTGTTCTTAGTACGCAAAATTAAATTTTAATCCAGGCTCTAAATCTAATCAAATCCTCAAATCTTCAATCCATCAACGTTGGTAAGTAATAAAACTTTGGTAAGGGTTTGGGTTAGGGTTAGGGCTTGGATTAATTGCGAGAACACGGAATTATTACCTATACGCTGAACATGCGCCAGTCGTCTGCAAGTTCAAATCCATCAAAAGAAGGCATGTGCGTGCGCAACTGCAGCGAAATTTTCAAGTGTAAATCGGCCGTGATGCTGGATTAATATCACAAAAGATACAGCTATTGTTTGACTGGTTAACATGACTCACGCAATCCTAGTAGGCATAGACCGTCGCAAAGATAATGTCTCAAACTGACTTGCCAGTCTGATGCTAAAGCATAGGATGTTTACTGCATGAAACGATATAAACAGAATACGAAGTTTCGAGCGAAGTCCTTCTTCGAGAAGTTAGTATAGCGACGTCTACTACCAACTTCCCGACGAATGGTTATCGCTCGGAACGTCGGATTTTGTTACAATCGTTTCAGCACAAGGGGACGTAGATTGAAATTAATATCCAGACGTGCGAGAAATTTTTACACATAGGCGTGATATTGGTTGGGTGTAATGGGGGTGATACAGTCCTTGAAGACTGTTTACTCAATTCTTGGGTTTCACTGGAACCCTTTTCAGTAATTCTGAGTGGGGGTCAACCCAAAATCTATTGATGATTGTACTGCACTGGAGCAAGGAAATCTCACGAAATTGCACACATTTGCTGTCAAACACAAGGTCAAGACATACAGTGAAAAATTTTTCAGTCTGATGACAGTGTATCGATTTGGAGTTGACCCCCAGTGAAATTTATGACGTCACGTGAAACCCAAGAATACCACCTTTACCAGGATAACAGCAAAAGATTTTAAACAAAGTTGTGATGTTTGAAATAAGCCCATTATTTGCCAGACGTAGCATACCTGTAAACTTAAAATTTCTAAAGCAAAACGTAATCTCGCTCAACTACGAGATATATTCTAGCCGCTATATTAGCTCGTGTTTTTGACCATCAAAATTACCCCGCCTTCCATTCTCTTCAGGCAAACTGGCATCATTTCCTTAAAATAGCTCTTGACGGCACGAATTGAACTTTTTAATGTAAGAATGAAAAACTCTAACGAAATGGAAAGATGTATGACTTGATTCATTACGTCATGCGTTGAAATGGCATCAGCGGTGTTTCACACATAGACAGTTGTTTTTTAAGCGCCGAGAAAATAGAAAAAGTTTCAAAACAGGAACTTGTCTGCAGTGCTGACCCTATACTAGCCCCCTTAAAAATGATGTCCTCCATTGATGAAGCGAATACAACCGGAATATAATATTATGTTGTTTGGCAACGTTTTGAAACAAATTTGTTTAACGGTTTTTAACTCGGCCGTGAGTATTCTAGTAATCTAGTTGTATTCAGTTGAATTAAAAAAAACTGATAAAGATGCCAGACTATTTGATTCGTGTACGGCTATAGATGGGACATCTATGGCTCAAAAATATTTTGTCGAAAAGCCAATTTGGCAAAGGGACAAAAATGTCTAAAAGGACCGAAGGCCGAAATGTCTTTCGGTGAAAAATCTGTTGTCATACTGTCCATCAGCGAGTTCTCTGTTTGCCAAAATAGCTTAGGGTGAAAATTTTCCAGTCTTAGGATATCCGTCAGTTGAGAATGTCCCTTTGGCCAAATATGAAGCCAGCGATGCCTGTTCAGAATGGCCTTGACCCTTCCCGAATGTAACATTAAAAAAGATTGACAATAGGTTGCGGTGTCTAATCAGAACCCAAACCAGGACACCGGGCACCTACCTCCTACGCAGGAGTTTTACGGGTTGCGGGCAGAGAGTAAGTTTGCTGGTCGTTTATCACTAAACGCCTGTCAACTAATGTTTGGAAGATGGCAACCTGATTCTCAGGGTCTTCAGGTTGGCCCAACAATGTTGCATGATGTTGGCTTCGTTTGAACAGGCCTTTAGATTACAACAGCGTGATGCAAACACAAAAGAAAGCAAAGATACGGTTTTAGAGTCAGATGACTTCCCGTTTCGTTGTTTGGCAATAATTTGTGATAACGCGTTTTTACCTACCCCGGCTAAGTACGAATGTCAAGCACCCAAAATTTGAGTGCCACGTGGCCAGCCTGTGTCAGGGTCTTCGCCGTAGCGCGGGTAGCGGAGGTGAAGACCCTGAGAATCAGGTTGGGAAGATGACAGATTTGTTTTCCGCATGCCAAATCCTTGGCAAGGAGAAATTAGGATATAAAACGTATTCTGAGTTTGCGATGTGCTGCGCGTCCAAAAGTTATGAATATCAACATATAATAGGAAATTAAAACGCATATTCAAGCGTGCCTTAAATCATACTTTACAATGTTCTGCTTTCACTGCTTGTTAATATTCGTTACATTATTAAGATTTGCACTTTAAAATGCATAAATGATCTACATTTTCATGGTTTAATCAGGTAAAATACGTGCTTACTGCCATTTCACTGAATGATACAGTAGTTAAGAATGTCCACATCGCTAAAGTAGTCCTCGAGTTTCTTCATTTCATCTTCAGTGCTTACGGCCATAGCGGCTTAAAAATATCAACCAATACTTGATAATACTATGATAATACACCGGACAATAGTTTTGGGACACGATGGCTCATAGTTCAGGAAGATTTTTAACGATTAAAATCCGAAAAAACCGTCAATTACACCCAGAAAGCGAACATTATACGGCAGGCCGTTCT
Source organism: Muricea muricata (assembly GCA_963855995.1). Lineage (NCBI taxonomy): Eukaryota > Metazoa > Cnidaria > Anthozoa > Malacalcyonacea > Plexauridae > Muricea > Muricea muricata. The sequence continues at coordinate 10,529,537 of OY979725.1, forward strand.
GTGCTTTCGTCACGCAAGCGATCGTCACATTTCAAACTCGCAAATTACACGTGCCCGCACGGACCTGCCCGCATCGGGGTTGTGTCAATGGCACACAACCGTGGATTTTACAGAGAGTTAATCCCCGGTAGCAGATACCGTTGTACACGAAGCGGAAACCCGACGCACGCGTCAACTTCTTCCTGTACTTGACCGGCGCTTGAGACCAGACTAGGACATGGACTCATGCACTGTTCTCGCCTCGCTCGAAACACTGAGTTCATTTAGAATCATTTTTTTTCAAAGCAAAACATACCAGCTCATCTCACACGGCATGGTTTAATTCATGCGTCAAAATACTAGTTAGCACATTTTAGAAAAAAATTTTTTGGCAAAACCAGGTTTTTTCGTGTTTCCTTTCATAACCATGGGAAAGGTTTTTATTTGTGTGCTTCGTAATGAAAGACTCCTAGTAAGATGGCGAACAGACATGTGTTTATAGAACCTTCGGGCGTTCAAACGAGCTGGATTCTTCACAAACTTGCTTGATAGTAAGGATAAAATTAACACACCCATACCTTTTGAAGAACTAGCGAACACCCTGTTTTTAAGGCCCGGAGAGTTAACTAACTTACATGAAAACCATTGGATTACTAATTTTTAAATATAGTTATCTTTATAATCATATACTAATATTGTTAGTCGAACGAACAAAAACACTCTTCGACCTCATTCGCGGACAGTTTTCAGGTTTTCCCCCTTAGAGTCCATGACCGTCGAATCCAGTTTCGCACCGTTCGACTTCCTTTAATATTTCCTCATTTTCGACATTAGGTAAAGAATCACTTGGAAAGCTGTGAAGCGGATCTGGAGAAAGGGGGCCTAGCCGACGACTTGAATGGCGCCAAGCAAATGCTTAATTCTTTCCAAGAACAACTGAAAGCCATCGACACGCTTTCTCTACGGACTTTCTGTAAGGGTGACGAGCTTGTCGACTTGCTAAGACACTCAGATGTCGAGCTGCGCGTGCGGAATCCGAATACGCCGGAGACTATAGACGCCCAGCACCACATACAAAACCTACTCGAATTCTTACATAACCAACGGCGGGCATTCCTGGAGTTTGCCGAGACAAGAAAACAAAAACTGGAACACAGAGTAGCACTGAAGCAGTTGGAGGCCGACACGAAACAGGTATGTACACATTTCTGTCCAATCCTTGTCGTAAACGCGTTGGATATTATTACCCTGTCTACACTGGCTAACCCATCTTATGATGGTCTCCTTGCACATGCCCCCGAGATTTAAGTGTACCACGTGGCCGCGAAGGGAAGCTTAAACTGAACAAATCTCGTCGATACTGAATAGCTCTGTCAAATGTGAACTCTCATAGTAGACGAAGTTGTGTCAAGCACATGTTCTCGTGTTTGGATCACAATAGAACTTGACCACATGCGTCGACAATATAGGTTTCACTATGCGCTTTCGTGCCGTAGTGGCACAGAAGATTCTTACTTTGCTTTCGACGCTCTGTAATACCTACCGACGCCGGCTACCTGTGAGTTAAAGTCTGAGTCGGCGCACAAAGAACGCTTGGAGACACAATTTTCTAGCAGCACAGCAAGCATGCCGCTTGCACCGTTTATTTTAGGGCCAATTCAGCAATACGGTCAGTCTACACATCTCATCCATATCAGAAACACGCCTGATTAGCAATTTTAGATTTAAAAACAGTTAATTGCAAGGTGATTGTTCTCTTGAAGTCGGTAATTAACGTATTTTTAAACAAATTATGTACAATAGCATGTGTACATAGTTTCGTTTGTAAACAGACGTGCTGTTAGGCAAGCATTGGGAACAGTTTTTCCTTTTCGAGGGAACAAAAACTCCTAGAGAACTTTCTTATAGGAGGAGTCCTTGAAGTTCTCGTGACTGCTATTTCCTACAGGAATCGTTCGTAACGGAAACGTGTTGCAAACGTTAGCATATCATTAGCCTCCATTTGAGAATATTTAATTGTATGCAGATATGAGTTGAGCAGAATACATTTAGCGATTGTGTTCAAATCATCATTTCCTGTACGTGTAACGTGCATGTTACATTATGCATGCTTGGGTTTTGCATGCGTGTCTTCGTCGTGCTATATAGAGGTATGTAGTTGTAACTCGGCCCAATTACGACCTGTCTGCACTTGCAATTTTTCACACACGCACGCACATACGACTTTCTCATTTTGAATGATGCGAAGGAGAAACTCGGCTAGAAATGTACATGTGAGAAACTAAGTACTTCGGGTACGTTCTTCAATTCCCTTCCTCACATCTATCAAAAGAGGAGAACCGCAATACAATTTGCAACGAAACTTGAAATTTTAAAATGGCCTACAAGATGACTGCATCCAGTGACCTCTGGAATCCTGAAGATTCCAGGGCTTCTCAAATTTCAAGGGAACGACTCAGATCTGACAGAGTCATCTAGTGTACAATTTAGCCGTAACTCTGTCATCAAAATACCTCACTTAAATTAAATACAGGAGTTATTCAGTCACTGCGCAATTCCAGTGCATTTGTCTCGTTATATGCTGGGCAATAATGCATAGTTGATTATGAAAAGTACTAATTGTAATAATGAAAAGTAATAATTGAGTCATTTGAGTGTAAACAACCAACAGTCGACTGTTCTAATCTCAAGCATGTGTTGTGTTGAAATAACCTCGGCCGGTGTGTCGTCTTCCTTATAACTTGTTTGACGTTGTGAAATGATACTAAATCACCGTGGTTATGAAAAAGTGTATTGACGAAATGTTCAGGGAATGAGTACGAACAGGTATTTTGCATAGAAAACAATATGTCTACCGTACTTCGGTGCATATTTTGTTTGTTTGTTTTTTAAATTCCTAAGGTAAATAAAACATGACCTTTAAAGTCCTCCATCGAAACTGTCTGCCCGCCACCATCCGTATCAGGATGCTACTTCGAGCTTGTTTTGCTTTCAAATAAGCCAGACTCAAACATTTGATCACACCTAACGTAAAGTGCGTCAGAAAAGTAGCCAAAACGACTGATTGATTGTAAGAAAATGTTGTGGACTTCTTCGTGTCCAGCTGACCTCGTAATCGCGTCATTACCGTGGTAACGAATTATTTTGATAAACGTGGCGACATTTTACTCACGTCCACAGCAATCGTCAAACTGTTTGCATGTAGCCAGCATTTCCTTTTCGAGGGAACAAAAACTCCTAGAGAACGTACTCGTAGGAAGACGATTTGCAGTTTTCTCTCAGGTACAGTACAATATACTAATGTATGAGCATTAACATAAGAATACTGAATGGTCTGAACGGTGAAAGTAGCACTTATGCCAGTCTGTAATTTGAGCGTTTTCATAGGACTGGCTATTCTTTCTTAAGTTTAATGTTGTCGTAAAGGATTACTTTCAAATTTTAAACATTGAACGTTGAAGTGAATGTTGTTGTTTTTGATGGAATACTTCAGAAATACGCTGTATTAAAAATCGTTGTTCAACTTAAAACCTTTTGTAGTGCACGTTATTAGTCTATTCCAAAATTCTTTACCAGCAGAAAATTTTAGAAATACAAGATACTCCAGAACATACTCTAAATAATAATGACATCTTGTGAACTCAAGATATGAGTTCTTTGAATAAAACAAGACACAAATTTTAATGGTAGACTCGCAATATCACCATTATAATTTTTGCCTTGTTTTCTTCAAATAACTCGTATCTTGAGTTTACAAGATGTCATTATTATTCGGAGTATGTTTTTTCTTGGGTCTATTCCAGCTCATTGCAAAACTCCGGTGATAAACTTGATCACTTACTAAAAGAAGGATTTCTCCCCTCGTTCCAAGCGTAAAATCTCTAGTGTGTGTTTTTTTATTCAAAACTTAGGAGATTGTTGACCATGAAGTCGGTGCAAGAGGTTACAGCATCGTATCTTACCGAATCATTCCCGTTAGCATCCGTTCACATTCTTACACATTTCGTTTTCGACGTTACTTTACGACACAGCGGAAGTTGAAAACGGGCTTAAAACGATGCATGAATTAAAACTGTGAAATATTTTAAAAATGAAAGCTTCCTTGACCCTTATTTACAACTTGCTCTATTGACGTTTGTCATCCTGCTTTCGCTCTCACTGACGCCAGGAATGACTCAGCAAAGCAAAACTCGGTCACGTTAACATGTAATTTCTGCTCTTTGAATGCCCGATCCCACGCAGGCGAAATGTGAATGATTGCGCTCGAATAATTCCATTGAATCTTATCTTCGCAAGTGAGTGAGAGTTAATTGGTCGTGCAATCGTCCAAATTTTCGCATACATAATTTTTCGCACAGAATGTCGCATTTGTTTGTTCTTACAATTTTGCTGCAATTTCTGGTGCAATTTTCTCCTTCTCACGCATGTGAAAGAGTGGATTAACAACGAATGTTGCGAGTGCATGATTTCTCACCTGAACATTTCTAACTAGTCACTCGTTCGCATCCATGAAAAGGAGAAAATCACAGGAAAGTGTCAATAGGCCAATATATACACGAACAATTCCCAAGTTGATTTTGAATGCTATTATCGAGTGCTGCAAACTCCAAGTTAAAGTTTAAACTACTGTTTTTGTTTCTGCAATTCTTCACGTTCGTTTATCTCAAAACTTCAGATGTTATAACTACTATTGACCCAGACAAGATTTGTGTAAAAATATTTCCAGGCTTGCAAACTAGTTGCTCTGTAACCAGCTTCAAACCTGATGCTAATCCAGAGTTAAGCTATAACGGACTTTTGAACAAACTGCACCTTGTCGATGCCTGGGGTGCGAGTTAGAGATTTTGTAAATGTTTCGAATATGAGTGTCGTAATCGGAGCATTCAAGACACCCACTTGCTCACATGAATGTATTTTAAAGTCGCTAGTGCAAACAGACCTTAGTAGGTATCAGAAAAAGTGCCTTGTGTAAACGTGGAGTTTTTGTGCGCTTTGTTTCAGTTCATTGAAAGCATCGATAGCTAGTGAAAATTGATTATTATCGAATGATATAAATTAGTCACTGGTTTCTGAATTGATCGTAAAATTATCGAACGTTTTCTTTGCGGTTTTTGTTACTTCACCAAAGCAATCCGTGTAACTTTATGTTAGGCAATAACCAGAACTGTTTACACATTGTAAAGCTTCTTAGGATTGATTTCCATATATAGTAGTGTAGATATTTCGGCAATTTGCAAAGCTCAGACGTTGCTTACTTTAGTGTTAGCTGATGTCTGTATCATAGAGTATATCTATGGAATTAATACCAGTTTCGCAGCATAGAAATTTGGTGAGTAGTGCATTAGAACGTGGCTTGGTTTAGTACGTACAGGGGGGCGAGTCACTGCACTGGCTAAACCAAGAAGTCGAGTATGGGTATTCAAATATGCGATTTTCCTAGCAAGTTACTATTATTATCACGGAGTGGGTCTTCTTTGCAGTCTTTCGCACTCTCTGGAAATTTCTGCGTATTGCTGTATAATTGCGATGCTTACTAGGGTCTCATGTTTTGAATTCAGTCAGTTCTTTTTCATAGATGAGTGTAACTGTAATTCTAATACTCAGCCAAGCCCAAACTTCTATAATAAACCATAATTTCATGCTGATATTATCACCATCCATGAACAATAGTGTTCGGCGTGACCCACTTTTGATTTACTGAAAGAATGTCTTTACAATCTGTTTAATTTTTAGGCCATTGGATGTATCCGGAATGGCGAAAATATGTTGCTATCAAATATCATACCTGGATTCTCCTTGGCCGAGGCTAAAGACAGTATCAACGAGTATGAACAGTTCAAAAGCGCCATGGAGGTAGGTAGCTTATTGCTCGTGTTGTGTAATGCTTAGGAGTTAACGGCGAGGTTATGTTTCGAGCCAGTACCCTTCCTTACGAGAGACAGAAATCAGACTCTAAGCTTTACTTAGCTTTATAATGTTATTTATAAATGTAACCTGGGTATGTTTTGAAGTATTTTTGGGTTAATAATCATGCAGCATAGCTGGTTATAATTATTCCCTATAGCCAGGTTACGTTAACTGGGTGTCCGGGTTAATCAGCCTAGCTTATGGTGCAAGTAACCCCGAAAGTTGAACCGATAGACCTTATTCGTCATAGCGGCTGTCAAAGCGAGGACTCCTAAGGGAGGTCAAGCAGAGGCTGATTTCGTATCGCACTCTCTGAACGCTTTTCTTTCAGAGGTCTCACTATCACTGCCTCGCATTGATCATTTCGTCCCAGTTCTTTACCGCGCTTGCTTTTATTATAAGGTCTATTTAACCCCTTACAGACGAGCAAGTTTTCTATGTCAAGTTTTTTTTATCACAAGTTTACTTTATCAAGTGTACGTGTGTATGCACGACGATTTTTTATGACTAGCTTTCCCTTTGGCAAGGGTAACTTATTTACCTGTACATGTAGAGAATTTTTCTAATGTACAATAATAAACCGCTGGTCAACGTGCTATATGGCTCAATTTGCTTTGAAGAAATAGAATTGGTGCGTACAGACGAGCAAATAAAACTTGCCGCATGAAAGCGTGTCATGGAAAACGTGCTCTTCTGTAAAAGGCTTTACATTATTTCAAAAAATAAAACGTAGATATGCGGTATTTTTTACCCTTAAACCATATTTGAACTCGATTTTTCTGCATTTGTTCCCCGCTAAAACACGCCAATATTGAAAAGATTTGAGGGGGGCCGGAATACCTCCCCCCCCCCAAAAAAAAAATTCAAGGCAATAATTTTACAGGATATTCTGTGTAAGTCGTGATTGAAGGATTTGAAAACAAATATAAATTTAAAATTTATATGCGTAAAAGTTTATATATATAATAGACAGCGATAGCTAGACAGCGCCATTTGCTTTAGTAACTCGTTTTGGTTACTCGATTTGTCAAATTTTTGTAAGTGCTTAGATCCATTTTTGACGATCTCACGGCGTTAAAAACCGCACACACGGTCTATCAATGAGCTTACTGATCTTTCAAAAAGACGTTGATAGAACTCTGAAATGGTCATTTCCAAGATCTATAGTCTTCAATTTTTAAAACGTCCCCCCCCAAACACATTAACGTTCCTACACCCCTGAAAGATTCTAACATAATGCGTCTCGTCACTTTCGTCTTTGCTTTTGTAGAAAACAAGCCAACGCGTGGCATCCATACGGAGTCGTGCAGAAGAACTTGTGAAAGAAAATCATCCGAAACCCGAACTAGTGATGAAATGCTCCGAGCTCGTGTTTTCTAGATGGCAGCAACTGATGAAGAAAGCGAGCGAAAAACATCAGGTTGTTATGGCCTCGTACAACTTTTTCAAAACATCCGAACAGGTATGGAGAATGTTTGTAAATATTTCCTACAGAAGTTTGTTGTGAGTTTGCGGGGGGTAGGGGGCATCAATTTCAAATTAGTTGGGGAAGCACCACATAGATCGTAATTTCGACAAAACTAAACTGACGTTCCCTACATACTTAAAACTTCTGAAACAACTGTTCACTGTATTCAGAATGTTACCAACTAGGGTATAAACTCTATGTTCCTGGCTTCAAGTTAGTTCAATTAAATTGCGAAGACTTTTGAAATCCAATCCAGTGCTTAAAGTCGTATTCGCTTGAGTAACCCGTATAGAAGAATAGTACTCATCCTTATCTATGATCAGAAACGTTCCACGTTTGCATGCACTAGGAGGGCATTTCTACTTTACTTGATGACCTGCTCGAGGCTGCTAGAATGCTGTCTTTCTGAGGCGTAGCCGTAGTGCCTGTTTCATTGTGGATAAATTACCACTTGTGGTTTCCTCAATTAAGCATCGTTTATCATGCTTATACTCTTTCTGTTTAAGTGCTTTACTAAGTTTAGACCTGATGCTTGGCTAATGTTAGAGCTAATTGTCACCTTTCAGTAATCCTTTGTCGATAACATTTGCTGTTTCCTGATTTCGTTCAGCAATTTTTCAGGTATTACTAAAGTTTTAAGCAGTAGTCTCACTACAAACATCAAACTTTCTTGTTCGTTTCTATTTCGCTCAGCAATTTTTTAGGTATTACTAAAGTTTTAAGCATTAGTCTCAGTACAAACATCCAACTTTCTTCTTCGTTTCGTTGCTGTAACTTTCTTTTTCATTTTATGGCTGTCCTGTCGCTTTCTTTAGCGACCAGGTGATGTTTATTTAATGTTTTCCTGCTTCGAAACTTGATTAAGAATCGATCGCATAATCTCCCATTCACTATACGCCAGAATCCCCTCAGGACATGCGCAACACAGCACGACAAAAACTCAAAGTTTTGCCGAGTTTATGTAGATAACTTTGCGTTCCCAGCGACCGTACGTGGACAGAAACAGTTGCTACGTGGGACGTTTGGTCCCAAAACACGAAGTGATAAGCAAAAACTTGGCACGTCGAACCAGGAAATCGATTCTAAGTAAATTATACAGACTCGTCGTAATCCTTATTATACAGACTCGTAATTATACAGACTCGTTTTCAAGTGAAACAGGAAAATTCAATTGATAATTGGGGAAGTTAAAATTGAAATTAAAATGAAAGTATATAAGAAATAAACATGTTATTGGCAAGGATTAATAAAATGAGGGAGTTAATTCTATGCAGGGAGTTTACTCTTCCTGAATAATCACTTTTTTTAAGACATTATCTGACGCAATTTATCCATACTACGCAATGTTTGTGGCTTAGTTCACACTTTTTAACCTTATTTCAATTCACTTTATCCGGACTTTAAGTCGTGTCTGTTCTCCTACATGGAAAACATTTGTTGAACATGAATTAAAGTTTTGGGTTTAAAACAGCAAGCATGCCTTCCTCCCCAGCTCGTTTGTTTACAATTCAAATATACAGTACTATTGTCCGAAGTTGTCAAAGCATCGTCTCATGTCGATCTCTCGCCGCCCTATAGCGGTAATGAGCAATCAAATGATTATCAAAAACAACATTCGGAAAGGGTACGCGACCCGAAATGCCAGGGCAGGGTTATAATCGGCCTAGAGTCAATGAAAACCACAATCCAGACGCCGGAAGAGCTGGCGAGGCAATTATCCGGTTGGATATGCGAAGAAATAACGAGAATTTATGTTGGCTAAAATTGTGCGAGGCGCCGTCTTCTGCGTATTTGTATACGTGTATTTAATGAATGTAAGCACAGTGTGGGGAAACCACAAGGAAAATATTAGCAAATCAGTGAAATTTAAGAGCAAATTATAGGGCTACAAATGAGCTTTGTGCTCCGACATTGTGAGATGCTTAGCTACTAATAAGCATGCGGAAAAATGAGTTTAATAAACCTAAAGAACAGGTGCCTTTAAAAAGCGTTCATGAATATTTCAACTAAAGTAAGCATTGAAATGCATTTTGTAATTTTGTTTATGATAATGTACGCCAAAGAGTTTTCAATAACCAATGTTTAAATTAGCTACAACAAAAGCCATTTAGTTTTATATACTTAGTAGTGTTGATGATATCTCTTCATAACCACTGCATATGAATCATATAGATTTCCCCCATGCACTACATAGAAAATTTCTAAAAGAACAAGGCTACATGGTTATTTTAGTCACTTCTATAAACTACTGCGGCAAAACTATACTGGAATTGTTAACAAATATATTCATGGAAGGAAAACATTGGTTCAAGTGTATATACCGAGTTTATACCATGTACTCAAGAAAAAAGCTTTTTAAATGCTGTAGGTTAACAGCTTTATATATATAGTTTATAAAAGCACTTCGGAAGTATTTCCTATAAGGGCAGGAAATCACTAAAACTAACGTAAGCTATAAATTCAATTTTCTTTGAAAAACGAGTAGTTGAGTGATGATAAGGCTATCTACAGGTGTCAAGAACGTAATTGACGTATTTGCACTTTGCAAATATTTTTCACATGTGCGTGATTTTGCCATAAGCTTCGTGTGAGATGTCCGCTTTCATGAGCGCACATGTTTTTGGATTTTTCTCTGAGCTTTGTACCGCTTTATATGAAAGTTTTCCATCTAATTTCTGAGGTCATCTTTGTCGGTATAGCAACCGTTTCGTGTCACACTGTCCTTTTAGCACTTACATATAATTAATGAATGCAACATAACAATTAAACACAAATCTTTGCGCTGAATTGCCTTTATTGCATTTTTTACGTCTTTCCTACATTCCAACGTGTCGTTCATCTTGTTAAAGAGTGGAGGAATATTGAAATAAACGTTTAATGACTGCAATATGAGACTCGCCTATTTATAGCGTATTGGCCGCTCGATATGACCTTATTCGTCGTTTTACGTCCTTAACGTTCAATTATCCAATCTTAGGATTTATGTATATTTAGGCTTTGTGTTCAATAATTAACCCTTGAATTCAACGTTGTAGTCTTTAATAAATACAATTACTTTCTCGGGATTTAGCGATTCTTGGCTTCAAAGGCATCGAAGGCCTCATTCATCCTACTGATTTTAAGGTTATTCCATTAGATTGAATGTGATTCTTGCACTCTCAGCACAGTTCAAAATTCTGGAAAAACCCACAGGTGTAGTTGGGTGTTATTCTTTGGTTATTCTTTGTTCATCTGTTCAACTCGAGGGAAAGATGATATATTTGAACGAAGCCCCCTATAACTTGTAAACTGTGAAGGGTGTTTCTCTGTCCAACGAACACTTCTGTTTTCATTCCATATTGGCGTCTAAATGATTTACTTCTTCGTAATTATTTTGATGACCACCGTTCAGTTGTAAGAATTTGACGAAATCATTTCTAGCCGAATTGTAAACTTCTTATAGCTTCCTTTGGTAAAGCAGTTGTGCTTTTTGTATCCCTTGTTATTGTTAAATGTAGCGATTACGTCGAAATTTGTTTTACCATCAGCAGGTCTTTTTCTGAGCTTCGACGTCATAGCGTAATTGACCGGGTTTTGTTTTCACGGATATTGAGTTATCGCGGTGTCGTGTGACTGTTCAGCTGTGTCGGACAATAAACTTGCTCGTCTTGTTGGGGAAATTCTAAAACGTATGCGTTTTGCGAAGGAACACGTAAAATTTCTCCCCATTTCTGAAATGGAAACTGCTTCTTTGTTCCTGGGTTACGGGACATTAACCCAGCGTTTGTGATAGGAATCTAACTAAAATTACGCAAAGCTTGGCAGAGTCGAGCCAATATGGAGACTGTACTGGTTGGTCACCTGAACGATCGTCTCTGGGATTACATTTCAGACTTCTTGTTCGACGAGGTATGGTGAATATAACGTTCGTTACTTTAATATGGGTATCGTTGTGTCTAAAACTAAGCTCGCTTGTCATCTTGTCTCTGTTACTTTCTTCAATAAGGTTATCTTCATGACGATTTATAAGATTGCTCAATGATTTAGTGTGCTAATTACATCATTTCATGTTGGCCTGCGAGATCTACAACAGCAGAATTTCTACCAAGTAACCATATATTTACTGTTACTAGTACGAAATATGCGCGACAGCCTATGAAGCATTAAAGTTTCAAGTCAGATTAAGGAAATAATGATCATATTTTATATTGTGGACTTTATGATTGATGTAATAGCCAATATCTTCGTCGGTTGAACCTGTGAGAACAATTACAATGTACAAATGTGACTATTTTAAAAGTACAGCGCGAATGCCACTGTCCAAAACAACAATTCGAATACTTAATCCTACACTGATTCCATGTTTACACCCGCCTGTATCGATTTCACAACTCGTCTGTTTATAGCCGAGGGGTTAATATTAAGAAAGGGTAATTGTTGACCTTCTTACAGGGTGTTCTTTCAATAATTTGTAACAAGAAACTTTGCTATTGCTAGGACGAAGAAAGTGCTTTTTTAAACGCAGGCCATTTCAGTTCTATTGTATTTGAGAAATTCGCGAATATTCAAGCATGAATGTCATCCTTTCTTATCAATACCTTTGCTCTCTTCGAATGCGTTGCAATTGTACGCTTAAATTGTGGAGGTGATGATTAGGATTTGAACATTTGTACATTGTCTGCTGACGTGATTCAGTAAAACAACATGCTCTACGGGTTAGCAATCTCCAGTTTCGCGAACAGTGGGGCAGTGGGAAACTCGTGTTTCGAGATAGCTTGTGATATCTTTCCTTTGAAATTCACTGTAGCGTGTCTTTCAATATCATATTACTTTTGTCTTGTGCCAAGCGGGATTCCAAGGTGCGACAAATTTTCGAACGTTCTTAGAGGTATTTTTTTCGTACCCTGCAAGATCATCCTGTTTGCCCAAAGGTAATTCTGGAAGAACGCCCAGAAATAATTCGTTATATTTAAAAGCATAATTAGGTCGCCTATAGGATATTCCGACTGGTCGGTATATTGTGTCTTTTATTTATAAAACGGAGTCATGTACTTAAAATAAGGATTTCTACTTGAAGTTGTTCCTAGTTGATAGTTTTTGCTATGGACCTCTTATGAGCTATATCTGTGTAGTAAATGGTTATCGCTTGTTGCCTTGTGAGGTCTTATTTCGTGTACATTTCTAAGACAGAGAGGTGTAGTTTAATACATGTAAACAAAGTTCTTTACTGTTGCGGCACTCTTTATCAAGAGTGAGAGATATTTAGGAGTAATCTTAAAACTCGAGATGCTTCTCCTACGAAGCTGTTGTGATATTGTACGGTAGAAATGGATTCTTATTTCTAAGATCTCGTATCGTTTAATTAGTCGACGTCGTAACTCAATTGACGTTCTTTCGCAAATCCCTGGTGGTGATTCTAGGCGAATCTGTTTACCGAAGGGATTAGTTTTATGTAATTTTGTCACGAAGGGTCATTTTGCCCCTTCCATTTTCAACAATTAGGAGTTCTTTGTCAGATGCAATATCAGTTCCATTAGGTTTCATTGTCTCGAAAAACGTGTGGAAACAGGCTTGAAACGTGTGCTTATAGCTCGTGTACTTGCATGTTTCGGTCTGTTGTCTTTAATCTTCCTTTGACAGGAGCCGAAATGGCAAACAAGCTTATAATTATTGGTCCTTTTATTTTCATTTGAAAGTGTATATAACGCCATTGTGCAATTAACCTTTTAGCTTAAGAGCAGTAAGTTTGCCTCTTGTTTCTGGGTCCATTTAGAGGTATCTGAGTTTGTTTCTTTGTTCTACAGCGCAGTTTTACATCACACTGTAATGTAAAAGAACACAATGTGATCTATTTTGGCGAGGATTTTAGCCTTGTATGACAATGAAATAAATTTTTTCCAATTGCAAATGATCCACTTCTCTGACGTTTTTAAACACATTATGAGGGAATCTTTATAGAGATCCAATTATCTCGATACTCAATTGAACTGGTCACCTATAGATATTTTTGCGACTGTGAGGATGAAGTACGTGGAAGCTAAGAGTCAATTAACCTTAAATTTCATGTTTTAGCTTGCACAAATTGTCTTTAGGCCAAGCATCTTCTGGATTTTTCGACGAGAAATATGAAACCACGACATAGTTTATGTTATGACTTGTGTCTAACAGACTGGAACCAGACGAACAACGAGGCTACCTGAAAAAATATAGCGATAAATAAACTTTAATATTTGGAGGAGATTGTTTTTTGGAAAGTGATACTAGCTTTGGGCGTAATTATTGAATAGATACAACGTGACGAAATGTACACTTTCAATCCCCTCCGTCAACAACAGCAATATAAAGCTGGGGATTATTTTAGCAAACAAGTGTTAAATCTTGTGGAAAAACAAACTTCAACTCACGTCTGAGAACAAGTGTGCAAAAAAACGTTGGCAATTGTTTTGCGATCACGGCTGTACTCAATAGATTGTTTACTGCAAAGTATTTGCACTGGACTATCGACCAATGTTTTGCCAGAATATTTACCCAGCTGAAACTACATTAATTACTGGCCAAAATAGAATGTGGATTTGATAGAACTGATTTGTATCGTACCTTCGGCAAACTTCATTCATGCCTAAGAAATATTTTTGAGTAGTGAGTGGGTGCGTAAAAACGAAAGCTGAACGTGTAATTATAATTCCTGAATGTTGTCGAGCAAACAAATTGAAAAGTAAACAGGAACATTTCCTGAATAACTTTAACGTTGTTATACGTCCCATAGCTACGTTAATATTGAAGATATGGATCAAAATAACGCGAGAATGAGTTGTGGTGATAATTCGATTTCTATTTCAATATGATATCATACACGGTCGTAAAGTAATACAAACTTATATAAACCGCCCATCATGCTGTTTGTAGTATTATTACTTTTGTCTGTCTGATGCTGGTTTTGCTTTGAAATCAAAATGTCATGAACTCATTCTCGTCGTGGTTTCTTTGGTATTAAAACAAGATAGCTTGACCGAATCACGAACCGTAACTTTAATAATTCGTTATGTAATAGTTGTCTGGCATCTTAATTGTCTCGTACTTTAAATGTTTGGGTATTGTTTAGATAACAGTTAGGTTTAGTTTTGATGGCCGCTACCTTTTCCTGATCACGCTGATTGGTTAATCGATTAGATTTCAACGACCTGATTCGTTAATGATTCTTTACAAACTCCCTCCCTACCAATTGTGTCCTAACAATTCATTTTCTCTGCCATCATTACAGGTCAGCAGTCTCCTGCAGAAAGTTTTGAAAGATTACAAAATCGGCGATGACCCTTGTTCCCAGTACCATGAACTCGAGTTGCGCGATCGATGTCGTGTTATTGCGTCATTACTCGAGAATCACGCGCGGGAACGCGAGGAGATCGCCAAAGGCCACGAAGCAGTGTACGGGTTTGCGGACGCCTTTCTCAAAAACGTCTCGCCCACCGCTGAAAATGGTGGGACGGTTACTGCGGGCACGCCTAGCGATGCTAATAAGGAGAAGATGGAACAGCAGGTTAAGGAGATTTCAGAGTTGATCAGAGGCCAGAAGAAATTCGCTTTGGACCTTTGGAATGTCAAGAATACCGTGCTGGGCCAGTGTAAAGAGTTTCTCGACTTCGAAACCAACGCAAAGCAGGTATTATACCAAGCAATTTTACAAACACCAGATTTGCTGCGATTTTGCTCTTCCTAACGGGTCTATATTGAATGTATAAGGTGAAAAAACTTGACAGTGTTTATTACAAATAAAATTTTGCTATGCATTTGTGCTCATTTTCACACATTTGCATCCATCAAGAAGAGAAACCGCCGGAAAAAATCGCAGTGTTTTTTGCTTCAGTTGAAATCAACCAAGAGTTTTACCTAAGTAAACGTAAAAGAATTGCTTGATAATTTTACGTTGATACATTTTTAGTTGATAAAAGATACAAGTAAAGTCTTATAACTTTACTTCGTTACAAAATTGTTAGTATACGTAAAGTGTAAACTTTGCCATTTCTATATTTTTCTTTTGTTTCGTCTGTTTCTGAGGTGGATTAACTGACAACACCATGTTCGTTCCTTTAAGGCTTTGGAATGGATTCATGATCAGGGAGAGTTTTATTTATCATCAAACTCGACGATCCCGGAAAGTGAAGATGAAGCTAAACAACGTTATGAAGAACATCTCAAGTTTACTGAAATGTCAGAGGTACATGAGGTGACTACTAGGGTTTTATGTACATTATCTCTCTAGGGTCACTTGTGTCTGTCTAGGGTCACTTGTGTCTGTCTAGGGTCACTTGGGTCTGTCTAGGGTCACTTGCGGCCCCAGTCTTGAAAAAGTTGGAATATGAGATAGCACATTGACAAAAGTATGATTGACTGCAGTTGCGATGAGGTATTTCGATTTTCCTCAGTCTCAAGGTTTACTAGCTTCTTATATACTGTCTTTTGAACATTTCAGGAGATCAGAGAGAAAGTGAAAAACCTTCTTCAGGAAGCCGATGAACTGTACAAGCAATCATGTTTCCATAGCGACGGCATCACGCAATGGGCGACTGCGGTTGACAAAAGGTTTAAGGACTTCACAAGTCGCATGACGAAGTACATGAACCAACTCGAGTCCAAGCTGGGATTTCCTATAACAAAATACAGCGAAGTAAGAAAGCAAAGGATTTATACATATCGACAGTGCAAGTACCCGTATTAGTTTTTCAGTCATGCGCCTTGTAATGTACTTAAATTTAAGTTCAAAGACTTCTTAATCTTGATCTGCCCAACTCTGCACAACAAAACAGTCACCTAATCCCAATCCTGATCTAAAACCTATCTTACTGTTTATTACAACGTTATTGTGACGTAATATCCGGGCTTTTTCCGGTAACTTTACCCCCCGGTGGTTTTGATGCGAATGCTTCCGTGATACATCGAACATTCTCCAATATCAAAACATGTTCTCACGCCTACAAAAGCCAAACGATAGTATTTCCCCTGAAATCATCTATACTCAAATACAAGGAGGCACTTTAACGAGTTTGGACATAGGTGCATGCATGTGCAAAACGTGACGTGATTTTTGGATTATTTTGTGTATTCGCTTTCTCGTCTTTACCATTCACCGAAGTCGCACAGTGGTAGTTGGATGAAATAAATTACGACGCGTGAAACAAAGAATTTTTTATTCAAATTACCTATCTCAGTATCCGGAATTTCTTTTATAAATATATCTTAGTCATAAAACCATGTGATATTTGTACTTGTGTTGTTTTCGTCGATTTAAACTGTTGACCTTACTCCTAATCTATGGCACCGGTGCAGGTAATACTCTATGATAAGCTGTTCTTGTTTGTATCTGGACTATGTGAAATAGAATTGGAACCTTTGGAGTTTGAACGAAGGCTTTAGGTCACGAGGAGCGATAAGAGAGATCGTAATTTCCTGGCAAAGCGATTTCAAAATGCGAAATGTTTTTAAGCGTCTGTTGGTATCTTTGTTAAATGCAGGAGCGGGTTATTCCTTTAACCCTTGGTCAAAGACGGATAAAAGTTGAGAAGAATCAGTTTGCCTCTGAGATTCAACAAGTTACGTGCGTTCGTCAAACACTGACAATGTTTAAAGGAAAGCGGATGAATATTGAGTGGATATTGTCGAACGCAGAGTAAACTCAAAATTTAAAACTGCTTGCTCATCACCCTGTTTTTCATTTGTCCTAACTGTCGTGACAAAGTGATCTTCAACGATGAGCTGATCCTCCTCGTGAGCTGTATTTAATTCAGTTATAACTAATTGTAGATCTGTGCTAATACTTTTTCACATCCGTCACCTTGATCTCTACGACTGTTACGATAAACGGAAATTTAACTCGAATCAACTTCTCATCAACTGAAAATTAGACGACCGAAATATCAAACAAGCTTTCAAACGAAATATCAGACGAATTTTCTGTTTCCTGAACCCCAGTTATCCCTAATAGTATATCCTTATTTTTCAACATTTAACAGCATTGCCACTACCAATGACTGCGTTGATATATTCATGTCAGAAATCTTCGTTCTTTTGACTTAAATGTGATCAATTTTTTTGTAGAATGACGAAGAGATGCCTGACGTGTCGGTGCTATCTCAAGCCCCGCAACATCCACAAAGTCTCGCCATACGTGAGAAGACGCTGAACCTGCGAGAACTCTCGAAGGACAGCGGTATCCACGAGCTCATGGAAGAAGAAAAGCGGAAATCAGCTCGGAGGAAAGAGTAAGTTATTTTTGTGTGATAAAAACTACAAACGAACTTCATTTGGAAGGTGAAAATATCGGGTAAAATTATAGAAACATTTTGCACCTCACCATGAAGAAAGCTTGGGCATAGTGTCTCTTTGACAAAGATGAGATGGATGCATGATTCTAGTGTGATGCTTTGATTAACTGAGCTATATAAAGCTGTCGGCTAAATAAATGCGCTCCCCATCGTCTTGTGTTGCAAGACTGTTAAGACAGCTGCATAGGAAACACAAGACAGAATGTCTTTGTCTTTATCTTGTCCTACTTGAAGGTGTAGATCCCTTCATTTTTCAAAACCTTCAGCCTGGATCCAAATTTGTAGGCGGAAGTAATGATGTGTTCGCGTAGTGTCGGTCATTTTAATGTTGAATATCTAAAGCTTTATGCAAGCGCTGTTACATCTCGCCGAATCTGAAGTGTCACTACTTTTGTTTGCTTTCCTGGTGACGGAACACGAACGTTTTTAGCGTACCCTGCACAAGAAGTGACTGGCATAATCACGTATATGTACTCAGTAGTTCCGTATTGTTTTAACTGTCACTTTTAGTAACGATTACAAGCATTTTCCAGCATTCAAAAAACATGCTGTAGCTTTGCACGATCCAAGTAGATCTTCGTATGTGATCAATGATGATATGTTCTCTAGAAGTGTTCGCTGTTCGAAGCTGGGTTAGACCTAACCCCACGTTAAATTTAACAATAGTTATTGAAGAGATGGTTTGCAAACTCGTTAGACTGACCTCGTTATCAGCCTATAAACAAGTGATTTTCGTTTAGGTTTATAATGAACGAGCTGCTTCACACGGAGAGGACGTACGTGACGGACTTGAAATGCATTATCCAGGTACATAAACAGATACTTGTCCACTACATGATATTGGAACGTTGTACAAGATGCAAACTTGCAACCCAAAGATATACAACAGGAAGGGCAAAGAGTGGGCCGTATATCAAATTGAAGCCATTAGAATACTAGAATAATTTACTAAATCGTAGTTATTTTGGTATTTTTTAAGTTTTTTGCCTAACGTCTTCAAGTTTTTATAGTGAATACGTACAGTAAAACCCGCGTATAAGAACCTAAATTTTTCAAGTTAGCCTAAACAAGTTCTTATGCAATTGTAGCGTATTGTTTTTGTTAGGAGGCAGTTTTGTCTCTTTATACGGTGGAAAACAGATTCCTGTGAAGAAAAAAAAAACACATATACATACAGTCTCTCAGTAAAAGAGACAAATTTGTACGATTATGGTGATACAAATTTATGGCGAGGAAAACCTAATTTAAGCCCAACAGTTTCTTAAAATGTAGGTTCTTATACACGGGGCTGTAACTCAAAACACACAAGAACCAACTTGACTTCATTCATCTTATAAACGGACTGTTGTATTTGTACTTTCATTGTATCTCACTGAAAACAGCACAAAACATTTCATTCTTATTATTTCAGAACTACATGGAAGTTATGGATGGCAACCCGAATGTCCCTCCTGGTCTTGTCGGCAAGGAAGATGTGATCTTTGGAAATATCAAGGCAATTTACGAGTTTCACCAAAGGTTGGTAAACAATTTTTGTGTTAAACAATTGTAGCTTGAATGAAAAGGATACATTCAAGGATAACGAAGAAACTGCATCTTTCTTGCATAAAGGATAAATGTTCCTTAATCTTTGCTTGCAGTGTATTCCTTAATGCTCTGGAGAAATACGAAACCCATCCTGAGGATGTTGGAGAGTGCTTTGCGGAAAAAGCGGAAGAATTCAAGATGTACGTGTTTTACTGCAAAAATAAAACTTTATCGAACAACTTGCTCATCGAACATGGCGGGACATTTTTCTCGGTAAGTTCTCTCAGTAAGTCATGAACCCTCGTCATATTTTAATAAATGCAATGCCCAAACAAACTGCATTCGCGATTTGATACCGCAGGTGATCTGCAGGGGATCTGATACTGCATCCAATCCTTAAATACGCGAGGAATAGTGTAATTTGCCAAGAGGATAGAAGTGTTCTTAACTAACAACAATGTTTATAGCTTTGCCACGGCTCAGCAACCGCCTACGGCTATGGTTTAAACGTTATCCATAGTGATACCCGCAATGTTTTTGTTTCGTTTTTCAACTTACTGTTTTTTCTTCTAGGACTTGCAAGCATCTTATAATCATGGACTCTCGATTGCTGCTTATCTCATCAAACCTGTTCAGCGAATAACCAAGTATCAACTACTACTTAAGGTTTGTGAGTTATATTACTTGCCTGTTTAAGGCACGCATACAATTTGCTGTCTTGCTAAAGAAATCAGAGTCCAACCAAGGCCGGATTTTACGCGGGAGAGTTGCGGAATGTTCACGATATGTACCAGTGCATGTTTGGTTTTGATTTATCTTATAAGTAATCGTTTCTTTCAGGATTTGTTGACGTGTTGTGAAGGTTCAGAAACAAGTCTTCAGGTAATGCCCAGAAAATTGTGCCTTGGGTTTACCTTCAAACTGGCCCTTCCATCGCAGTTATGCACCATGACTGCGAGCAATTAAGTGACTAGATGATAAGCGCCTTAGAATAAAGCTTTTGATTCGGCCACGTCGAGCTGTGTCCTTCTCAATTCAGCTTAGCTCTCTCAAACACCACTTATCTCTTACTTAACATACATCAAGGGATATTTGTGGGCGATTTTCAACTAGATTATCCTTATTTCAGGCTGGCCTGGAGGTCATGTTGGGCGTTCCTCGACAAGCCAACGATGAAATGTCAATCAGTCACATTCGAGGATACGAGGTAAGTTAGCAGTGAATTTTCCTTGGCGTATCCGCCTTACTATATTTATCTTCAATGTTGTTAATATGTTATGTTTTCTATTCTTGAAACTATAGGACCATCTGCACTGTTTAGGAAAAATTCTGCTACAGGTACGATGAACTACACCGCATTAAATTTGAAGCTAATACCCTTTCAGTTAAAGTTGTTAACTCTCTGTATTTGGCTTGTTGATGTGAAGTTCGTGGTGTTATCTATTATACTTTTTTTACTAGGATGTATTTTTTATGTGGGATGCCAAGTTATTGAGACGTAAAGGCAAAGAAAGACATCTATTTTTGTTTCAACAAGCTCTTCTGGTTACCAAGGAAGTCAAAGACGTCGATGGAAAAGTTGTCTACTTGTACAAATATAAACTGAAGGTATGCAACTCAAAGGTTTTCCGGAAAAGTTTCGAGAGTCATTGTATCTCGCATGATAACTTGAGCTGATTTTGCTGTTCAATCCGTAGTGTTCAGATCTCGGAGTGACAGAGCATGTTGCAGAAGATTCGTGTAAATTTGCCATTTGGACTGGACTACCTCCCAATAATGACGATAAAAAGATCGTCAAGGTAAAGTGCCTATTATTAACAGGAAGTTTTTAAACCATATCTTCTACAGGTGTACTATATGATAACCACATTAATTGGAGAGAGTGGATCTTATTTTATGTTACCCAATCGTAAATAAGGCTAACTTTCCTAACATATCAAGAGATAGAAATTACTTTAAGATGGGTTACTGAACATGTTAAGATAAACTTTAAGATGGGTTACTGAACATGTTTAGAAAGTTTAAAAGAACTCTCTGTTGGGTGGATATCCCCATTCACCTTGCATTCAACCGAACCCAGGCTATTATTTAGTTGGATGAACATTAAAGCACACGATATTGATTTCGTTTGTCACTACAGGCAAATTCACTGGAAGTAAAACAAAACTGGGTGAAACAATTGCGAAGTCTTCAGCAGCAGTTTCAGTTTGGTGTTTTGCGTTCCAGAAGTAAGTTGTTTTTTTTTCAATATCTCATCTGCACTCTTCGAAGTTGTATTCCGTTAACCGCTATACGCTGTGTCAACTACCGCTGGCTAATTTCATCGTAGACTCAGTAATGATATTCTCAAAATTTTACTTTTTCAGCCATGTCAACGTGTAGTTCAAGAAGTGCCTGGAAGAATCCTGATAGGTATTTAAAAGCTTTCTCATGTAAAAAGTTTTCTCGTGTTAGAAAGGTTCCCTGTTTACACGAAAACGTGCTATCGAGAAACATTTGTTCCCTTTCTTTTCAATTTGTTTTAAAAACCAAATTCATTCTAGTTTGAAACCATGTTTATCATTTCAACTAAGCCGGAAATGCTCCAAACTTTTTTTTCTCAAAACTAGCTCCAAGTTCTTTCAAACTCTCGGTAATTGTAACGTCACACGTTAATTGGGGATCGTGCGGAATGCATCGCAGAGGGGGGGGGGGGGGGACAATACTTTCTCAGGTTCATGGCATTCAGCACGCGAGATTTAGCTAGGGTGTTGATTGCATTGTCTAGTCACTCAGCCTGATACAGTTTGTATACTGAAAACCTCGGCCGATCATGCATAGACACACTTATAAAGACTTATTGAACGCGTTCCTTTGTCATTGCAGAGAGAGCGGTGTTGTCGAAGACGATAGAGTGTCGTGGGACTTCGAGTATGGAGATAAGGTAAAGTGTTGTATGATAATATCATTCCTAGTGTTGTTAGTACAGACAAGAGCGACAAACACGTAGGATCTTTCTCTACATGAGACTATGCCAGCCTAGATTCTGATTGTCTCCTTCAGGTAGTGAAAGATCCTGTGTTTTTGTAAGGCTTTGTTCTCCTTTTAATGGTGACCTTGCAACCGCGGAGTGATCTTGGCCTAGCTGGCCGCCTCGGTGTTAACTCGCCAAGCTATCCTGTGCGATAGATCTTCGTCTAACAGCTTTGCGAGGGAAAGCTCTCGTCGAAAAATTAGGACACGAAAAAGAACCTCGCGTGCTTAGCAAACGACATGACTATACCTCATCTCTAAGTGCTTTTATGAACGACTGTCTTGCGCATCACTGATCAACGGCTCAAAAATGCTGACACTAGTAGCAACTAGCATCTGGTGTATTGAAATCATATTACTCAACGAGGTGTGCAGTATAACTCTTCAAAACACAAGACTAGTTCACACACGATAGTTAAGTACAATCTTTTAGGAGTCCGTACAAAAAAACATAACTCAATATTATATCCGCAGATGTGCTGGTCATTTTTTATTCGAAATTCGGGAATGAGCTAAAGTCTGTTTTGCATTTTAAGCGTATTGTGGCAAAAACTTAGCGAACATTCTTGTGTCCGTGCCATTGGCGGACATTGGTTACATATAATAAAATGTCACAATTTACACGCAGACTATGTACATGTTTTTAATATGAACATATTGACGAGCTGGTTCTAAAAAACGTAAACACAAGCTGTGACAGGATAAAGGAACTGGACTTTTACTCTAACATGGAATACGCTACGTTTTGGTGCGCTTCGGCTTAAGTGAAAAACGGCCTCGAGTTTTTTTTGTTCCGAGCATTGCGTTGGTCCATTGTCAAGTCATTATTTCGGCTCTTCTTTTAACGTCCTTGCTTTTGTGTATACGCTTAATGCATTTAACAGCACGATACATGTAAACAAGTCGATATCATAGGCACATGAAATGTGTTAATGTAGATTTAATAACTCCCAGGCAATAGTCGTGTGCGCGGATCGTAATTTTTCGCTCATTTTCACCTCGGCAGCTTCGCGAAGCACGCCAATGGAAAACAGGTTTTTGCCTATTGCACAATGTGTGATTTAAAAAGGTCAAATCGCGACCGTTCCAAATGGATTTAAGCTGTTCTCCAAAACATTCATGACAAAAATCTTTTGAAAACGACATTGAAAGTAAATTTCTATCCGTGTTAATTAAAATCAACGTCGAAATTGAAAAAAAATTATGCAAATAAAGACTTCTACATTGATTGGTTCATCAATGAACTAATTGATGCTTATCGTAATGTAAATATTATGTCCATAAACCTAGTCTGTGTTATGACCTGCATGCGTATATCTCACACGATAAGCCGAAATAGTTCGTTTTTGCAGTTCATTGTAGGCCTAGAACTTTCATGAAAGTTTCTACATTAGCCTTGACCCTTAAAACCCCCCGTATTTTATGCCCTGCTAGGCTTGAAATAGACTTTTGTAAGCATTCTGATGGTACTTTCAATAAAGCATGCTGATTTATTCTGCGTGTGATCGAAATTTGGATACCAGTGTTGACGTTGAAACAATTTCGTTCTGTCATCGTTGCGCATCTGTGGATGCAAACTCAACAACAGTCCATGTCTGGCAACGTTGTTTTATGGGCGACATGGCATTGAGATTTCTACTGATGGTTTTCGAACCTTGAAGTTCTTTTGCCAACTAATTTCCTTGCCGACTTCTTTTATCGCTGTTGGTTTGGCGTATGAATTACCCTTCCGTTCATGTGTACAAAATTATCCTCGCAATTTTTAAGTGGAACATATTTTGTATACCAGAGTGTCTCAAGAAACTGTGCCCTCCCGCGTGTATTCGATTGAATATATTCGCAAAACTAAAACGGCTAGCACAATCATTCTGAATTTTGATACATAGTAATGTTTGTTTTTTAAAAAAATTACGATTTTTAAAACAAAAATCCGCTTTTTGACAACAGTTAAAACGATATTGCAAAGTTATATCCATGCTCAATTTAACAGGCCTGGTATTTTATGCAAACGTTTAGCATTCTCTAAAACGCATGTTCGGTTAAAAATACCGATACCTCAGTTAATATTGCATCAAAATTTTATTGTAACATTTGCAAACATCAGAATTTATCGTGGTCTTTTCAGTACACGCTGCATTTTTTGTTTCGATGGCTGGTATACTTTTTTACAGTATTTTTGGACACCTGGTACATAAGCACTGGAATAATTATGATAAGAGAATAATAAAAGGATAAATTTCGATTTTTTCGGCTTAACAAGAACGCCTTGGCTATTATTCAGTCGGTGAAAACGATAGAAACTGGCTAATCAGTTTCGTCGGCAAAGCAGTTTCGATTCCTTTCTTCCTTCCGTTCAGCTCACTATGAATGATTACCATCTTTCTGTCGGGACGGTAATTTGAAGTGGCCTTGATGCTTTTAACGCCACCAGAAATAGCCTATATCCTGTGTGTCATTCAGTAATAGTGCCTGTTGGGGGTTAACTGGTCAATTGTGCTACAAGCTGTAGCAAGATTGTGCCATTATTGGTTATGGTAATTGTAGCACTATATGCACGACACAATCTCGGGACCAGACTCGAGGCTTACTGAGGGCAATCTGTTGGGGGGGGGGGGGGTGCCACTGTAATCACAAAATCTTTGACAGTGCAACTGTGCAAGCATACATTCATAGCGAAATTCAACCACGGTTTGAAATTACCCGAGAGACATGACACAATTAAAGTAATTTCCTCAGAGATATGTCATCTCGTACGAATAATGAATGAATGGATAACATTAATTAAATTCCTCGGCTTTTTAGTTCAGACACACCCTCGAAGGCTTAAACCCAATTGGCAATTTTGTTTTACCGAAGCCCTGGGGCATGTGTTTTTTTCTTTCGTGTGTTATAGAATAAGGATCGATTTGAAATGGACGTCATCGACAACATGAGCACATATCGTCGTTTGAATAATTGAATTGAAATGTCGGTGTTATAGAAGTGTGGTAGCCCCGGGGTGTAAAAGCGTGAATTCTAAAAATTGGTTCGGTCACCTTGAGTTGAACTTGAAATATTTCAGATTAATTGATTACTTAAATATCTTGTGCAGCCTGTAGAATGTATATCAATGACCACCCAGTTCATGTAATATCAATAATTGGTTTTGCCGAGGTATAATTTGTTGGGAACGATATACAGATATACTAAAAAAAATCGACAGCATTTTGAGGATTCGTCAAAAATGAATGCTGATGATATTATATCATCTTGGTGTTGTAGTTTTAACAGTTATTTAACCATCTTCTACTGCTTTGTATACAAAATATAAGTGATATCATAGTCATAACAATTGATTCCAAAAGACCCACGGAAGGAAAAAGTTTTCAAAGCCAAGAGAAATCCTCTAATCCGCGTGAGAGATACGTGACATTAATTAAGGTCAACTCGTTTAACTTTCCTAATTGAAATCGTACCCTTGAAAGTTTGATGTAAGAAACTATTTTTACCTCGCATAAGGATCTTCCACTTATGTTCTTTAAACAGCAAGTGAGTTAATTTGAGTTATGTATAATTTAAATTTGTCACCTGAAAGTGATGTGTGAAAATTATAAAAATTTCTATCGACTATTGAATTTTTGGGGTGCATCCGGTCAGAGAAAAAGAATTTTCACACATTCAGATACTCTCAGGTCTCAGCTGAATATCCATTATACTGCATACTCGTTCGCAAATGACCAGCAAAAAATAATGTCGATCAACTATCTGATGTCTAAACCTACTAAAGAAAACAGGTTGCAAGTCCTTGAGATATTTTGTCTGATCCCTCGAAGATATTTTATCTCTCCGTCTTTGTAAACAGTTTATCTACGCGTTATAAAAAACTATACTCCATACTTCACATAGGCCTATTTTCAGCCAGCAAAAGACGCAAATTCCAAGACGCGCCATTCATAAAACATTTCCTGGTATAGCGTGCAATCGTTTCTAGAATAGATTCTAAACTTTCCGCGTTCTTTTAACGCAGTACCAGACATTTGCACAAACAACGTGAGGTCGATCAAGGTTGCCCTCCATGTTCGATTGGCTCAGCACAGAAAATCCAGTTGTGTGGCAGTCCTCGAGATATTTTGTCTGATCCCTCGAAGATATTTTATCTCTCCGTCTTTGTAAACAGTTTATCTACCCGTTATAAAAACAATACTCCATATACTTCACATAGGCCTATTTTCAGCCAGCAAAAGACGCAAATTCTAAGACGCGCTATTCATAAAACATTTCCTGGTTGTGCGTGCAATCGTTTCTAGAATAGATTCTAAACTTTCCGCGTTCTTTTAACGCAATGCACGACATTTGCACAAACAACGTGAGGTCGATCAAGGTTGGCCTCATTGATTCGATTGGTTCAGCACAGAAAATCCAGTTGTCTTTGTCTAACATTCATTTACTGTGGCAGTCCTTGAGATATTTTGTCTGATCCCTCGAAGATATTTTATCTCTCCGTCTTTGTAAACAGTTTATCAACACGTTATAAAAATGATACTCCATACTTGGTTATGCGCGCAATCGTTCCTACAATAGTTTCTAAACTTCCCGCGTTCTTTTAACTTGATGCCAGGGACATTTGCACAAACAACGTGAGGTCGATCAAGGTTGGCCTCATTGATCCATTAGTTCAGCACAGAAAATCCAGTTGTGTTTGTCTAACATTCATTTATCAAGGCAGAAATGTCGACTGAAATTTATGTAAAAAACTTAAATTTCACGAACCGTATCTTAACATCAAGTCGACATCTAATAACATCTCATCACCGCACACGCCAAAGTTCTTGACTCAGGTTAAGGGAGGTCTATACAACACGGGTTGGCAATTTTTTTTCTTCACAGCTTCTGAACTGGTCTAAATTACATTTAAATGACATATCTAGCTTATAATGTAAACTTGTCTTTGGTAACTCAAAAAAATCGTCTCTTGTCAAAGAGCACAAATTTCCGTGACACAAATCAGCCTGGTTAAACGAGGAAACATGGTTAATCGTACCTGCCCGTCGCATCTCAAAACAACCCGTAAAAACTGCGCTCGCTCTCGTACAACGTTACAAATCTTTCGCACGGCTTTGCCAAGAGAAATTCTCGGTAACCATGCGAGAGGATTGGTCGACGCGTCTTCCGGCGCGGTACGGCATAGTTTGTATAGCTCGAATTACACGCACCCCGTCGCGCTTTTTTCAGTGCAATCCAATGATTAATGCACTCTTAGACAATACATAAAATCGCATAATTACTAAACCAAGCCCTGTATTCAATTTGGTTTGTGTTTCCGTAGGCTTGCGACGAAGTCTCTGGCACCGAAGTAACGTACTACAGCATCGAGAACTACACGAAATCAGCCGAGGACGAAGTCTCCTTAAAGAAGGGTCAATTCGTTGAGGTGCTCGAGAGTCCAGCGAACAACCCGCGATGGAAAATTCGCTTTATAAACCCCGAATGTGAACCACAGACTCAAGAGGGTTGGATACCATCTGATGTTTTGAGAAGACAAGAAGAACCGCGGAGAGTTCGGAGGAACTCTGACGGCTCCTTATGTAGCAGCGAAGGTATGAACAAAACAATTTATTTGTCTTTGGGATTTGATGAATGCTTTGGATCATATTCAGCTATTAAGCGATTGATAGTTTTGGAATTGATTATTTGTTTAGTTCTTGAGCGAATTTTTTAAGCACAATACGAGTCCTTTTTGGGCAGATTTTAAAGAGCATAGGAACAAATCTAAGCTTCTGTGCGAGCCTGTAGTAATCTCTTCTTCAAAGGTCATGTACTTCAAGATTGCGAATTACTCGGAGTAATCACCACGTCAAATTAATTAAAGTTTAGGTGAATTTTGTGACTTCTCGTGCGAAAGACGTATTTGGTAAACGCGAATTCGTTTCGCCGTCTAAATTGATCAAAGATGAACCACAAAGAAGAGCAGTAAACATATTGGTTTAACAGTATGTTTCCGTGGATAACTGTCGGTTTAAGACTGTAGTCATTACCGGTTTTCGAAGTAATGTTATTTGATTTGACACGTATGTGCCTGAACGTATTAGCCATCCGTGTGTTTTGTAAGCTGTAGGCCACATATGCTACAAGCACAGTACGTTCACATCGGGCCAAATCATATCTCATCTCTGCCTGTGCTTGCTACTTCCGCCTTTTAGGCTCTAAGTTGTCTAGTCGTAACCCTATAGTCAGATTATTTTAGTGATCTTGCGAAGTGGAGAGTTTGCTTCAGGGCATGAAGAGATATGTGCTTTGGTAACGTTCAAGTTTTGTGTGGGAGTTGATGTATCCATGCTCCGTTTCATTGTAGTTTCGCTTTAGATCACAGATTAACATCTGTCGGAACATAAATTACACGATTTTTCGGTGCTTATTAGACAACAGGCCAAATTAATCATTTGAGAAACTGACAGTGGAATTACAGAGACACGTATTTGTGTATGTCGCTCTTTCTGTTTCATATACACTCCGACAACGTGAGCTCAAACGCTATCGAAGAATGAATTGTGAAATAAACTCGTTGCAAATACTTCGTGATGTAATGTAGCTGTTATACGCCAATTGAGCTTGATGAAAATTGTAGTTTGTAACAGATTTGAGTTGCTTTGTTTATGGATTCCTCCTGGTAAGAATTGCGTAATACGATTATCACAGTCGGCGATGCTCCTTAACCCTATAAACTCTCGTGAATTTCGTGGCAATTTCTACTGCGTTTTTTCTCCCGCGAATCTACTCTGTCGCATACGTCAAAAGTAAAAAATGGCACGTGAGATCGTACCATATTAATTCCCGAGCGTTTTTTCCCTTCTGCCCGGCAGATGTGATCAAAATTTTGAATTCTAAAAGCCTCGAAAACGTTTACTTTCAAATACAATTTCATACTTTTCATGGCGAAGTAACTCGTTTATTTCCAACAGAAAGACAAAATTATCGACAGGTACCACAGTGTAACAAGGCTTTTAACCTAATCACCGTGGACTGTGATTTAACACCATCGCTGGCAACACAATAGCAAGTAATGTTCAAGCAATTGTCCGAGCAATTGCCCATAGCCAGTCCCAAATTCCTTGCAAAAATAGCTCTGTATGCGTTTCCGGAAAGTTTCAACAGGCTAATTCGATGTTTTTTTTAAGTGCCTACATTGTATCAAAATAGCTTGTCGACGCACAAGCCCTATAAAACACAATGTTAGACTAGTTGTTGGATGTATTTCATGCACCTGATTGTGGTGACAAGCCTACTCTGTTAAGCTCAGATCTAGACATTCATATCAACATCTTAGCTATATGCTTGTACAGATGTTGAACTCTTTGAACATAAGGTAAACAACAGGCCCCTACTTGCATTTTACTTCGTATCGTATTTAAAGTACTATGTTTTGTCTGACCTTGAGTGTCTTTTGCGATTATAGTCTTTCTTAAGCTAGTCGCTCGTTCATAAGCACTTTCCAGATTTTGTTACCATCTACTTCTATACATGACCAGTAGTAAGAAACCGGCACCTTTCTCATATGTCCCTGTACAGCCACTGACGTGGTTATAATACGAACAGTTTGTGGATTTTCATGCAAATTTCTTTAGATTTAATTTCGAACGATTACAGTAATTTTTAACCTATAGAGAAGTAGATTTAAATTCATTAGACTTAAATTCATTAATGGTTTACTTATTTGCTGTGCTTGGTATACCATCAGATATTTAGGCAACTTCTGTCCACTATGCAACCAATTTGAACATCAAGGATGTCAGTTTCATTTGCTCACCCTATGGCTATGGTGCACATCCCATTCACCGATATTTCGATATTGTAGAATTGATGGAAATTAACATTCAAATGGGGGTAGTAAAACATTTAATGCAATAAAATGACAAGATTGTATCGTTTTATCGTGTGAAGACAAAAAACGATATTTCGAAAGGAACCGAATGTGTGTTAATTTGCCTTCAAATTATTTTCAAAGATGGCGGCCAAGTTACCATTCCCAACGTTAAACGGTATAAACTCACTTAATGAACGAAATACCACTGGAACGCTAACTGGGCATTATTGTATGAATTCTCGACGTGAGTTCAACTTGGCTATTGTTGAGAGTCACAAACTGTTTTGCCGCCTATCGAGATTTATATCAATGTATAAACGGACTCGTAAGCAAATCCCAAGATTTAATCTGATACCAACTACGCTAGTATCACGTATTTGTGTACTGTGTATGTGAATATATCCGTGTAATGAATATATCCGTGCCAGGTCATTAGTCTTATAAGTGGATATGGTTTTTAAAATGCTGGAAAAAGATTTTACAAGCTACAATTAATTATAATTGCTGTGACGATCCATTTGTTTGTATATGCATACTGCCCTTTTTCCAAGTAAATATTGATGTTTTAAGTAAAGTCTGTTTTAACTATAACGTTTATATAATATATAGCCACCTTAGTTAATGAAAGCCGTTAATTGCGTGGCACTCGACACCCAAAACAACATTCTTTATTGCACTTTTACCCCCAACGTAATGTTCAGTCGTAGTAATCAATTGAGCCAAATTTTTGACATAACTCGTGACATATAATGAGAGCGTAGCCAGGTTTATGACATCAATGTCAAGAACGTGCCTAGCCACTATACGTGCTTGGGCGGGGACTAATTATAATTATAGACCAAGTTTAATTAAACCTTTTATCGAATTCCACGAGAATGCAAACGTGCTGGATCGCAACAGATGTTTAAAACGCACAGTTTTGTAACGCTTGAAGATTACATCTGCTCTTATGTTGCCTGTGTTTAAATCGTGTGCAGCTCCGGTCATAAGACGTTTAAATAGAAAAGGTAAAAAACTACGAAGGAAAGAGGTTTTGGCAAAACACGTTTCGTGGAAAATTCCACTCTAGTTTCAAGGAATGGCAGCTTAGTGATGATGGTTCTCGCACAGAATCGTGTATTGAATAGCGGTAATGTCATTTTGGATTCATTAGCGGATAATATCCTATAGCTGCTTTGATTTTGCTTGGTATTCTGGGGGAACTGGTTTCAGTCGTTGCTGTATTAAGACCTACGATATGCATCTTACAAACTATGCCGTTGTATTTTCATCGTTTAAAATAGTCTTTAAATATTAAGTTGCTGAGATTTGCTCTCACGGGCCTCAATATTAGACTTCTTGTTATGCGTTGTGGTGCCAAGTATACTTCACGTACTAAATGGGAAGCGATTTCTTTAACTAAAACGTTTATAATTACTTTATTTTGTTATTTGCTTGCCAAAAAAGAAGAGAGTTGCTATCGTATAAAAAATGTTCAAAATGTTTGTTACAGTTTAAACATTTTGAACCGTTTGTACTTGCGACTGTAGCGACAAAATGCTGTAAAGACACCTGAAACACAATGTTTCGAACAACCAATTGACATGCCATAAGTGTTACGTTGTCTTTTCTTTAGATTCAAATTCGCTGTCATCCTGCAATGACTTGAGTCCAGCGGCATCTCTCTATAATAGCCCAGGTATTCTCAACGGGCCAGCATCACCCCCTGTAAGAAGGAGAGCGAAGTCCACTGGACAATTTGGTACCCTGCGGTAAGCACATGCGAACTGGCTTCTATCCAATACTCAGCACCAAACTTAATATTTCATTGTTTTGCAACTGTACTAAACGGTCATTGCCACTATAGCTACTTTGTTTGAAGTATTGACAAATTAATATTCTTGGTTTGACGTGATTAGACGCACGGTGAAAAAGAGAGTCTATTTGAAAACCCAATCAGTCTGCTGTTATTGAAGCACTTGACATTTAAGGAGCTAGGCGTGAACCATTTCATCAAGAACTAATAAATTCTGTCCACTCCGTATCTAGTTTCTTTGAACTTTTCAGGCACAAAATCACGTCGAAACTTTCGTCTTATAGTTAGCTGCTTTGTATATTAAAGTATTCTTGTTTATTTTCATGACGGCTGCCTTTGTTTTAATAGAACTTAAATTCGTGTTTACTATTCTTTTTTCCCCTTCCTCCGGGTCTAGGTTTCTTAAAGGTTTTTTTCTCGAAATAACTGTTTCGCAAACAACATTTTTCAAAATTTTTCCATAATTACTTCCTCGAATTATTACTTATATACGTCAGCACGACTTGAAATCGCCGAAGATGAACGTGCTCGCCTGATAACTCTGTTCATTTTGAATCCTCATTTTTTTCCAGCATGAAACCTTGGAGACGAGATTCGATGAACAAAAGTAAGAAGACATTTCAGGCTTCGCCTGTTCCGCGAAACACAAGAATCTCTGGTGGAGGGAGTAAGAAGTTACAGGTTTGTGGTGTATCCTGAGTGAATTGTAAGTTTTGAAGAAAAATTTTAAAGAAGTTTTCGAAAAAAAATAGTCTCACTGAGTCGTTGTTTGAAGTGTCTTTCCGTCCTTACGACCTTTGCAATATGCTACCCAAATGCCCTGCCAACTGAACATTAGACCAACTGAGTACTTTACATCGTATTAAAAACCATGATAACTTAAGTAGTTGCTGGCTACACTTCGATTTATCCAGTTTCATCGAAGATTTCTTAAGAATTATTTAAGACTTTGATGCCTGTAGGTTATTACAAACCAGGTCTAGTCGTTACAATGTAACGTTTCAAACGTGTGCTGAAGTTTGTGTTTAAGTTCCAGTATTGCTCCGACGTGGCTCCAAACACGTCCTTCTAGCTATAGTCACTCCGTTTGCCTAATTGCCTGATTGTTGGATGCACTTGAAGCAAAGACGCTTTGGGAAAGGATATTGGGTTAAGGTAATTGGGGGTAAAATTGTTCACTAAAGAACATCGCTTGTTTTATAGGCTTTACTTGGCGCTAGTGAAAATGACATTGATCTGTTAATCAAGACAAATTCTTTACCCGCGTCCTCTTCGCCTATCAAGGTAATATATTGACCACTTGTCTTTTTTTGTGACCAAAACACAGCCATTTTACTACTGCAAAGCTTTCACAGTTGAAATAATGCTTTGTCTCCCCAGAATTCCTGGATCCACCACAAACAGTTTTAATTGCATCTGGGTTTAAACTGTGAAACTCGAAGAAGTTTAATCGAGCTTTATTTTTCCAGAATGCCAGCTCGATAGAAGAGGACTTAGCACTTCCCGAAGAACCAGAGGGTCAGCTAGTGACGGAAAATGGAAATAGCGATTCAACGGAAAAAATTCACGACAATGCGGAGGAGAGGCGGCAGAGTAAAGAAAGCTTGCTGAGCAAAGAAAGTTTACAAAGCAAAGAAAGTTTAGGAGAAAGCAGCGAAAGTTTGTTAAACGAGGATGATGATGTGAAGACTAATTGTGTCAACGGCGAGGAAGAAGAGCCGAAAGAATGCGAAAGTCAAGAAGATAAGGAAGCTGTTGCGCTCAAAAAACGAATGTAAGTGACGACCAAATGTTTAACCATGGACAATCAAAGTGTAGCGCTTTAGCATGCTTTTTCAGCCCATTTCTTTCTTTGATGCTGTATGGTTGAACACAGTCATATCAATAAATCTGGATAATCTTCAGTACTTCAGCAATCTAATTTTGAAGCTTATCCTTATTTTGGTCTGTTAACGTTTAACAACAGTACAGTACATATATAGTAATCGATTAACATTATTTTGGTCAAGGTATGTTATCAAAGAACTTATTCAAACGGAGCAAGATTATGTTAAAGATCTCGAATCTGTCGTAGAGGTAGGAAGTCTTGTTATAACAATTTGGAGCATGACCTCTGTCGAAACCAAGGCCTCCATAAATAATTTGTATCGTGTTGCTTTCATGATAAGGCAAAAGAGAGACAATGAACTGATGAAAAGATTGCGCAATGTATGATTTTGATCTTGACCCCTTCCCCAACACTATGGCTTTTGTAAGGAAAAAATTCTTGCAATTGTAGAAGCCATGTTACAGCAGAAGTTTATGCTGTTTAACAGCAGTCCCAGCCTCTACAAGTATATCGTGTATTTATCTATGTTGACTTCTATCGTAACACAAAGGTCTGTCTTGAACAGGGTTACATTCCGGAAATGTCAAAAGATGACGTTCCCGAGGAACTCAAAGGAAAAGAGCGAGAAATCTTTGGAAATATGAAGCAAATTCTTGAATGGCACAAAAGGTAAAACTTTGTCATATGAAGTTTAGGGCAACCGTCCCTCAGCTTTTACAGTATTGTATTTCCCTAGTTCATCTCTAGTTCGTCTTTCAGCCTTTGGTGATTTGCTCGCATACGATTGCACGGCTAGTTAAAATATTGCAGCTAATTCGCAATCCATTGTCCCCTGTAGTTTCTTTTGCAAAGAAATTGAAAAATGCGAAGACGCGCCTGAAAGAATTGGATCAGTTTTCCTGAAAGCGGTAAGTTGTGTACAAACGTTTTCCAGCGTGTAGCAAAGAAATGTCAAAAATATCGTTCACACAGTTCTCCTTTTCAAAAAATAAACGTCATTTCTTACCCTCATCATTCGTGGTTTGCAGGCGAAACGACTAGAAATGTACATCCATTACTGCCAGAAGAAGCCCAAGTCGGAAGGTCTCGTCCGAGAATTTGAAGATACCTATTTCCAAGATTTGAAAACACGTCTTGGTCATCGTCTGGCTCTCTCTGACTATTTGATTAAACCTGTTCAAAGAATCATGAAATACCAACTGTTACTCAAGGTAAATGTTTGTCTAAGAAATTTTCCATTGAGTATTGCAGAACACTAATTATGAGTATTATCGAACGATAATATTCGTTGATATGAATATTAACAATTAACAATATAGATTTTTTTCTTACTGTACTATGTTTTATTTTTTTGGAAAGTACTGTGCACTAGAGAAAGTTCATTTTTCTTGCAGGATATTTTGAAATACACTGAAAGAGCGAATTTGGAATGTACTGAACTCAAGGTAGGAATGGCGTACCTATTTTTACGTGTGTAGTCAAAACAAGAAAAGGTCAGCGGTGTCCTGAATTTGCTACTCTTACTTGCCCTCTTTAGCTTTGCTCAATTTCGACGTATTTACAATATGATCTTGTTCGCAGGGTGCACTGGACGTAATGCGAGTGATTCCAAAGAAAGCCAATGACATGATGAATGTTGGCATGCTTGAAGGATATTGCGTATGTATTCTGCTTGCCTTCCATTTGTGTAAAAATCAGAATTCGAAATGTGATTACACTTTTCCGTGCATAGTATTTGCAAACTTCACAGGACTATATTTTCCACATTTTACAATGATTTGCAACCAAACTTCACAAGTTTACTAAGTTTAGGATGCTCTTTCCACCTGTGCTAATGAATATGCCTGATTCAAAAGTTTGTCTAAAAGGGGAATGGTCCATTAAACCCATTTTTAACTTTCTACTACGATTTCTTCAGGGGAACGTGAAGGCTCAAGGTGACCTTATTTTGCAAGATATCGTTCAAGTAGCGGACTACAAGGCGAAAACGAAGCCAGCCAAGAGGCGCGTGTTCGTGTTCGAGCAAATGATTATATTCAGTGAACCTTTTGAAAGAAAGAAAGATTGGACTGTATTTATTTATCGACATAGCATTAAGGTAAGCGCAGTCCTGGTGTTATTGGGAACTTATCGCTCAGTCGCACATAGCTACTGCGCCACGCAGCCAAAAGCGTGCAAGTTGCAACAAGACTGTTGTCATCTTGTAACAGACTTGTTATCAACGAGTCTAATCGGGATGTGTTGTGTATGGCTTGTGGCAGCTTGTTGACGACAAGTCTCTTGCAAGTTGTCAACAGGCTTGTCGCATGTTGATTGTCAAAACTTGTTATCCACAGGCTTGCTTTCAGTTGTTTCAGCAAGTCGTAACAAGTCTGGCAATGATAAGTTTCGACAAGCCTGATTTTAACAGACTTGTTGCGACTTGATGAGATTAACAAGTTTGTTGCAATTTGTTGACAAGTTGTAACAAGCCGGTAAAGTTAACAACTTGCAACAAGCCTGTGGCGTTCTTGGCTGTGCAGTACAGTACAGTACATGTTCATTGAATATGAAGTGGTTGTAGCCTACAGCACCAGAAGTATGTTGCGTACGCAATGACCTCTCTCGAAAACCGTTCAACATTTCTATCGTTCAACAGTCCTATCGAGTGAGATGATGGGAATCTCGCGCTGGAAAGTGCTAACCTCGTTTGCCTTTTTCTTACAGACCAACTTCATGGGCGTTACGGAAAGCTACGGTGAAGACCCATGCAAGTTTGCAATATGGACGCACCGAAGCCCAAGCGAAATTTACGTCCTGAAAACGGAAACACCAGAAGACAAGGCGAAATGGATCAACACATTGAAGCAGTTGTTGGAACACTTGAAGCAGTTCGCAAACGGTAAGACGCGAGTCATTTCGATGCAATTGGTGAAAACAATCTTTGGATGTAATTGAATTTTCGTGTGTGTATGTTAGTAACCACGTTGTACAAGATATAACACACTAAATCTGTTGTTTATGTACCATATAGTTAAACGTTCCACTCAAGTCCAGCGGGCCAGCTCAATTTAGGTTACAAATATGCTATGCCCCCCCCCCCCTTCATTAGATTGCTATATCATAGTTAATTCATATATAAAGTATTATTCAATTAAATGTCTTTATTTTAAAGCATCAGATGATGAAGATGAGAACTCTAATGATTTCTTAAACGAACTAAACACTAACGATGAAGGTGGGACATCGTAAACCACGATAACACGTAAAATAAACTTGTATTCAAAACGAAGTATTAAGAAATAACATCTTAAGTATTCGAGTAGCAAAAATAATCTGCTAAACAACGTCACACACCAAACGCTTGCGACGCATATAAAACTACAAATACTTCTTGTAAAACTAATTTGCATAAACATTAACTGTGCAAAACCTGTTGTCATATATGTGTGATGTTGCGATCTGTAACACTCTTGTGTTTCAAGTTGGGAGACCAGGGTTGGTCAGGCCTCCACTCAAGATCTCAAAATAATTGCGTTTACATTGACATGAGTAAATTGTAAGTCTTCTGTATCATCACGGGTAAAGACTAAAAAATAAAACCGTAGCTACCTCGGATCCCCCGTGAATTGTGAGATAGCGTGTTAGGTAAATCCGCTCATTCAAGTATGAGGAATACAGTAAACCAAATCAAATAAACCTTTTAATGATCATTTGTAACTCCATAAGTTGAACAATACGCAGTCAGATAAAGTAAACTTCCCAGATCTAAATATTAAGTAAATCTTAATTGATTTCGTGTTTGAAATAAATGCTAATTCTTCGTTTTCAGCCCTTGTCAATCCGATCGAATACCAAGGAGGGAACGCTGATCCGTTAGGGATTAACAGGTAGGTTTGTGGATGTCACATGATATCACTGACCGGTCCTCTTAGAAGCATGTTCACCTGCATCCTTCACAGTAGACTCGGTGTGTCTCTCAGCCCGAGTAATGATGATTAGCATTATACTTATCTATCTGCTAATGTTATTCATTTAGTATCACGACTTCTGAAGGCCAGGTTACCCCGCCGGCTGTGACGGAAGAGAACTCCCGTAATAGTATCGTTGCGCCAGGCGAAGTGATTCGACGACACAGTTCTGCGGCGAAGGTAAGTTTCGGTCGAACGAAATGTAATCTGGGAGCAATTTTTAGTCAGATGTAGAATTCTTTGAATTCTGTCAAACATGCAGAGCTGCATAAGGAAGTGGTCCTGTTCCAAATAGAGCATGTATGGAAAACACTATGTATGAGTACTGTAGGTATAACAAAAATAGTATGTATGCATGAAAAAACTGAGCTAGACTGTAGGGACTTTTTTGTCTTTCATTTGTGCTCCCAGGTAGAAAGTTTTATGCTGTTGTGTAGTCTTGTTTCAAAGCGTATACTCTGGCAAGGCTAGCATCCGTAATCTTTGTGACAAAAACTGGCGTGTTATTTACCTTCATATTTTTTTTGCAGACGTTAAGTGCACCGACGCCGAACCAAGTGAAGCACTTCAGTTTGATCCCATTACATACGGCTAAGACGCTGGAAGGATTGACCGGAGCTTTTTCTGAAGCTGTATGTTATTAAATACTGAATCCTATCACCACTAATGTTTAATTCACCGTAGCAAACAAGATGGCGGTTGTCGATTTTACCAGAAAGCATTGCGGTTTGAAATCGTTTAAAAAGGCAAATTAACGTCTTTTGAAGAACAGACAGAAGACAATAGGTTATTTTCGCACTTGTGTAAAAATTTCAATCCATTAGCTTTGCTTCTTGTCATCTTTTCCCAGGTATTCTTACTTGATACCCGTAGTGCATTCTGGTAAAATCGACGCCATCTTTTTTTGCTACGGTGAATTGAACATTCGTTGAAACACAAGTTTTTGTTCCGAGTTCTCCTCTCCCTCGTCGCTACACTTTCGATAAATGATCTGTATACATATCTATACAAAGTGAGCTTTATACAGAGGGTGCTAGCATCTTACTTGACTATGTTTTCACTTCAATAAAGTACATGATTGTGTTGGAAAAGCACAATCATGTACTTTATTGAAGTGAAAACATGGTCAAGTAAGATGCTATAAAAGAGTTATAAAAGATTTTTACCATCGTTCTCAGATCAACGCCCTGCCAGTTCTGACGTTTTCTCCGCTTTCTTTCCAGAGAGGAAAAGATAAATACATCGCGACCTCGGACTACAAAGCGAAAGGAAAAGATCAAGTGTCCGTCAAGAAAGGCGACATCGTCTACGTCGTCTCGAGCAAGAAGCACGACAAGAAATGGCTCTATGGTCACGTGTCCGGAAGCGAAAACTTCGGCCTAATTCCGGCACGTAATTTACACAAGGAGCCGGATGAGAATCACGTGAACGAGGATGGTAAGGAACGAATGTGCAATGAAATGTGCAAGGCTTGTTTCAGATGGACTGCTCCTCGTGTGCTTCTTAACTTAATTGACGAATAAACACGAAAGCCATCGGCTTGATACAAGTTACTCGTGCTTGTTAGCTCTGTCGATAGTCCGCGTGTGTCGACAGAGTGCAACTTTTTCTGGAGTATCAACTCGGTAAAATCCGCCCACACAAGTTATAGGCTGATATAAGAGTCACGAGTAACTTTTGCTCGGCCGATAGCCCTCGTTGCTGCTGGTTTTAGGGACGGCAGAATGGCAGTGTATAAGTGAAGTACGGCATCGCTCCAGCGTTTCACCGGTTATTAGGAGTAGTCCATCTTAAGCGGGTCAATAATGCAATTTAGAATTGCTTGAATTTTAGAACTGTTGTGCATACAGTAGTACATCGCGTTAATGTATGCATACCTATTTGTAATATGATATTTAGGTCTATATGTATCTAATTCCTAGATTTGATTCAAAACGGACCCGACAAATCGAAACTAACTCGCAAGCACAGTTTTCCGTAAGTACACAGAGAATACATATCTACTCTGGATTGGGGAATGTTCCCATGCCTCCGGGAATTATGACATGGAGATATTAGGTTTGTAAGGCAAAACACGTGAACGAGCCGTGTTTATCTTTCTAGGAATAACGCTTTGCGGCGTGTGACGCAGAAGAGGACAAAGCAAGATTTCTTCAGTCATATTTCATCACAGTTGCGAGACAGTATTGAGAAATTTCAACATGACTTCTCCGGTGACTCGTCCTCGTTGGATGGCGAAAACGAAAATGTAAGAGCACTTTGTTGAAAGAAATCCTGTGATTTCAGGCACAGATAGAGTGGGAAATAGTATTCTTTGCTTTTTCCCGGCGATGTGAAACCCAGCTCTTCGATTACTATAGGGGATGATGGCCCACATTTGATTTGCGAATAAACTCATTAACCAATAAAGAGACAAATAGCTTGCTAGTAGTTGTTGAAAAAGGACGTAGATACAACTAGCTTTGATGACAAAGATGTTTTGTCACCACAAACAATAGGCAAACAATTGTAAGAACTAGTGAAAACCAAGTCTGTCCAAGTACATGTATATTCTCTCAGATCGGCATCATTATTTCAATTTGCAACAAAAATGATCATTCATTTTATAATTCTGTTGTTTGATTATTTTTATACAAGTAAAAGTGATAAGGGATTGTATTTGAAGGTGAATTATTTTAAAACTTTTTTATTTTTAGTTGCCAAATGGAGACGCCGTGAAGGAATGTAAGTCTATTCAATCTTTTTTTGTATGTAAATAATAACTGTAAAAAATGTGAGCAATTACATTGAACGAGGTAAAAACTCAATATTCGTTTAAAAACCTTTACTTTCACTCGTCTGTATGTACGGAAAGCAACGGGAAACGTTTTTCCCGGGTTTGGCAGACACGGCTTTGTGGCTGTATATGGGAATTGATACCAAATATTCATAATGAAATTTTATTTTGTTTAGCGAGTCCACGATGGCGTCTGGAACTGCGAGATGCGGTTGTCAATCGTCCGAACACCTTGCGGTTATCCTGTGAGGTCGTTGGACCAACGCCGACCTTCCAATGGGAGAAAGACTCGAAAACCCTCACCGCCACGGAACGCATGAAGATCACGCAAGAATCGCAACGCAGCACGCTCGAGATCACGAACAGTGCGTTTGAAGATAGTGGCGTTTACACGTGCACGGCGGTGAACGATCATGGACACGTGACGACGTCGTGTATCGCGCAAGTTCGAGGTAATTTGAATGTATTGCGTTATCTGTTGTGGTGTACTAAGTCGAGTTTAACTGGATAAATGCGCGTGTAACTATGTTCGTGTCAATTTAACACGAAGAAAAATGTAGGATTTTAAATTAGCGTCGTGGAGTTTGATGCGAGTTGAAATCCCTGTCGAGACAATGAATTTTTCTGTGCAGTGTCAGAGTATACTGTATGAATGTAGTTTTTCGTATCTCCGAGGATTGTTCTGAAATACACGACTTGACTTGCTGTTAAGAGCTCCATAGAGCTGTGGGATGTTCTCAGTAAATACCAAACTGAAGTGAGCCCTTTTTGTGATTCGTTTTCTACAACAATAGTCAACACTGAAAATATTTGCTATAGTGTTATGGTCCTCGTTAGCGAATCAGAGAACCTTTTCATATCATGTGCTTGACAACCCAAAAAACTGCATACCCGAAGGAAACTCGTAAATTTGATAGAACGTTGAATGGCTTCCTAATAAACACAAGGGCCGTAAGACCGAAGTAAGAATCGAACCCATGACCTCAGGAGCTTTCTAACTGAAATCTAAAATGAACGTAGACAACTTTTCAAATCTTATCATTTTCAAATTATTCTTTGTGGTCCAAAAGGCAAATGAGATAAAACAATGTGTATGTCTTT
Organism: Muricea muricata; assembly: GCA_963855995.1. NCBI lineage: Eukaryota > Metazoa > Cnidaria > Anthozoa > Malacalcyonacea > Plexauridae > Muricea > Muricea muricata. The sequence continues at coordinate 10,571,018 of OY979725.1, forward strand.
TACGCAAGGATAACTCATGACTTCACATTGCTGTGGCATTAATGCAACTCTTCTTTGTTACAGATAAGCCTTCGTCTCCGTCAAAACCGACAGTCACCGAGATCACGTCATCGTCTGTGATCGTAAAATGGAACCCACCTGCGAGCGATGGAAATAGCACCATAACCGCGTACACTGTCGAATGCAAAGAGACTGGAGTGAGTCACTGGCAGGCACCAGTCCCTTTCGTCTCGACGACATCGACGGTCGTGGATGACCTCACTCCAGGCTCGGTGTATCAGTTCAGAGTCAGTGCGAACAACGTGGTTGGGATAAGCAAACCCAGTCCCCCGACGGAACCGGTCACGCTCGATATCGGTAATGGTAAGTGCAGTTTTGTTTTATTTTCGGCCTTCGTTTCATGATGTTCAATTGAACACGAAAGGTCAGCGGTATTTTCCCATACTTCTCAGAGGAACAATCTCGTAGTTAGCATTGAAAAGGTCGTAGGTTCCATTCCTGCCATGGTCAGGAATACTTTTCAGCTTGCAGGTATGGACATGAGCTCGGAGTAATGCCACAAACACAGGTTTCACCTGTGTGCATGACATCAAGACGCATAAAACTCATGTTAGTTTTGGGGGTTTTCCTGGCCAGCACCTCTCACTAGATAAATATGTCGCCTTCTCAGAATCTCACATTGAACTTTTTGTGCGATTATCAATGCTCAACAAAAAGTCGTGGGTTTTCTCCGGGTACTCCTGTTTTGGATGCATAGGTGCAGCCCATGACCAAATTTCCACTCTGGCCTTAGTGATCCGACATGTATCAAAAGTTGAGCGGCAGTTGCTCTTAGAAAGCGTTCAACTGAATCAGGCGTCCTTCGCAACCTATTTTGCTAGCTCCCGGCTGTAATTGACGATGATTGGCAAAGCTAGCCCACTTTCTGCAACTTCCGCCATCAAACACTACAGTCATTTCTGCCTCAAATATAGACATGTCAAATACATTATATATTGCGAAGGCGTGTACAGAATCTGACTTGTTGACTCTGCGCAGCGTCACACGGTTGTCAAATGACAGACTATTTACGCTGCTCTCAAGATTTATTATAATTTAAATCGCTACAACATGTACACCTGCACTGTACACACAGTACGCTGAGGTCATGTCCATAAATACAGCACTTATAGCATCCAGTGCAGTAATACTATAGTCGTTCACTATATCTGTGTTTCCCTTTTAGAAAAAAGAGCTTTATGATATTCGCCTATTTTTCACACCAAAGAGGCCCGGAGTCGTTTCGTTTGCGAGTCACTGTACACTGCTTGATTTGTCTGATGAATTTAAACACAGGGATTCGTGATAACAATAACGGCCATTGAATGGCCTTGACTTCGACCAAAATTAATTTGTAACGATAACAGATATGTATTGCTATATAAACTGTATAGATATATATATTATATTTATATACAAAGATAACTTGTAAATATATTAAAGTTGGTTGCATCAATAAATTTAACCTCAAGGAAATTCTAATCTGTTGAAAATCAATAAAGTATTTTAATGATGCCACAGCTCGCCTCGCTCGTGTCAAAACCACTAGATATTGGAGACGAGATTTCTGTCAATTATTAATTAGTTTTCGCTGTTTCTTTGTGTACAGCAGACACGCTAAACACTGTCAATTTTTCAAAGACAACATATGTTTTTCTTGTCTCGAAATGAAAGATTACCCGTTAAGAACTGTTTTACACTACAGACATTGCATCAAAGAGGGCTGACCACTATTAAAAGTGATTTCAATTCTCACTGAGCTGTTTGCTTATCTGGGGGAAAATATTCGTTACCCGTTCAAATTCAAGCACAATATAATTTGACAGGCTGTCGCGTGGTTTATAATTATTACAAAACTGGCATAAATTTGACACACAAACGTACCGAAAGTGCAAATTATTTCAATGGTTGACATTAATTATGTCGCTTCAAGTGCACTCAAACACGAAAAAACACAACGCCGCGACAGCTTGCTCTCCCGGGTTGATTTCCTTGTTGTTTTAAGCATTTCTAGCCCTCTTGAAGGCTTTAAAATGCCACACACCGTAGTGTTTCCAACTTAGGCACACTTAGCTGCTTTGTATGCACTGCAGAAGAACATTTTCTAGCTTTTTCCTAGCCGGGTGAGCTGTGGTTAGTGCTAAAAAGTTAATCAATTTAAATTCATGTCATAAGTTTACATGTTAAACAGTCAAATTGTGGTATCCGTTGTGCCCATATAAAGCAATAAACGAAAGGTAAACACTAAATAATGTTTGAATAAATTTAAATTAAACATCTTTAAACATATTTAACCATCAGTCGCTAAACAAGCAGTTAAAAAGTGATTTGAAGTGTAAAACAACAGTCAATTTCGAAAATTTATTAAAGTATGTTGCAGGCCAGATATTCTAAAATGGGAGAATTTGGCTTCATTTCAACCTAAATTTAGCTAAACGTTTTGCTAGAACTTCCGCAAAATTCTAAATTATAAATGTTAAGATAAACGAACTGTTACAATCCCTAAAATTGCAGCAACTGTGACAAAGACTCGATAACGAGGAAGCAAAGTCTTTTTCAAATTTAACAAAAAGTGTTTGTTCCAAGTGCAGGATTACAAATTCATGGCCTCTTGACTATTCCTGGCAACGCATCCAATATCGCCAAATTAGCATTTTATTATCGTGTTCTTATCAGTCTTTCTAATTTCTTCCCAGGAAAATGCCATCGAGATATTGGCAAAGACGCTGTCATTTGGAAGGCAGATATAGACGAATTTCACAATGTCTACGCTGAACTTGGAAGGTGAGCTAACTTTTGTCGTGTTTGTTTCTCGAGGAAATGAAAACAATATTTGATGACTGGCGCGTTTCCGATTTCGTTTTGAAGTGGAGATATTTACATAATGACATTTGTGAATATTTTATCATTTTCTGACTGATTTAATGCAATATGATCTGCTGTAATCCTTATTGATCGGTATAATTTATGGTATATTGATCTCGATTCTAAATTGTATAATGTATGACGGCGACACGCCCTATTAATTTCAATCGCGGACAGTTCCTTAATATCTCAAAGGTAGTCATTGACGGAAGGTAGCATGTTGAAGTAAACTGTCGTGGTTCGTGTTTCATTTATTTCCTCCAGACACAAACTATGACAGCATGCATGTGTTTGATGTACGGGCTTGTTTAAAATAAAGGACCAAATTGATGATTTTTTCAACTCTTGTGCTCCAATCGAAGGAGAAGAATTAATGAGAGTTGAATGAAACTTGCACGTGATATGGCGAAAAGGAACTTTCGACAAAACTTGAAAGAGCTTAAAATTGATTGATGTGTGTATCATAAAGGCTGCTAGCTTTCCAAGTTTGAATTTTTTGCAGAAAAATTTGCAAGCCATGCCACACAAAAAGATACGTTCTCTCGCTACTTGAAACGATAAAATGGCTGGTTACACAATAACATTTGAAACAATCTAGTAATAAGGCAACACATTGTAGAATGCTCTCTAAATTGGATCCATTATTGAGACATCTTTTCCAATGTAATTCAGACACAAACCACATTAGCCTATTCTAGAGCACTGCCTAAGCTGGACTCCGGATTTAAGGTATCCCAGGGAATTAGTCACAAACCACGACAGCTTACTGCAAGGCACTCCCTACTCTGGACCGCCACTTTTGAGATATCATTTTCGGGAAGTTCAGACACAAACTACCGCAGCTTATTTTAATATGCTATACCAAAACTGGGCACTACATTTGAGATATGTTTCAAGTAGTTATGTTTAGTTTTGTCCTCTAATTACCATGTCTCAAACAACTGTGAACAAATCGGTAACAGTCGGAACTAATTGGTAAGCTTTCCATTTCGTCTCATTTGAAGTTTCTACTTTTCTAGGGGAAGATACTCGGTTGTGAAAAAGTGCGTCGACAAAATAAGCGGCAAGGAGTACGCGGCGAAATTCATCAAAAAGCGAATGTGCTCTCAGCAAGATGTCGAAAGAGAGGTGACCGTATTACGTCGCTTGAAACACCCGAACATTAACATATTTGTGGACTCTTTCGAAAATGATAAGAACTGGATTCTCGTCCTGGAACTTCTACCAAACGGCAGGTTGTTCGACTCGATCGTCGTGGCAAATCCTTGGACGGAAAAGGAGGCTGTGGGTTTCGTGAAGCAAATTCTCGAGGCTGTTCAACATTTACACGACTGCAGAGTGGCGCATTTAGATTTGAAAGTGAGTTGCGATTCCTTGTATGGTAGAAGTAAACTAAGTTGGGTCTCTTCAAAGCAAAGGATCTGTTTTCGGGCTGGATATTAGGTGGAAGATTTTATCCCATTTAAGAGAATGGATGGATGAGATCTCACGTAGTGGGTCGGACTGATCTTTATTTGCAAAGGGCTGTCCTTGTAGGAGGAGCATGGGTAAAGAAAAAAGGGAGAGAAAAGAACTTCTGAAAAGATTGTGCAATTTAACTCTCCCTCCTTGTAGTGTCCTAGTGTAAGTCCTGGCCATACCAAACAAAACCGACAATCTTCTCTGGCTTGAAGATATATACATATTCTAATCTCACATTAACGTTGTCAGAGTTAGTAGTGTACTTAAACATATGCAAATACATGGGATATTCAATAAATAAAAGGCTCTTCATTTTAAAGTACACGAAAGGTGTAAGTTTTTTCACAACGTGAAACGACAGAAATGATTTCGACGTTTCGTTGGAATCGTCCAGAAGTTAGTAGTCACCTTCGCTGGACATTTAGGAATTCTGCTTTAAAGTTTCGGGTAGGGAACGAACCTGTATCTTTTGCATACTTTTGACTACACTGCCTCGACTGCAACGTTAGTTCAAGATGTATTATTCATTTTAACTCATTCTTTTACAATCATTCTAGCCTGAAAACCTGCTACTCGACAGTGGCCCAATACCCAGGGTAAAGCTCGTCGATTTCGGCAGTGCCTTCACGATGTCAAACGAAAATATCATTCCTGAGCTCCTTGGCAATCCGGAATTTTCTGGTAAGAAATTTCGAAGTTTCGTTTTACTTCTGTTTCTTGACAGTGTAATCTATCCTTGTTTCGTTGGAAGATCTTTGCTTCTCGTGTGCAGTTTGTAATTCCTTTTGTAATGTTTGTTCTCTGTATTTTTAGCCCCGGAAGTTATTCGTGGTTTGCCTGTTAGCGTCGAAACGGATGTCTGGTGAGAATTTGTTCCGATTATATTCTAACAGTATCAGGCGTGGATCTAGTCACAGTTATCTAGTATAATCTGGTGTGCTTAACATAGTTTGGTTGTTATCACAGTGATATAGTTTGCTTATCATCTTACTGATTTCAAATTATTGCATTTCAAAGTACTCGAATTACTGCAATGTACCGTATAATATGTATCTCATTATGTCTCTGATATTTTTTATCCATCCGTGATTTACATATACAGTAGATTTACAGTATAATTCATCCTGGATTTACAGTATATTTGTAACAGTATAACAGTTGAGGTGGAGCACAGTGTTTTGTAGTACAGTTGTGTGCGATACGATGCACTCCAATGTGAAACAGTGCAATCCGGTACAATGCAGTACAGCACAATACATCAGGACTGCAGTACAGCAAAAAGATAATAAACATCACTGTACAGTACAGGCGAAATCTGACCGTTCTTTTTTTTGTCATATTACAGGAGTATTGGTGTCATAATTCACGTAATGTAAGTATTTTTTGTCTTTCTGTTTGTCTCTACGTTTTATAAGTTGGCCACAAATTATTCGTAATACTTCTTCAAATTTTCCACAAATAAGCGTCACAGACATCACATTATATTTGTCTCATAATCTTTTTATTCATTATATGTCTCACACCAAGTATTTGCAAACCTTTACAGGCTAACCGGAGTGTCTCCGTTTTACGACGAACATTTGCAAACAATGTGTGATAATATATCGAAAGTTCATGTTGATCTCGATGCTGATTGCATGACGAATATATCCACTGAAGCCAGAGCTTTCATGAGACGTTTACTCATTCGGGAACAATGGTAAGTCAAATCTTTCTCATTCACTGTTGGATTTTGCTAAGGTTCTCTAGTCTATCTCATTGACTTAGTTGTGGCGGGATTTCTTTATTGACCATGTGCAGTCTGTTTCTTTTCTATGGGATAGGGTCTGTTCAGCTCATTCCATTCATTGCCTTGACTATCGTAAGAAATGGATGGATGGTCCTTCTCTACTCCCTGATCAGCACTTGCATTGATCCTTCTCTTCCCATAATTCGGATTGTGTATTACGTATTTACTTCTGTGTGACAATTAGCCGAAGCCAGTTAGCATTTGTAACCCCCCATGCTGCTTGCTGACCTTGTTGCATGGACATGGTTGTCATGAATTTAATGTGTTGTTGCTTCATAGGAGAAGACCAGAATGCAGTGATTGTCTAGACATGCGATGGATGAAGGTAATTTTTAACTAAAGTTGCCAGTGTGGTAGTGCAGTTACTAGTACACGAAAGGTACAGGTTCCTTCACTATCTGAATGCTAACTTCCCGCTTAATGACCTTTGCTGGAAACTTCGATTTTCACTTTATTGTTTCATGTTGTGAAAGAACGTATACCTTTTAAGCCATTTTCAAGGAATAGCTGTTAGGAAAACTGGCTAATGTAATGTTTTCTTTTTGCACCTTCTAGATGATATCAACACGATCTCCATTCCCTATTCCTGTAACTCGATTAAATACATCGCGACTCGCGTCGTTTAACGCCAGGAGGAGAAAAAACCAGGTGAGTACCTACTACTGATTATTCCATTGTAGGTAAGAAAATATTTGGGGTGTGCTGTTCATTCTTACGGTCAATTTGAGAAATAGAGGAATTGCAAGGATGAAGCTCGACTTGATCCAGGTGCCTCGGAAATGTGGTCACCCGTTTGCTCGTTCGAATGCCCACACAAAGTCAGCTTTCTTGTCGCATAAGACTAGGAACACGTAAAACCATGTTGCCCTTTTTCTAAATTTGTTTCATCTTTCTGTTTTTCAGCACGAAGTCACTAATATCCGACCGTTACTTCTCACTGAAAAAGGAGAGTCGAATGTTTGATAATATTTAGGTACGTTTGAAGGTTCAGTTCAATGTTTTAGTGCTATTCTGCATTTGTACATATTTGTTTCCGTCGAAACATCAGAAACTGCAACAACTATTCATTTAGATAAGATTCTGAAGGAATATTTCCAGACTTTTTAACAAGCTGCTCAGACATCTAAGCAAGCTTGAATTGTACGTTAAGGTTAAGTTAAGTTAATGTGAAGTTTATGACGTCAATGCGAAGGGTCTATATCCAGATCAGACAACTACAGAACAGTGTTTCCAGGATATGTCCTGGAAACAATGTTACGAGGGTTTTTTACCAAAGAAAATTTCCCCAAGAAATGAAAACTTTCCAACCTGCTAAACGTTTTGGCCACTGTTTTTCACTGGGTATCGTGATAAGTCTATTAAAAGAAGAACCTCTAATTATATTTGCTTCTTTCTTTTGTATTATAGTTCCGCCCCGAATTTCAATTGTCTACCAGACGTCAAAACAATGTACAAAGATGTTTTTACAAGTTATTTATCAAAGAGAACAATATAAATAGCGATTTGTGTTCAAAGAATATTATTTATTACGGTTTAGATTTTTATATTATTGATATGCTCTTTGGCACGATTACGTTCATTGCAATTTTCTAAAGAATATGAATTGTACATAATTAATAACACAAAGATATTATTTTTCTACATAAAGTATTAAAGAGGTTGAGTTGTAAGCGTGTGTGTGTGTTATGATTTGATTGTAAAAACCTGCTATGGTTTGGTGCTTGTAATTGGGTTATGTTTTGTTTTAAAAGGTTTAAGATATGACATAGGAAAAGATCACATGTAGCTTTGAAACTAGCTTTGAGTTCCACCAGTCTAGTTAACCAGCTATCCGTGGTAAGTCCTTTGTAAATTTCGATGATGGACATCAATTTAGGTTTAACTTGGGGAAAACACCGCGTAATTTTTTTTTAAGTTTTCGACCGTAAGCTCGCGTACCTTCTTCAGTGTTATGATGACAATAATAATTAGCAATGGACAATTTGCATAAAAGAATAAAGTCGAACCAGGTAGGAGGAACGAAATCTTTTACTACAGTTAGAAAGAGCATCTTAAAATTAGTAGAATTGGAAAGTTTAGTGGCGAAATGTTGTAAACTACGGAAAATATAGCCCTGCAAAGTTTGCGAATTTTGTATATATGCGCGGAAAAAGTTATCATTTTTGAGCTGAAATTGGTAACTTTTTCGTCGAGAGCGCGATGTATGCGACGAAGCCCAAATCACCGAATAGAAGTCGAGAACGAGCAGATTTAGTAGAATCTGATAAAATCTGATTTGTGAGCCATTTTGTTTAAAAAATACTGCAAATTGTTTTTGAATCGTACACTAGGAAAATTGTAGTTTAATACTCGTATCTATCGAGGAATAGCATGTAGCCAATCAAATCGGCAATCGTATTGCATTTGCAATAGAGAGGTTCAGATTTGGCGTCCAATACCTCTGCCGCTACCTAAATCAGACATGTCGGACCTACCCTATTAACCATTCAAATTGTTAAAAAATTGGGAAAGAGGAAGTCAAATCTGTACCTCTCTAATAGCTTTAGAATAACAGGCTAAAGCAGGTACACTAGCTTTAAAGTGCCACTGCAACGAAAAAATTTTTGATCCCATTTTAAACACAACAGAACAACATTTCTAGATGAGCCAAAATGATGTTTTCTGTTTCTCACAATCTCGTTTCGTTTTCGAGATATTTAGGTTTTTAAAGTATGCAAATTAGATGTTAGCTGCACGCAGGCTAATTAGATGTCTCCTGACGTCATTTCCTCACGAATAATAAATTATATATCTAAAATAATGAATATCTTTGGATGAAATGGCCAGAACCTTTTCTACCTTTGCATGAGTGTAGTGATTAGGTAAATGCACACTACTGTTTACACTATGCTGTTGCCATGGAGATCGTTCGGATGCAAATATCTTGTATTTGAAAAACAAAAACTTCTTATTTCTCTCCTATTAAACGATATTTACTTCACTGCATATAATACAATGTTTGTATGTGCATTTAGATCGCATTTATTGAATTCAAATTATTATACAGTGTAAAGGAAAAATGAAAATTAAGATATTTATTTTACAGTTTAAAAGCTTTTATTCCAAAACCGTTTATGTTGCAACAACACAATAGGCATAGTGGTGTAAGCTACCAAATTGTTATAGTCATGCAAAGTGTGAACAATTTCTGCCTGCTAATTACAGAGATATTCACCATTTGATAAATGTAATTTATTATTCGTGAGTAGATGACGTCAGAAACACCTAATTTGCATGTTTCAAAAAACCTTAATATCTCTAAAACGAAATAAGATATCGAGAAACTGAAAACGCCATTAAGGCTCGTATGGAAATGTTGTTCTGTTGTGTTTAAAATTGGATCAAAGATTTTTTCGTTGCCGTGGCACTTTAACCTGTTATCCTGAGTACACAAGAGATGTTTGCGAGTGTCTCTTACGTTGCCTTCCGGACTGCTGAAAAAGCGCCGGGGGCGGTGCTGCAGTGTACTGATCTCAGTAATATTGCAGTAGTTATGGAGATATAAATGTGTATGGAAGGTATGAATTATTGGTCTAACCCTTGCGACATTTTTACTGTTCGCTTCATCCCTAACTTCTCTGCTCTGTTTGTCGGATTCAATCGTTGGCAGTCGGAATCTTTAACGGCATGCACGAATCCTTTGAGATACACACTTTATTTCGAGGAAATATGCTTTATTTTATGTCATTAGTTGTAGAAGAGTATGTAGATGTCTGATATCGATGTGTTTTGTGGGCAATCAGACAGAATTTAGCAAAATATCCGAACAGACAAAGTCTGTGATGTGCACATGTGGCAACCCTACTGTGTCATCGCTTGGCCCATTGCCGAAGTAAAAACCGAAGTTTAAATAAAATCTGCTGTTAATTTTCATGTTGGTTGGTAAGAAAACTAATAAAGATTGAAAGTTAAAAGAATACCAATCCAGCAAGGTCTGTGCATTTTTGAGATGTTATTTTGCAAAGTAATGTATAATCGTGCCATAGTTTTCCATTCCGATCCATTTAACCTCGCAATTAAAAAGGAGGAACCATACAAAAACCTTGCAGATCAATTATTTGCATCTACCCTTGGCATCGGCAGATAACTTCTTGCCACTGACAAATCACTGGTAATTTAGGATAAATAGGTCCCTACTTTCTTTAAACGTTTATTAAAGACGTCACATTAGTTAACCATTGAATGGCAGTTGTCGTCTACTTTGCCAAAAGTTGTGAGTTTCCCTGGCTATTCTGGTTTCCTGAGGCAGGCAAAGTTGACCGGGTTGGTTAGGTAATACAGATACACACTAATTGTTATATACTGTTGTGTGATTCTGCTTTTCTGGTGAAACAAAACGTCACCGAAATGTGTTTCCCTGAAGCAAAAGCCAGTTAGTAAAAAGTAAAAACACTCACATTGCATGTAGGCCTAACCGTATGACATCGCAGCAGAATACTACTCCGTCGCATGGTCATGTTTAGGATGTTTGACATCTGCATGGCCCCCATTTCAAATGGCAGCGTCGCGGCTACGTCCCATTATCCTTTCCGGACATACTACACCAATTTAAGACACGATTCCCACCCCTTCCTCTCTCTGGCAAAAATTTCCTCCGTGGTCAGTTATGGATCTTTTTGGGAACAACCCATTTGCGGTATCTGCTTGCTTCCAAATAGCTGTTAGGATCGTACATCTTTGTTTGATGCTTTTAGTCAAGTTGTCTTCGTCGACGAGAAGACTTCAAGGACGTATAGTCATGTCTTAAGTTATTTAGCTATCTTTAATGATCTTTTATGGCAAGATCTTTGCAAGAAGGGAAGTCGAAGTTTGAAGAACTATTATAACTTCCCGCCGGTCTTTTCTATCTTGATTGAGCTTTATATGCCATTGCGTTCAGTGTCCTTGGTATAGGAGTCATTTATCTATGGCCTTGGGTTTAATTCCCAAACACTGAATGGCAGTCTTCAGCTCTTTCAAGTAATGAGATAACATTGCAACAAGATGGCACTGCGTTATTACTTGGCCCAGTGCCTGTACCACAACCTAACCAAACAAATGGTATACTCCATAAGCCAGTTTTTATATTTTGATAGTTTTTCATGTCTGCTTGAAATGTTACCGACACTGGTAACGTTGTGGCTCGATGCAGCTTTCTTGTGCTAAACCTATAAAACGCATTGTATTGGTTGCATCACAAGAAAACTGTAGAGTAAACTATATGCATGTCGTCGTAAAACCAACCGGTTACTTGCTCAGTCACTATGTCAAAACGCAACCATGAAAAACCATTTATACAGTGCGACTCACGATATTACTTTTATGAGATATTTATGCCGTACGTGTTCAAAATGAGCATTGCTATTCATTAATACTTACGAACATCAAAACAAAGTTGTGAGAAGATCTTTACGATGTTGATATTTGATGTTAGTCACATGACTGAAAAAATATGGCGTTGTTCCATATTTGGGGTGGCAAATATGCCACGCTATTAGTTTTAAAAACATGATAACACGACAGGACGTCGTTTTTAACTTAATTGGAAGTGGAAACGACATTCTTTAACCAAAAACAGCATAGGTAACAACAAGAGAATGTTTTAGCTACAAAATAAACGAACTTGGTGTCATAGTTGAAGGATTTTTCAAAGATTACGTGGAACGGTGGAAAAGAGGGATTCTGGACTTCTAAAATGGATAAGAATTGGAGGTATTAGGCGTTTGAAGGAGAACTGTTCGTAAATTTTCATGATCAACGTCTATCAACATTTTGAGAAAGTTTGCTTTGCCATATATCTTCAAAACTAGCAATGATGGATTCCTGGTAAGCAATAATAATTCTAAAAGTACCTCCACTGGTGCCGTGGAATAAACGTTTGGCACTGGATTGAGGCAAAAAAATGCTTGAGAGCACAACAAGTCGAGACCGACAAGACAGACAAGTCGAGATCAACATGATAATTCCCTAATGCTGGAAAAGGAACTTCTGATGAAAGGTTTAGGTACCTGCCAAAGAAGTGGTAGAACGATCATTTAGATCCGTATTATTAGCAACCAACATGTCTTCATATGTGCCCAAATGTGCAAAAGAGATCTCTGATCCCTATTTCCGCTGTTACCAGCAGAACTCGTTTACTTTAGAACTTTTTTGTTGACTCCTTGGCCTCGTTGGTCACATACCATCATTGAATATCAATAATCCAACCCATGCATGCATTTTCCAAGCTTTATCACGCTGATTTCGTCTGCCCGTCAAAAGGACAAACTTCTGTTGTGCTCTCAAGTATATTTTTGCCTCAATCCAGTGCCAAACGTTTATTCCACGACACCAGTGGAGGTACTTTTAGAATTATTATTGCTTACCAGGAATCCATCATTGCTAGTTTTGAAGATATATGGCAAAGCAAACTTTCTCAAAATGTTGATGGACGTTGATCATGATAATTTTCGAACAGTTCTCCTTCAAACGCCTAATACCTCCCACTCTTATCCATTTTAGAAATCCAGAATCCCTTTTTTCCATCGTTCCACGTAATCTTTGAAAAATCCTTCAACTATGACACCAAGTTCGTTTATTTTGTAGCTAAAACATTCTCTTGTTGTTACCTATGCTGTTTTTGGTTAAAGAATGTCGTTTCCACTTCGAATTTAGTTAAAAACGACGTCTTATCGTGTTATGATATTTTTAAAACTAATAGCGTGGTCCACCTGAAATATAGAACAGCGCCATATTTTCTCAGTCATGTGACTAACATCAAATATCAACATCGTAAAGATCTCCTCACAACTTTGTTTTGATGTTCGTAAGTTTTAATGAATGGCAATGCTCATTTTGAATACGTACGGCATAAATATCTCAAACAAGTAATATCGTGAGTCGCACTGTATATGCTTGGTTACAGCCTGACATTATGACTGGGCAAAGTAATAAAGCAGTGCCATCTTGCTGCAATGATATCTTATCACTTGGAAGAGCTAAAGACTGCCATTCAGTGTTTGGGAATTAAACCCAAGGTCATAGATAAATGACTCCCGTATCAAGGACACTGAACGCAATGGCATGTAAAGCTCGATCAAGGAAGAAACGGCCGACGAAATGTTAATAATAGTTATGGAAACTTCGATTCCCTTGTTGCAAAAATGTTGCTTTAAAAATGGTAAAACATAGCTAAACAACTTAAAACATGACTACACGGCTTTGATTTAGTAAACGTTGTCATCTTTGACTCTTTCCTGAAAGAAAACACTTGCTTTAAAGGCTTTAAAGTGTTTGCGCATCTTTGCGCATCCATGCTTGTACCGTAAGCTTTGGGAAGAAGTCCGCCATATAGAAAATGAACAGTGTAGTGGTTTAGTCAGCTAAACCACTACACTGTAGTTTCATAGTGTGGTGGTTTAGTGGTGCCTTGACGTCTTCTCGCCGCTATTTCTTGACGAAGACAACTTGTCTTCTTGAACGAAGGGAAATAGCGGCGAGAAGTCTTCAATGCACCAACTCAACAGGCCTGTTCCCAACAATCAAGTTAAGAAAATTTGCTTAAGTATTAGTTAAAACCACAAGGCAAATAACGTTTGCCTCCTTGGCCTCGCGGTACTGCCTAGTGTTTTCCTGCAACTCACGCCCAGCTTCGATTTGAGTTTTGGATGGATCGTGGACCGATCAGTCCAGCTGAGGAGTGAATTAAATTCTTACCAAACTCAGTTCGACTTCACTCGTCCCCGATCCACCTAAAATCAAAGTCAAGACAGTTACCTTTACCTCTCGGCCACGGAGGGAAAGATGTTTGCCAATGAAAACTCGAGCGGGTCTTTCCTTGCTCATCAGCATGCAAATAAAAAAAATACAAAAGCGTAGCTAACAGGCGCTTTTTTTTGGCGAATTACATAATTAAACTAAAAGTAAAGAAGTAGAAAAAAGACCTGAGTAAGAAATAATGACAAAAACACTTTGTTAGCACAATAAAAACTTATTTTCAGCTTCCTAAAAAGATTATTGAACATTATACATACGGGTATTTTTCTGGTGGACAAAGGTCATCTGACGTCATTCGCTTATGGAACCCGAAGAAGAAGCTTCGTTGAAAATCTCTCCGTTTGGACCAAATATCTTCGCACAAAAAGTCTTTATAAAGTGCTACAATTGATTGATTTGATTCCATAGACACCGCGGAGACATCGGGGGCAAATTCGAGCTGAAATGTCGAAGAAATATAAAATTAAATCGAGAAGAACATATGGCGTCGTCGAGGAAATTCAAAATCAAAATGGCGTCAGTCTACTTCTCCTATATAAAGATGCAACGAAAATTGCTGCAGTGTAGTTGGACATCAATAATATTGGATTTTTATCACACATGCAAGTATTCTCTAATTACTCTACATATGTTTAGTTGTTAAGTTCTCTTGTTTGAAAAAAAAATACGGTTTTCTTATCATGCAGGTCGCAATTTCGCTTTTTAAATTTCATAAAATTCAGATAAATGTACTGATATATATGATTGAGTTTCTATTTTTCTCTCTCTAGATGCACCGCAAGAGAACCGAACGAAATGGTTAAACCAGAATCTTTTCGAGGTAAAGTAATTTTTATCTAAAGTTTAGGTCATTCAGCTACACAACTGCTTCGGGCTAGACATTAATTTTGTTTGAGAATACGTTTTGAAAATTGTCTAATTTTTCATTTCTAATAATGGTATTTCTCGCTTTAAATTTTAGATATACCAGCGATATGGCGAGACAACCACGTGGCAAATGCGACGCAAGAATTAACACCAAATAGAGAGGGCTTTCAAGAGGATTTAGTGGTAAGAAAACCAAATATTATAATATACTTAGTATAATTGTTAATCATATGCAGGGCAAAATTACTAAAACATGACTGGCTAATGAGGAGAGCATCATTCCTTGATTCAGGACAAAAATTACTTCACCATGACTACCCCAGACGTTTCATTCAGAATGGAGTTTTTCGATAGATAAAGTTTTGTACAAAAAATATATATATATATCATTTGATTTTTGCATTGCTTCTAACTGAACTTCTGGCAACTCATGATTAAAATATGGTCCGCCATTTTTTCATTGGCATACAATTACATGCGTGCCAGTGTATTTAACTTCGCACTTGTGGCGAATTACGTTTAAATAAATATGTTATGCATTGTAAAATTAAGCTTTAAATTCACTTTAAAGTTTCACAAATTATATCCCCTCCCAATCATGACCACTGTACGTTAAGCTCCTTCTTTAACTTTTTTTTACGATTTCCTCTCTCTGTAAAATCCTCCCTCACCTGTAGAACCACACCCACTCATTTTTAATGATCATTGTCGTGTATCAACTGCTGTATCGAAGGTTTCTATATTTTTCTTTTTAAATTTTCTTAGGACTTACTTTTTTCTTCCTTTCTTTTTCTTTCTTTCTTTTTCTTCAAAGCCGTTTTTGTCCACTGATGCACTGCAATCTATACATGAAACAGGAAATGCAGATTTTCAGTTCAACTTCAAAGGGAATTCCGAGCTGAGGTCAAGTGAGATTACTTTTAAACTGCCTTTGATTTGAACTGCAAGTCTGTATTTCTTGATCCTTACCATTCAGGCCTTGGTTTAATTCCCTTCACTCCAATTCCATCTTTATCCTGTTTACATCCTTCATCCCCCCCCCCCCCCAGTACCCCTCCCATACTTTAAGTCATTCATTTGTCGTAATTACTGGGTAATTATTCATTCAGTGTGGCAATTACATCGGTATCATAACTACAGTGAAACATTAGCCCTAAGAGCTTTGGCTAGTCACCCGGGTTCCGTTAATTACCGATATTTTAAAATATAATTTTGTGGAAACACCACGTAAGTTTATTATTGCGATAATAAACTTACGTGGTGTTTCCACAAAATTATTTTAAACTTGATATTCACTATGCAAAGATACAAGGAACTTATTACCGATATTTTACAATTCCAATCACCATGTCAACATTGCTAACCGCTATTTACGCGGAGTAAAGCTACGACTGTCGGCAGAGTATTGAATAACTTGTCAGATAAGTGTCACGAATCTCAACTGGGGATTGAACTCGTATCTCGCGCCTGCTATGGTGATTGCGCCACTTGGTGGTAACTGTGTAAGATCAAACTATCCCAAACGAGAAATTTAAATTAATCCCGTTGTCTTGGTTTCACTGTAATTATCTTATGGCACAGTTACGCAACAGTTTCCTGGCCTATAACAATTAATTAGCCCTCTCTAATACTTATTAAAGTAGTTTTCTTAGCTTATCTTGTAAACAATTTTCTAAACATCGCAATTATTTATTTTTCATAGGGCGTCAAGTGGAAGAGGGAATACACCAACCAAGGACCAGAAAAATATAGGAAGAATTAATATGGACCCAATTAGTGAATCGCTAACCGTGCACATCACAAGATGCCAATACGCAAATGCTATCGCAATGTACGGTTTATCAAAATCATTTATCAAATTTCCGTTCAGTTTCCAACATTCTAAAACATTGTTCGCGAATTCATATGTTATGATTTTTTTTCTTTATTTTATGATGGTTGACGGGATATGAGTGGGGTTTTTACCTCCCGGACCGACGCGATGTTCTGTGGAGAGAGAGTGCCAACCAGATGAGACAATAAACAGCAGGATGAAACGAGATTAAACGAAGTTATGTCGATCATGCACTGATAAAGTGAAAGTAAGTTTGTTTTTATTTCGTCGCTTTCTTAGTTAAATTTTTAATGTTCTGCTTCGTAGACCTATTCCAAATTACCCACTTTAATTTGCTCAAACTAATTTGCGCAAACTAATTTGTTTTAATTTGCTCAAACTAACGTTGCCAGCGTCGGTAGTGCAGTAAAAAGCACACAAAAACATAAGATCTTACCTGAAACGATATAAACATCCAAAATAAACAAAGATGACGGATAGCAAATTTAGTAGTAATGCCTCAGTCATTTGTAACCACGCCCCCCCCCCCCCCCCACCCCCGGGACATAGCGGGGAACTTAACCAAGTGTTAAAAACTGTTAATTTCCCCACCCCTGGTGCAAAGTTATTTGTTAAACCCCCCGTATGGAAGGGCCTCAAAACATCCAAATCAACCAGATCACACATTAATTTAAAACCTTATGAAGTGTTAAAAATATTACGCCAAAATAACAAGAAAATAGTAACGCTCGTATAAAGCTCGTGTTTATAAATTGCATATCAAATTTCAAATAGGTCTTTTAATATTGCTGAAATAAATAAGGTAAAACCTGATTTAATGTATACCTACTGTAAGTTTATGAATTTCTAAGGATACATAAACATATTAAAAATCATACTTTCTACAAGTTGTTTTGTGGGACGCCATTTTAAGACCGGCTGTTAAATCCCGGTTTGATTCCCCGGTGTTAAAATTCGTAGTTAATCCACGGCACTACGGGGCATATTGCGCTGTTAAATGGCGTTAAATCCCCGTTATATTTTTGAACATACCCGCTATGTCCTTCTCCGTGGTTACAAATGACTGAGGCATAATATATTCATGCTCTAAAATCTATATACGCGAATACAGGCTTAGGTAAGAGGTCAGACAGCAGTTGCTAACAGCATACATATCAATATACAAAGTGTTTGTCCTCTATTTACGCCAGTGAACTCATAATAACTGGAAGGCTACCTGAGTTGTTACAGTCCTTCCCAGTCTTTCCACGCAATTAAAAACTCGGCAAAAACAACATGCTGCAACCCCTACAGAGTTCTCGCGCGAGTGATTGCGCGGGACATAAACACGCGTTTCTGGAAGTCAAACACGCGTGTCTGGAAGTCAAGTTTAGCTTCGAAATTTGCGGACTGGTTTATACGAAAGTAGCCTTCCAGTTATATTGAGTTCACTGACTTGCGCATACAGAACGTGCAAACACCCTAATTTGCTATTTTCCATCAAAATACTTCGAGAAGTAAATAAGGAAGGTGTAAAATCGTGTTTCATGTAATTCTAAAAGTTCTTCCGACCAAGACAGACTGGAATATTAATTTCTTTAAGTACTATTGTGCACATGAAATTTAAGCTAATGTATATCACATATTCACTCAACGTTTTCATCTAATCAAAATATTTCTTATTTTTCAAAAAGGACGCAAAAGGCGATAACAAAGAATCCAACATCGAACAACCAGCCAAGCCCTACATGCAACATTTAAAGATGTACGTAGATAGAACTTATATTTTTGTCGAAACTTAGTGAAAATCCTATGGATTTAAAACTCCTGTTGCTCTTTAAGATACCGCAAACCTCAGAAAAATGCCTTCTAATTAACGGAAAAGATGGCAGATGAACACTACCAGAATTCATTGCCGTCGGAAATCGTTTCGAAAAGCAAATTGACGGTTGTTCAAGGACAAGCATAAGAAAGGAAGTTGTTTTGTTTTCTTAGTGGATTTTTCTTAATGCCGCAATGCATTCTGGTAAAATATACATGCTGCCATCTTTTTTGTTATGGTCCACACACAGAGCATAAAAGTGTGACTTTTTGCCGTTCAAGTGCTTGTTTTCAAAAGCTATGTTCTGGTTTATGAACTTATAACTTGCTTTTCGATACAGTATTTTTGGGTAAAAATGGTCTTAAAACTGTTCACAATTGATATTTATGGTACAGCTTTTACCTGGTTTTAGCTTCAACATTTAAATTTCTAAAAACAAAACAAATAATGCATGTTTTTTAACATGTGCGATTGAACGTTTTACAAAATCAGTTTCAAGTAATAATACTACGTAATAGTTTAAAATTTAAAAATAAGTTAAGTCGAGTGCACCAATTAAAAAAATCAACATCATCTAATTCCTAGGAGATTAGGGGAATATACTATTTTTTCTTAATTTGATTCGTATATGCATAAATCACTATAATTTTAGCGCATTTTTAATTCCCAAGGGAATACAGTATGCTTTGTTTGGATGATGTGTCAATTCATCGTGGAGGCTTGACTTAATAATGAGAATTCTCTTTAATTAATTAAATATGATTACTACATCGGGCTTTCTACAGGGTGTCCCAAAAAAACCCAAAAACTATTGAAATCACCTATTGTTAACATTTGAAAGCCCTAGCACTTGTTAAAAAACTAAAATATCTTTGTAAAGTACGTTTGTTTTGCTCATGGGAATATTGATAAAAGCCAAATTGAATAGGCTAAAATAACCCATGCATAAAATTTGATTGCATTTTTAATATGCACTCGTAGGTTTACTTTTTTTGTCTGGCATACTTAACACTGAGTATTACTATTAATTATGACGGTTATGTCAATAGTTTATCCACTCGTGGCTTCAATTTAGTGCTAGGCATTGAAATTCTAACAATAGATCATTTTCAATAGTTTTTGGGGTTTTTTGGGACACCCTGTAGTTTGTTTTGGTAAATAGAAACAATGGAACAATTAAGTCATTGTTTGTGTGCACTAAAGCAAATGACAGAGTGGTTTTAGTGCACCTCAACCTACCACGCAAATGAAGGCGTTTCGGTTAAATATAAGTATAAGAATTGCAGTAAAGTTTTAACATTTTCGATCTTTTTTTAACCATATATGTGCTATAGGTGTAGGGTCGTTGAATTGCATGGTAACTACAGCTTAGGATTTAAATTCCTATCGCTGAGTGTTTGCGTTCCGTTTTAAAATGACTTATACTCTTTAGTGTTGTGCAATCTCCGGATTTTTCACCTCCGGCCACGGCTCCAGTTTTGGCCAAGAAAAGACCGGCTCCGCTAAACAAACTCCGGTTCCGGCAGAAAATTTTAACTTCATCATATTTGTGAAAATTCAAAATTTAATGGGATTTTTCACAGTTCAGAGCGAAAATTTTGTACTCTACTAAACTGAGTACTTATATTTCAAACTTGGCATTTTTTGCGTGAGTGTCATGATTACCGCTTGCAAGTTTGTGGCAAGCTGTGTTCACCTGATCTGCTGGCGAAAATCCCATTTTGAAACTACTTTGAAAACAGCAAAACGTTCACTTTCTTGTAATTTTTTATATGATAAAGAAGTTTATAAATTATTCGTAATCATTATCTAATAATTCACTTCTTTCATTTTAAAAGGTAATGAGATGTGAATAAACGAAAGACGAAAAGTCCAATATGAACAATCTTGGACGATACGGACAGACAAAAAATAACAATCCACAACAGCGAGAAGGCAAAGACGTTACTAATATGACAGTATTGGAAATTTTACAAATGCAAGTTAGTTGAAAACAAGATACTTATCATTTAGAGATCAAAGAGGATGTAAGAAAATTTTATTGTTTCTCGTTGAAGAAAAGGCAAAAATTGAGTGAAAGATGGAGACTGAACTAACATTTAAACCAATGCTTTTAGTAAAATAATGTCGAAGTCTTGCAATAATGATACTTTTCTTTGTTGGGTTTCATATTTCCAGGTCGAAAAATCAGGTGAAAATACAGCGTAATGGTTAATGTTTACAATATTGATGAAAGAATCAATACCTCAACGACTGGAAATCTTGCCTCCCACATTTGAATTGAGGTTATTTCTAAAAACAAAACAAATAATGCATGTTACATGATATGTTGGATCGAACGTTTTTCAAAATCATTTTCAAGCAATAATACTAAGTTGGAGTGATAATAATTTAAAATTTATAAATCGGTTAAGTTTGTTAATTATTACATCACAATCATTAGCATGTGTTTAAAACAACAGCTCAACATTTTCTAATTCCCAGGGGAATATACTATTTCTTTGTTTCTTTGTTAATTTGATTCATATATGTATGAAATCAGTAGGATGGTTATATTTTTGCCCATTTTAAATTCCCAAGGGAATAGAGCATGCTTTGTTTTGATAGTAATACCCTAAATTCATTGTGGAGGCTTGATTTTATAATGAGAATCCTCTTTGATCAAATATTATAAGTATCTTGGTGCTTTCGAGTTTGTTTTAGTAAACAGAAACAATTAAGTCATTGTTTGTGTACACTAAAGCAAATGAGGGAGTGGTTTGAGAGCAGCCGCGACGTACCATGCAAATGAAGGCGTTTCGGTTAAATAAGTATGAGAATTGCATTAAAGTTTTAAAATATTTCGATCTTTTTAAACTATATATGTACAAGTTATAGGGTCCTTGAATTGCATAGCAACAATAGCTTAGGAATTAATTTCCTGTCGACGAGTCCTAAATAAAACAGTTTTCGTTTCGTTTTAACATGGTTTATATTCTATGCGTTCTCATGCTTATTTGACCCAGCCTTAGACTTTGGTAAGTATCAGTTTATATATTTACTTCGGACCAGTTAACACAACGAAAAGCCCATGCCCTTTCAGCTAAGGTTTTACGTGTGAAAACGCAATCAAATACTCAGTCTAAGTGGGTTTAAGTAGCTAGAGATAACGTAATTTATCTTTTTATTTTGCTTTTTTGTTTATAACGTAATTTATTAGCTAAATGTATGGAATGCGAGGGTGTGCGCCGTGTGTAAGTTGCATGGGGTTAGGCTAATTAAAGGAATTAAAATTTTTGAAAGTATGCTTAAAACCAAAATCCATCGTCAGTTCTAGCAAAACAGCTAAAAAATTGGTCTATCATTATTAACTCAAAAACGTTTTGTACATTTTGCAAATAAATTTAAGAATTCTCACCTTTTTGT
Organism: Muricea muricata; assembly: GCA_963855995.1. Lineage (NCBI taxonomy): Eukaryota > Metazoa > Cnidaria > Anthozoa > Malacalcyonacea > Plexauridae > Muricea > Muricea muricata. The sequence continues at coordinate 10,592,852 of OY979725.1, forward strand.
ATAAACGATCTTTTTGTGTTTACGTTTGACCTAAAATATCCAAATAAATTACATTTAAAATGCATACTTTACCGAAATTTTAATTCTTTTGGTTTTTGTAATTGGGTTGGCAGTCAGGGTGGTGGCGGTGCATGCGGGTTTATCAGTTGCGAGTGACTGTGCGATGGTGAGGAAAGTGAAGGTAACGAACGGAATGCAGGAGCTTAGGACCGAGGAAGACAGCTTAGAACTGAGGCAGGTAGGCAGTTGGTAGGATCAGAGGGGGGCACTTGTCATTTTGGCTTTGGGAATCAAATTTGCATGCTAAGTAGTCAAGTCACTAACGTTTCTTGCTTTAATTTGTTAGGTATGCGCGGCTGCTCTCTAGGGAAGATCAACTTAGCAATTGCATTAGCACTTGCAAGGTTGGTCTTCTCTTTGCCGGCTACCCCGGCCAGCTCTCCGAGTGCTACTTCCACCGTAAATAAGTAGAAGTACTTGTACTACATGTATAAGTACTTCTACTTAGGTGGAAGTGGCACTTGGGGAGCTGGCTGGGGTAGGGGGATTTTTTTTATTCAATTTCTCAATTCCCATGGGAATTGAATTTTTAATTAAAAGGGGTCACATGTAAATTTTGTAAACAATTTATTGAAAAAAATTTGTAAAGATTACATACAATTTGAATAACAACAAAAAGAGATTAACTACCACACATTGTACTTATTAAAATAACAACAGAAGAAAACGGAACATGGCAGAGAGAACAATAACACAAGTGAATGAACAAAGTCCTAAAAAACTTGGGTCTTTTCAACGTAAGTAAATGTTTATACCTCAAAATATATTATAACCATGAAACAACTCGAAGTGATAAATTTTGAGAGTTTTGCAAAGGTTTACCCAGCATATAACGAGTTGTTTCACAATTACAAAGAAAAACATGTGGCTCGAAACATGCAACTGATAGAGAGGACGAGAAGGCTTAACAAGTTTAAGCAGAAAGGTTTTCAAAAGTTAGTCACATTTTTATAACCATATGTAACTACCCTGTCAACTCTCCCAGTGGGAAGAACCGGAGTACCCGGAGAAAACCCACGAGTTTTGGCGGAGCTTTGACCAACGCTTTTTCACATACAGCCAGCCTCACAGAAGAAAGGTATTTTTGTCAAAAGAAAAATATCATTTTTAATCAATTGTGCTTTTATAAGTCAGAAAAAAATACATGCACGAATTACCAACGAATTTTGATGGCTTTGAGACATGTAACATGGGCACATAATTCTCCGTAACAATACTTTTTTGCACTCGAAACAACCCTTCAAAACGTCGAAAAATAACGAAAAAACGATTTTTTTTGTAAATTGCAAATTGACCAAGCTGTAATGTTCGGAGCCATATGTTTTTCTGATTGTGTTTCTAACCTGACAATGTGAAATTCACAAAACATTGCTAACTTTATTTTTTAACAAAAAATTCAAAAATACATAGAATAAAAACTAAGCATTTTTAGAATATTGTGTGTAGCATGACATTTTTCAGAAACAAATCTCTCACACTTTTCACTGCATAACAGTGCATGCAATCTATTTTTCAGCAAATAATACAAAGAAAGTCACAGACATCTCATTTCTTCTGGTGGGTAAGAACAGAAGCTTTCTGCACAAATTGTGATAATTTGGTTGAGATAACTTTGAAAATCTTCTTTGATAATCATAATTTTTCGTGCAAAATGCTATTTTTCATTGAAAACAGCCGAAAAATCAATGCTTTGGCTTTGCCCAGCAACTACTGAAGTCACTCAATAGTGAAGTTACTTTATATACAATTGATAGTTTCAGTGTTAAAGAGACCAAAATAAAAGTAGAAATACATAACTTAGATTGATCTTAGATTGAAAAGTAAAAAATCTATTTCAAGAATCAATTGAAATTTAGTCTTTTTGGAAGGTATCATTGTCAGGTTAAAAATATATCTCTTTGAAGTATAAATTTATCTTTACTTACTTGTTGAAAAGACCATATTCAAGAGCCATGTTAACCTGTTTTCTTATATTATTATTACCTAACTATGGTTACAAAGTGAAACTATGTGAAAAGAAAACTTGAACTGAAGTAAAGGAAAGACTTATATGCTAACAAATTTTTTCAATTGTCAAAACACAAAGTCACCACAACCAGACATTATGAAAATTTCTGGAAAAACATTGAAGGTTAAATAAAATTTCTTGTAATTATAAAATAAATATGTTATTGAATCAAAGTCGTCAATTAATTGACATTAGTTCCTTGTATGTTTGCATGGTGAATATCAAATTAAAATACAATTTTGTACAATACAATTTTAACCATATATCAAGAATGAATGCAAAACTTTTGAAATAAACAATTGCATTTTAGAATCACAGCCAGCTTAACAATTGGGGAGGGGTTCCTATTCATTTATTTGTGTTCACACACTAAGAAATTAAAACCTATCACTTTTAAGAGGAATTATGACAAACATATAAGCTGGCTACTTATGATTCGACTTCCATGCTGCTTGCCTATCCAAGGAAACCCAGCATCACAGTTAATTTTTTATTTGCTGGAGCACTGTGGCAACTGTTGCACTAAAAGTACTCAATTTCTACCTAATTTCTTGTATTGTTTCTAATACTTCCCCCCTTCTGTTGGCAACAATGTAAAGCATAACCTGAAGATTTTGGTTGTCTAGTTGTGATTTTCTTTTTTTGGCTTAATAAGTCGCTCACTTTTACCAATTCACAAGTCTCTCAAAATCAAGTACAGTTCTATTGCTTCAGTTTATCTCAATTCCAACAATTAGTTCCACTTTGCAATAAAGTCAAAACAATACGCTAGCTTGTTTTGACCACAAATACAGTAGTTCATCTCAAAGGGGAAAGTTCAATTTAAAAATCAAAACTTAAGTCTTTTCAAAGATAAAACAATACACAGAATTTTAAAATTTTAGGGGTTGTGTGCTTCAATGTCTTCTGAAATTTCATCAAGCAATAATCAAACTACACTCCAATAACATCAAAATCTATTGTGATTTTCAAACAAACTTTCCCAACTTTGAAATGAACACTCAAAGTCAACATAAACAAATGAAGATTGAAATGGTAAACCAGAAACAAAATGTTTTTAAAAGGATTGGTAATTCATTTAATAAAAAATTATAACGAATCACTGTTTTTTTACGTTAAAGCCAAAATATATTTCCTGTGGATAGACAGCTGAGCAATAAAAATAAACAATAAATACGATGGACAAAGTTTGCTCAGTAAAGAATATTTTTTGTTTCTGATAAAACCCTCTCAATCTCAATCTTAATTGTTATGCGTAATCAGTATAATACTACAAAGTCAAATAATGACAAACTTCAATTGTTTTACAGTACTTGGAAAAATTTAGAAACAGTTTCTCTTTTCAGATTTGAGATAAACAATTAATGCATTTAGGCGTACAACAAAACTTACTTTTGACCAATTATCTAAAACGATTATTGCTGCTTAGAAATACCATTACTAGTTACTATGATGCACAAACTGCCTGATTTGAGTAAAAGGCAAAAAATTATTAGATTTAATAACATGTTTTCCCAAAATTTGTTGTATAGGACATGGATTTCAACTGATTTATAATCAGAATGCATTTTATTTGATGTTCAAAGCTGGTAAAAAATGAAATTGGCTTTACAGAACATGCTTAATTACAATGGGAAATTTATCTTAGGGCATGAAATTTTAAACATTAAGTGGCACCACCAGTGATCACTGTCTTAGCTGGCATTATAGGTCCATTGCAAAATATATGATGGTCATGATGGTCAGGTGTAACATGTTTTCCAAAAATGAGCCATCGACAACAAATAATTAAGTAGTAAATACACAATAAATCCAGAAAACATTGGTAAGAAGCACCAAGATTTGATGTTTTAAATATTTTAAAGGCTTTAATATCTGTTTTTATAAACTATCTGGCCAACCAGAAATACTATTAATTTTAACCAAACAAAACTGATTTTTGCAAAGCAAAGTTTGTCATTATTTGACTTTTTAATATTAAAATGCATCAAATACCTGTACATGAGACTTCCATGAGAAGTGGTTACACATAGCCACTTTCTGACAAAAATCAATATTGAAAGCATTTGAATTTGAAGTAGAACATGAAAATATTAAGACCTTCAGTGCACTTTTCATCAACAGGTCTCTTTTGATATTGATCAGCCAGATAACCATTCAACAAGCATTGATGGAACTTTTATTGCACTGTAGGTCTAAAAAAATATTAAAATGTAAGATAAGCATGTTAAAACTCCACCAGAAATGTCTACATCTCATTCCATATAGTGGGCAGCAGAAAACAGTAAGTAAAATGGAAAAAACATGCACAGTGTGTGACATTACAGTTTTAGAATGTAGCTTAGTGTGATAACGTTTTTCATCTGAATGTCAAACTTGACTAAAAACATGAATAAAACGTTCAACATATACTGTATTTGCTGTTGTCTAAAAGGCTTAAATGAAGGTTTACAAGCCTTACAGCTCCAGCCGATTCCGTTTGAGGGTGAAACGACATGCGTTCGCAAAGCACATTGGGCTATTCAAAATTGACCGTTTCTAACAGTGAAATGACTTGTTTCTAAGGGGTGGAGTTTACGTCGGAATGCTACAATAGAAGCCATTTTGCTGCATTTTACATGTGCTTCGTTGACAGTATTATTACCATTTGTGTTTAAGCCTCCAGGTTACAGTTTGTTTCAGGTTTTACACATCCAAACATTGGTTTGTATAGTTAAAATGTTGTGTTTGACATCTCAGACCTACTGTGTTTGACATGCACTTTGCTGGGCGTGACTTATTCATGTTGTTGTTATTATAAACTCAAAACCAGCAAATGGATAATTCTTATACAAACAAGCTCGGAAGATCAAGTATATTAGTGGAAAACTTTTATCAGAGGACTTACAACAATATATTGGTGATCACTTGACGCTCGAGACTTAACGCAAATAATAATAACAATGTCAATGAAGCACAGGTAAAATGCAGCAACGTAAGACCCGCCCCTTAGAAACAAGTCGCTTCACTGTTAGCAACTGTCAATTTTGAATAGCCCAACGAACGTTGTGAACGCATGTCGTTTCATGATCAAACGGAATCGGCTGTATATACAATCAAGCACAAACCACAATTATTTTTTACGTGTTTGTTCACTTTGTGTATTATATTTTCAAGAGTTTGTTTCTTGTAGTAAAATGGGAGACACTGTAAAAAATCAGAAATATGATCACACCAGTGGTATTCTTCTGCTGTGATGTAAATGTTTTTATGTTTTACTGACAGCTTGTTTACTTCAGGGAAAGACACTCTACTGATTTTGGCAATATTTTGTTTCACAACAAGGGTAGAATCACCACAACAATATGTACCCATCAACATTGCCTGCCAGAGGAAACCAGATGGCCAGAGAAACCCACAAATTTTGGCAAAGGGGACAACCACTAGTTGATTTCACATAAATCTCTTCACTTTCAAATATCAAATGTCATTGTGAAGTTTGAAAGAACTTTTTGGAGCTTGAGTATTTTAATTACTGTCAAAGGAGACTAACATAATCGGCCTGTGCTGTGGTAGTCTTCCTAAGCCATTGTATATGTGCATGTAGTGCGATTGTCTTTATGGCAATTTGTCTGTTTGCGTAAATGGCAAAGTTAAATGAATAAATAAGTATGCAAAGTTTGTTAAAATGTTTGTTATATGTTGCAAACCCCAGATCAGAGGCAAGATACTTTGAGTTCAGAAGCAAGATACAAGCAATTCTTGTCTGATTGTATTCATAGCAAATATTAACGTATTTATACATTCATTATTAACATTTGCGAGCAACCATTCACTGCAAAATGTTTCAGGTATATCGTTTTTGAAAACTATTTGACCCAATGAACAAGGAAATTTTCCAGAGGTTAATATTATCCACATTTTTGCAAATAACTTTTTTTGTAGAATGAACAAATTTTACGATGACTGTATTTAAGGGTAATCACCTACTATACCTTAAGCATATGCAAATGCAAAACTCTTTGACAGTTTGCAAAACTCGTGCGTTTTAAGTCTTGCACTCTTCTCCCACTCAAAAGTCATTTTTAGGGTTGAAAAAAATCATATTTTGGGGGTTTTTTCTTCTTAGTTTTAGAAAACTATTCATTAATATCATTTACACAAAGTAGAATCAGGTTTTACTTTTTGCAATGATTGCTGCAATGCTGCAACATATTTTTTAGCCACTGCACAGTGTAACACCCCTCTTGCAACTTGTCTCGCCATCAACCTTGCACTTCCAACAAATAAACTGGTGATTTTAAATAAACCACTGGTATCGTCAATAGAACAAAAGGCTGTGTTTCCCAAAATATGATATGATGCATTTTATAGCTATTTGCATGGTTCTTCCAAGTTAACTGCGAAGTTGGAATGGATCAGTTCCATCCATTCAACCTTGCAGTTAACTTGGAAAAAGAATGGCGATTAATAAATTCGAAGTGACTATATGTCCGGCAGTTTTCCTGGGCGGAGTCCTTACTCGCCCTTCGGGCTCGCTCTTTAGCTAAATTTGGTGAAGTAGATACAGTCCCAGTGAGTGAGAGTAGTGAGTGAGAATAGTTTTAATAAGAAAAAATATAAGAATATAAGAAAAAAAGTATTCAAAAAATTAAGAAGAAAAAAAAAGGTATAAAAGACAAGCACGTGACAGGGCTCGAACCCGAAACACACAGTTCAAAAGCGTGCGACCTAGACCACTGAGCTAATGCGGCCAATCGAAAGTTAATCGTTAAAAACAAAATTTATACTGCTTAAACTGCTTATGTAACCTGAACCTGAAAACGACATGCGCAGAAAGACTGCCGGACATTTAGTTTTTTCAAACAACTGTCAGGCTGCCGGACATATAGTCACTTCGTAATAAATTTGCATATATAATAAATTTGCAAAGTTACATCTCGAAAACTCACAAAATTTGCTGGAATATTTATGCTTTATTTAACTTACAATACTTATTGGTTTCCTTACTAACATGAAAACAAAAAGAAGAGTGAGTAGACTTCATCTGAACTGCTGTTTCTACTTCGGCAACAGCAAAGACCAACGCTTCATTGAACACGTGCAAAAAACCAACTTTGTCTATTCAAATATTTCGCTAAATTCGGTCTGATTGCACATAAAATTTATCGATATCACAGATTTAAATACTCTTCTAGAACTACTGATAAAAAATAAAGCATATTACCATGAACTAAAGGCAGGATTGCCTGAAGCTTCTCGAGTGTATCTTGAAGAATCTCTGGACGCCATTAAACGTTCTTGGCAAATGTCGCTGAAGTACATGAAGTAACCGCTTACATGAAGTACCCCTTCATTCACTGACATTCATATTTTCAAAATGACGAAACTGCACCCGATTGTGTGTCAAAATATGAGTAAATATATAACAATCGAAGAACTTGTTAAAACTCATTAAAAAGAAAACAGTTTGACATGAAATCAAGACAATAATAACTCTAGTCCTTGTAGACGACTGCAAATGGACGTATTTGGTAAAAGGCCCACAGAAAATCCCGAACAAGAGAGATGTACTGCTCATTGTTGGAAGTCAGCAAGCAACACTGTCCAAATATTGGAATTCACGGTAAACACGGGAATTAAATCAGTAGCTTTGGGCTCTGAGCATTGCTTATTCCTTGGTTATAATGGTAGGGTGTTTGCCCGTGGCTGTAATAAATTTGGCCAACTGGGTCTAGGTGATTTGGTGGAAAAAAAAGAATTGACAGAGGTACAATATTTGTCAACAAAAAATGTTCTCAATGTTGAGTGTGGTAGCAGACATAGTGGAGTGTTGACCGAAGAAGGGCATGTTTACTGCTGGGGAGATGCAGGCAGTGGGCAATGTGGGGTCGGCGAAATGGTTACCGTCAATGAGCCTGCTCGGGTCTTTTTTATTGATAGCAATGGCCAAGACACATCGTCGGTTATTAGGCAGCTTGCATTTGGCGAATTGCATAGCCTAGGTTTGTCCGACAAGGGGCAGGTCTGGGCTTGGGGAAGCGGATGCACCCTTGGCTTTGGAAACGATTTGGCTAGAGCGTTAACCCCGCAACTCATCGACGACTTCAGGGGTAAGAAGGTTGTGAGCATTGCATCGGGAAATTATCACAGCCTTGCCATAATTGATGTTGAAAACTCAACAAAAATAAAAACGAACAAAGATGATAACACTGCAAGTCCTGATGAGCTAGACGGTGTCAAAAGACGTTCAGGATTCTCAACTCGCATTAAAATCCCCCTTAGGACAATAAAAGAGACAAACAAAGTGGAACGCTCCAAGTCTGTGCCAATAGCAAGGAAGGCAAGCACTTCTCCAATTAGTTTAAATGAGTCATCAAGTGACAGTGATAGCGATTCTAAAAAGTCAGTAAAATCTGGCACATTAACACCAAGCGATGTACAACTTAGTGTCTCAAATGATAGCAGTACTTTGACAGACCAGTCGTTGCTATCAGAATCCCTTGATGCAGGCTTTTCGAAGCTCACAGATGTTGTAAAGAAATCGGTGAATGGAGTATTGTCATATACCACAGCTTTGACCGGTCAAAATAGTACAACAGATGACCTGGCCACAGATGGACCGGCAGCACCTACAGGTCAACAGTCCACGTCTAAAATTAGGCGGAAACAACCAAAGATGAACTTGCAGGGGTGCAACCCTGTTTCAGTGCAGGTGTGGGCATGGGGTAGGGGGACATTTGGTCAGCTGGGTCATGGGACGACAGAGGATAGGTATGTATTATCACATATGCCTCAACAAAAAGCTAAGGACTAAGGAGTGATTACTGAGTTATCAGAATGAACTACATTTCATGAAAGCCTTCTAGTATCTAAGATCAAACCTAATCTTAATGTGCAGGGAGGCTCCATTTTGCTGAACCTGTCTATAATTCCCAACATTTGTGTTTGTTTTGTCCCACTGTCTGTATTGTCCTATCATGTAACTGTATCACTCTCTATAACTAACAGAACAATGGGCACTCCATAGAAATAATACAACGTTTTCACTAATTTGCAGTCATCATCAGCCTAGTCGAAATTTTGTATTAAAAATGATCTCTATCTACAGAGTGTCCATTGTTTTGTTACTTGTAAAAAATTATACCTTCCTATCCTTCCATCGCCGTCCTATCATCCCAACACCTTGCAACATAACACTTGTAAATAGCTATTTATTTGTTTCTATTTATTATATGGTTATGGATGTTTTACCATAAACTAAAACACTTATATTTTCCATATTTCACTGGTGAAGATTATGAAAAAATATTTAATACTATATAATATGTGAAAAACATTTGCGTTTTCCCGATGGATTTATATGTTCTCTGTTAGCTTGTACCTACTTCTGACCATATATTATTTTCACCAATCGAAAATAATCTTCATATCTTTGTACCATAAGGTAATATCATCCTATATATATTTAGTCTGAAGATGTTTAATGAAACGTAATAAATATAAAAATTCTTTGATACCTTATTGTCCTCGTGGCTTTATTAAATGTTATATGTTGGGCTCTCATATTCATTATAAGAATCAGTTTTCCACCTCACAAATCTCTGGCAATGTTAATAAACTATAACTGTGTTTTGTTTTCATTGTATGAAACTTGCAACAGACCCTATCCGTGTTTGATTGACGAGCTATGTGGAGTCCACATTGTCAAAGTCGTCGCAGGCTATCATCATTCTCTGGCTTTAACAAGTTATTGTCAAGTAAGTCAAGGAATTTTGTGTAAAATATACTGTACTTCTAGATACTAGCTAATACGTCCAGCCAATAAATCCAAGTAGGACTTAGTAGAAACCTCTGCAGCAACTTCAAAGTTATGTGTATAGCAAGCTTTTGTAATTCCTAAGTACATACAATAGTGAGGTATCCAATTTTTTATGTCACAAGTTGGCCAGTGTTGCTTGGATCACACAAAGAACATAACCAGGGATGGTTCCAGCATGGTCTGGCATGTGTGTGTGTGTGTGTGTGTGTGTGTGTGTGTATGGGGAGGGGATGCTTTGCCAGCTCTAACATCTTCTGGTACATATATGTTTGAGTACTTGAGTTGTCTCAGTCTAAGTCATGTGTGTCACCATTCTTCAAAATGCGTGATCGTATGTAAAGCAATAATGAAAATATCAAACATGATCTCAGATACTTTAGGTACAAATGATGCAACAGATAGTGACAATGTCATGTCCTTTAACTATACCAACAGTAGGTACAAGATTTCATCCCAGGGAAATTAAGAAGTTTAAGTAAAAACATGGGAATTAATTATTGTATAATAATGTATTAGGTCTATGCCTGGGGTGACAATAGCCATGCTCAACTTGGCATTAAAAAGAATGTCATTAACAAGCCAAGAAAAGTCAAGGTAATGTAATCTACTGTATCGTACTGTAATCGGACAATTCTCCCGTCACACAAGTGACATAGCAGTTTCACCCAATTCTAATACAAAAATACTGTTTTTAGATTTCCTGCATTTGTGGTTATTCATTTATAACATAGCTGCAAACCAGCTTAGAGACTACAGTACAGTGCATGTACATTGTAATTGTTTTCGTTATTGACAAGATTTGCGTTCTTTTTTTTTCAGTCTCTCTCAAATGTGTTGGTTTGGGACATTGCTGCAGGAAGCCATTATTCCTTGTTCCTCGGTGATAGTTTTCAAAATCACACTGATGTTTATGTTTGTGGAAAGAAACCAAGGTACTGTGCACATGGATGAAGTATACAAACAACCATTGTGGAATTCCCAGGCTGACATGAGATTAGTCTCTTACTGTTTGAAGTTTTTCATCATTGACAGAAAATCTGTCCTTTCATGTCAAAAACCCCATCATTTTTTACCTCACAGTATACATTCAAGGATGTTTCCAAACTTTAAGTTACTATTCCTTGTGGTAGTTGTATTTTCTATGGTATCTTTCAGAGGTCATTTTAGCTTAATGTTTAGATCTTAAGATCAACTATCTAATGTCTTCTGTAGCACTGAATACATCATTCTCTAAAATTGCATATGTTATTGTAATTAACTAACTTTCTTCCTTTTTTAAATTCTCTATCAACGTCAATCGACTTGGCTTATAGACAACATTATTAAATTATCAATTGACATATTATATTAAAGCTCTTAGCACTTTTGCTAAGCCCTTAAGGCCTTAACACATTATCCCTTGCATTACAGTATTTCATATGGTATCTACATTCATGTACAAGTAGATCGTTTTTGGTAACTTTACATGGTACAGTATTCCATCCAAGCTTCCCAATTTCCTCTGTCCATTTCTCTTTGATAGTGGTCTACCAATGTCGTGTATGAACAGCCTTATGGATTATCGCGATAATTTCGCCACCCCTGTTCAGCCAGATGAGTTTTTTAATCAAAAAGGTCCAGGAAAGAAAGCTAGCACTTTACCAGCATCAAAATCCGAAACTGATATCAGCACGATTACAACGTTTTCCGAGGGTGTGAAAATCGGCCAAATGACTTATTTCAGAAAGGTATACAATAACATGTACTGGCAGCACTGCGTATCTGTTAAATGCTGTTAACATACTTGACCTGAAGCTTGTTTGCTGAAACGAGGTAGAAAAATAGCAGTGGTGGAGTTATAACAGGAGAGGTTAAGGTTCCCCAGTTTTGGTAAACGTTTTTGTTTGAAATTTGCATCAATTTCAGCTGTATGTTTACTCGTAATTACAGCATGTGTTCTCTTGCACAAGACCATAGTCTATCACTGTATCACATAGGCAAACAAGAAGATACCGGGGGAAGGAATATCATGGATAAAATAACGCCATTCGTGTCCATTTGTCGGCACCAGGGTATCTTAACCTCTTTATAACCACAGAGTTGACACAGCATTTTGATTTTTGTGTACAGTGTGCACGACTTTTGAACTATTCACTATTTTTTTCTTTCTCTCAGTGTGGTGTTTTACGACGGATCTACGCACGCGGTGAACAGTGTATTTGTCTTTCTGTGAAGTAAGGATACAGCAACTGTTAATCAAATGGGACCCAATTTGCAGGGTGCCGGACCTGCATGGCCACGATATCAAACTGGATAGTTTCTTTTATTATTTATGATAACATCACATAATCTAATAACAACCAGTCGTAGAAAAAGTGTTAGGAGTAAATATGACGGCAATCTGCCCGAACTCGATGTCGTGACCATGCTGGTCTTGTACGGTGTAAACAGGGTCTGAGTGAAGTTTCCTATGAAACGAAATCTCGTCCAACTTTTTTGTTCATCATTTCAGTACAACAATATTGAAGGTAGGCATACTGTAATATCAGCTTGCTTTCCACAAACGTTTAGACAGGATTGTAGATATTTTTAACCCAGATTGGTGGAATTGGTGGAATCTTGTGTAACGGTGGAATTCGTCGTTTGTCTAGGGAGCCATCATGTTGGTTGAGTATTGTTGCTGAGCTGGCGAGCAGAGAGCGAGTGTTTTACTATAAGCTTGCTTTGGTGTGGCAGTCAATGTTGGAACCACTCATGGCTGCAGGTAGGAATTCACTAGTTTTTTTTTTAGTATGGTATATGTATTTTGCCTAATGATTGAATATTAATAGAAGACGTGGATGTACTTGCTAGTAATAGACCTCTTGCACATCGCTAAGAATTAACTGGGTCTCCCTGCTTGTAACAAGTTTTGAGAAAATTGCATATGGAGGTTGAGAAACCTAACATTATGAGTTTATGATTGAAATTTAGTTTCATGCAGCCCCACTCCCATCAAATATAATTTGACAAAAGACAGGAGATTCTCTGTGGAGAAGCAGTGCGAAAAAAACATGGTTTGCGAATAAATTCGTAACATATTGTTTGCAGAACTGCATGATTGCAGTAAAAAATACCAAGGCTACGGTTTGTGGGATCTAACTCGATTTATTTTGGTACCAGTTCTCCCCTCGCTGTCAAAGAATGAACAATATAGCCTGACGCTGACACAAATGTGTAAAGCGTTCCATCACGTGATGCGTCAAGTGGCTACCACGTGCAAGCGACTGGAGCAAGTAGTCAGTGATGTCATGTTCATTGCTGATGCAGTGAACGTTCTGAGCGACGAAAAATATTTCAACGCTTTTGCAAAGTACGTCATGTTTTAACTTTTTAAATATATTTCTAAGCGAGAGCGATCTGGATATTGTGCACAAAAGTGCAGACACCAAGCGATTAAGCGTAGCTCACACACGTACATCACAGTTTTAGCTGTTTCTTATTGTCATATGCTAAAAAAATAGGAGTCTCAAAGATACTCATTATGCGCGGTGATGTCACAAACCTAAATCAGAATGATTAAGGTCTGTCAATACTTGAAAGATTTCTTGTCTATGCATAAATTAAATCTCAAGTTTTGAAGAATTAATTTATGCAACATTATAATATAATACATTAAGAAAATTTTCAATTTCCATTTTTTCCTGTAAGATATCTCTACGATAAATTGCACTAGAAGCAAACATTTGCAATGTAAACCTAGAATATAGTTAGCATTCTTCTCTCGGCCAGGACAAGTAATCCTTCAAGTCTTAACAGACCTTACTCTTTTAGAGTTAGGTCTGTGAACAGGCTAGGTGATGTCATAAGTTGTGTAATTGACATATCGAATAAAGTTGAATACCTCGAGGAGGAAGAGAGCTAGAGAAATTGTAGCAGAGGTTGCACTGTCATTTTAAGCGATCTTTGCAATGCAGTAAAAAATAGTTGCACAAAATTACGTTCCATAGGCACTTTAGTTGTCAAGACATGGCTTGCCACAACTTTTCTAATGCTTTCTGGACCGTTCAAAACGCTTGATAATGAGCGACTGAAGATACTATTTTGTAGCTTAAAACGCACAACTGTTTCAATTCAGGTATTCTAAAGTGCATAGCGACTGTATTGCCTGTGGAGTACTGGACAGTTTGGGAAAAGACGCAAGGTGGGTTCCGTCATTGTGGCATTACTGTAACATAGTGGCGCCTGGGGATGAAAAGGAATCTAAAATGTGATTTGCGTAGGTATAAACCGGTATTCTTGGGTTTCACTGGAACCTTTTTCAGTAATTCTGAGTGGGGGTCAACCCAAACTGTATTAATGGTTGTACTGCACTGGAGCAAACAAGTCTCACGAAAATGCACACATTTGCTGCCAAACACAAGGTCAACACACAATTTTTTTTCAGCCTGATGACAGTGTATCGATTTGGAGTTGACCCCCAGTGAAATTTATGACGTCACGTAAAACCCAAGAATTCTGACAAAACAACCCAGAGACTGGACAACTATAGACCTTATGCATAAATTGTAATTGAGACCGTGTATCCTAGGAAACGGGAATTTACGCATTGTTATTGGTCACTTCACGCAAACAGTGACCAATAACAATGCATAAATTCCTGTTTCCTAGGATACACGGTCCGGATCACGATTTATGCATAAAGTTTATTGGACAACCATGCATGAACATTGTACGAAGTGCAACGGGCTTTTATGCTGGTATCATCTGTATTGGCAGCAGGATGTTCATTTCATTCCGTGTGTCGAATAGCGATCTAATTGCAGTTACAGCAGGCATAATGTCTAACGTTTCTTCACTTTGTCTTTTAGTTCTGTCTTTATCAAAAGCCGATTTGTTTTTGAAGAGATCTTGGACGAGTTCAGCACGGTAAGAGATTGGAAACTAATCCAGCTTTTTAGTTTGTCAGTCTGGGTTAATCACTCGGTGTAGAAAAAACTATGCATAGTCAATAACTTAGTCAATAATATAGTCAAAAACTATGCATAGTCAATTGGACCAGGGTTTCGGAAAGAAAAATTGAGAAGATGAAAATTTGCTGATTGAAATCGCATAATTCAAACACGTAGCATTCGACATAAGCGTACAAGCAATATAAGAAAAGATGACGATTCCTCTGAGTTTGAATGTAATGTGCACCACAATCTACCCTAGGAAATACAGTTTTGTTGAATCACGAGCTATTTCATTCTCACGTTTTGGCAAAATGTGTTCACGTAAACAAGCCTAAAAACCTAAAAAGCCAAAGCTTTTTTAATGTCTCTGAAAAGCAAACCTTTTTGGATCAGAACGAATGCACTTCTGATGTAGTGAACTAAACTATGAATAACTTAAAAGAATGTACATCTTCTATACATCGGTACTAACAGTGTTTCTTGTTCTATTTTCCAGAACGCGAAATCAAACAATGAAGCATTCAGGGAGATTCTGAAACTACCATTGCAAAGAATCTCACAGTTCTCGGAAAAGATTTTCGCCCTTCAGTCATCGTTAACTGAGGTAAATATAATGCTCGCCTATGTAGGCTGTTGCCCAACAATAGAATTGGTAAAATGTTATTTTGTGCTTGACCAACACCATGGCAGACATGCATGTTGAGAAAATTCTACAAAAATTCTACACAGATGTTTCTTAAGACCACATTCAGTCAGATCTGATTGTCCATTAGTAATTTTATGCCAATAAGGAAAAGCTCGTGCAAAACTATAGCGAATGTTCTATAAATTATATGATTTTCTCTGTCCTAGAGCTCTACGGAATCTAAGAGCTTGCACGACGTCGGGATGCAATGGAAAGAGCTCGTATCAACCGACAATGAACGGATAATTGAAGCAAAATTGACCAATGAATTTTGGCAGGAGTGTCCAGCGAAACTAGCGGTAGGTTTGCGTGATTATATTGTAAGATTCTTGTTATATTATTAGGGTCATAAGTCTTTTTTACAGCTGAATTTCTTATATGCTATATAAGACAGTGCTGTTCTTAATAGCGCTATCGCGACTGGATATGGATTTTTTTAAAACCTTCTAAACATGTTCAGTAAATGGTAAAACCCCTATTAAAGCTCAGCGTTTTCGAGGTAAAGTACTTTTTATCTCTTGAGTGTTCATTGCTGTTGGTATTGTGGCAGTTGGATAGCGCTATCTACATTTCGTACAACCGAACACAGTACTGGATCAACAGGAGAATATCTTTCCTGGGCCTGCACATCAATAGAGCTTTCCAGCATACACTGGGTTACTTTATTTCAGATTTCCTCTTTTAGTATAGATATACTGTAAAGTTAGTTTACAGTACTTCAATAAAACTGGATTAATAACAATACAGTATGTGTAGAGAACAGTTTAATTGGACCTGCTTTTCATTGTGATTGATCGGCGATGCTTTTTGGGGTAATTGGGCAAAAACGTTTGAAATCGAGATTATATTGTATATAATATAAGCATACCGTAATATTAAGCCTTTCCCCCAATTTAGTTTAGGGTTCCTCGCGTATGAGAACAGTTACAAATTACAAATGTCCTTGCTCGATCTCTCAGCAAAAACAAGGCTAAACGAATGATGGCATTCAGTATATATAGCGGTTGATATCTTTCCAGGAAACGTACAAGAGACCGTTTCGTCGATTGTTGATAAGCAGCAAGGTCTGCGATCTGTTTCTTCCGAAGTCTGGTAGATTTTCCTCTCATTGGTTTGTTCTGCTCACTGACACTTTCTTTCATATTATGGTAAGCCATGTTTCATTCACTTCACTGTTTAAATACATCGAAGGAGGAGAACCGTTAGCACGTTAAATCAGCACGTTAAATTAGCACGTTCCCTCTAACCACTGCATGAGAAAACCCGTGCAAGCTCCTTCACGACTGCATTGCGTTCTCGTAGGTTGATTTCATCTTTGCTTTCAGTGTCCCACTAGAATATTGTTCACACCCCTCTCCCCACCTGACGCACTTTGCTGGTCTGTAGTGTTGCAAATTTGTTCTACAAACCTGCAATACGCATATATTTTTACTTGCTGTCTGTGCAAAGTGTTGTATCGCTTGCACCCCACCACCCCTCCTGTGGAAAAAATCTGCCATTGGTTCAAGATGGCTTTAATAGGGTCCATTATGATGTTGTTTGTGATGGCTTTCTGTTTCTTATATTTTCAGTCAAACAAGACATTTGTGACCTATGATTTGTCTACCGTCTGGGCTTCGCCCGTGCCTGATGTCCACGCTGAAAACTTCACGTAAGTGTAAATGTTAATTATCCAAGACGTTTAAATCTACGTGTTTTGGGGGGGACTGGCGATAGTAAAGGCGAAGTTTGCCCGGCTGACGTAGGGAATGAGATCAGCAAAAACTATATGAACATCCAACAGATGTTCATGCAGGATAAATTGAAGTTTGTCTATTTGTGTCAGCAGTTTTAATGACTAATGTAGTAAACTCTTTGCCAATTACATCATCCAGTTATTCTGAGTTTATATCCACATTGGGCAAGCTGAAATATGCCTGCTTGGTGTGGATATAAGGGACCTTACGATTTACAGAACGACAACGTGACGGCAACGTCCTAAGACGAACAGTCAATTGAAAAGAAGTGAATTATATAGTTGTGAACAATGCATTTGAATATTTGAAAAGCGGCTCTCGTATTGTTGACGACGGCAAATCAAATATTTTCACGTATTGTATACCCCGCAGGGGTATTGAATTTAGCCGGTCGAGTTTAAAATTCAATCTAGTTAAGAACTCTTTTCAAACATATAGTTCATGTCTTCAACCAAATCCGATTGATGATAAACAACTTCTATGCTTTACTAAGCTACATCATAAAGTGTTTTCTCGCCGTTGCCGTCGCGTTGTCGTCCTGTAAATCGTAAGGTCCCTATAAACTCAGAGTAACACAACAAACATCATGTTCACCTGAGTACATGCTGTAACATCAAGATATATTGTTCATGATATAGGAATGCGATCAAGATCACAACGCCTGAAGAGTCATTCACGAGCTGCTCGAAAACGTCGACCGAAAAGGTACAGGCGAACATTCTAGTATATCCAGCTGATCTGACCGTGAGTAAAAGGCCAGGAACTATGTAGCTACCAAATAGAAATCCATTTTGCTGTTGTTAATCACTTATGTCATTTGTTTTCCCTTCTGAATCTTGTTGAAACTTAGTAACTGTCTTTAATAAAGAAAATTATAAGTCTGCCAGACGTTTAGAAACAAAGTAAATTATTTTCATGAGAAATTTGATAATTTGGAATAATCGAAAAATGGATTTCTATTCGTCAACTAGTGCCAGTACTTTTCGGTGTTTTCAGATCAACTGGATTATAGGCAATAGCGTAATATGTGACTTTCTAGCCCAGGGAAAGCAGACATCTTTCGTAGTCCGCTTACTGATCTTTTCTAAATATTCTTACCACAGGCTCAGTGGCTGGTCGCCATCAATCAAGCTGTTGCAAAAGTTTTGTCCAAAACAACCCCGCACAGGTACTAGTATATTGCGATTCCTTATCCCCTCTGAATTACAGTAAAAATCTCGTGAAGTCGGGGGAAGTCGACTTGTACATTTCACATTTATAAACTTTGACATACACGTATATGACTGCTGCATGTGTCCTGCAGTTTGTTGCTCTGTTTACAGAGTTCCTCCCATCATAAAAATAATAGATAATTTACAAAGGGTCGGTTGTTACGAAAGGTGAATACTGCTATCCACCAGGTAGGGATTTTTTTAAAACTTTCGAAATATATCCAGTAACTCTTGAAACCCCTACTGAAGCTCAACATTTTCGAGTTAAAGTCACTTTTTATCTCTTGCGAGTTCGATACCCCTGGTCTCATAGCTTTTTATGCCTTTCTGCAGCAGTTGAAAACATCACTATCTGGTTAATAGCGCTTTCCACCTTTCGTACAACCAGCGCTTGTAGTTTCAATCGTCCGTATACATGCAGATGCTATGTAAAGTAACATGCATTTAACAAAGGCAAATCAGTTGTACATGCAGTATATGATCACTAAAGTTGTTAAATTAACCAAGGCAATGCCACCTCGGATTTGTGGTGATAAGCAATTAATGGATACTTTGTATAGTAGAATAATTCTTCATCTATGCAAAAAAGCAAACTCCCGAAAAAATCATCATAATGTTAGTAAAACTGCAAAATTTCATGGCGGAATGCTGAAATGTATGAGAAATTTAATTTATGTAAAAGACTGTAGTTTATTTGTCTGTTTTTAGATTGAGCTCGGAAACCGTGAACACGAAGGTTGGCAGTTTTACGCCTGCGAAGGCCAGACAAGCGACATACTTTTATTCTCAAGATCCAAAGTATAAAGGAGCATGTTACACTGGAATGTGGTTGTCTGGAAAACCTCATGGACAGTAAGTGAAATTTATGATATCCATACAACCTTCAACCACGTCTTTACCAATGTGATAGCAACGGCGAAGAATGTGCTTCGACAAAAATTACACCCCAAGTTTTCAGAAGATTTATAATAATTTTAATTTCCTATTCATTGTTTGAAAAACAGCGCTGTGCAGTAATCAACAGTATTGAGAGCTATCGGAGAAAGCATGGGGCAAAATATGTATTGTATAGAAAAGTTTATCTTATATTATTAAAAGCATACGTTTGGGAAATTACAGTGTAGGAAAAATAACCAAATCATTAGCTGCATGGTTAAAATCAAAATTCCATTGGCCTTACATGAAGTAAGCAGTGTTTATATACTTCGCCCAACAACGTTCGCTTCGTTCACAATGAAACCCAATAATAACTGGATTGAAAAATCTCGCACGCTTAACGTCTTTGTCATCCAGGTTTATTACGATCAGCGGTGTCACCTTTAACCCTAACTGACATGCTCTATCTAACGTCCGCTGTAAGCTTGACTTTACTTTCAGTGTCGTGCAGTCACATACTGTGACTCAGTGGCACCTTTTGGAATCAGTAAAAAAAATATCAAGCAAAATTCAGTGTTTATAGACGATGCAATTGACAACAACAGTGGAGCTTCGCTGTTAAAACTTGTCCATGGAGTCAATAAGATTTAATTAAAAATTTGGCATTTCGGTTTACTTTGTGGTGAATTAAAGCTACGCGGGCGGTGTCGACAATAACTTGAAATCAATTGTATTGGCTTTATAAGAATTTTTACCTGCTGTGAAAGTATTTCAGCTACGCATACGCCTGTATTATGATGGCGTGAAATGACTGCCAAACAACAACATTAAATTTTAGAAATCTGTATATTTGTGTTGTAACCATGCAGTGCAGTCGTTATTTGACCTTACAGTGAGATGTTATTAAAGCTACGACCTTATAAGAATTTTTACCTGTATACTACTGTAGCTATCTATTTGTATACTTAGCTATTTTATATATAGGGCCGTCGTGTTCAGTTATTTATGAAAGACTATGTACGTATTAATTTATCGCATATTGGCCAAGTTAACTGTAATATATAAATTACATTTCTGCCAACATCGATTACACTAAAACTCATCACATTACTGTCCAGAAAAAGTTTTCCAATCTATTAATTAAGTTCGTGTCTCTGTTGTTTGCACACACCTTTATATTGTGCATGGCTATTAAAAATAGTCATAAGTTGACCTCTGACAACATGTAAACTGTAAAGTTCTACGCAGTTATAAATCAATTAGATCGAGTTCGTGTCCGTGCTTAATACACACGCTAAGTGTTCGTTACTTGGCGCCTAATAATATGTGCCATTGCTATATAACTAATGAAGTTATTTTACATGTATTTCTAAACACTGCACCTGCTACACTGCTAGTATTGTAAATACTCGTTCATGTTTTTTATTCGTGATAATCATATGGTAGGCCGCAATGCCAATAGTGATCCGGTGTTGTATCAAAATCTTCGAGCAGCTCCTTCACTTGAAAATTTCTTTGTCTGACCCAGTTACTGCCAGAGGTCTTCCAGTACTCCACAATCTTTCCAACGCAATGCTCTGAGAGCTCGTGCATTCTTCTGCGATGGTCATGGTATACGCTGCCCTTTGGGTTGTTGAAAACGCTTGAATTAATTTCAAACTTTTCAACTTCACATTTTCCATTTCGGTATGCAAACCCTTCGCCAACGACATTCCCTTCGCTCACAGATTCACCGAAGGCATTTCTGTAGACAGCACCATGAACTTGGCCAGGCTCTTTGCCGATCCACTTCTTCACATTTTCTGAATCTGTATCTTGAATGACGATATAGCCAGTCTTACAGTGAGTGTTGTTCGCAGTTCTCCAGTCTGATTTGCCGTCGTATTGGTAAATAATGACTCCAGCATAGTTGTGGCCAGGTTGATACGTGTCAGATTGACACGAAATATGCATGGTTTTCACAACGATATATCCCTCGCTAGTTTCAAGCATTCTGATGCTTTCCTTTCCTGGCGATATGGTAAAGCAACCACCAAAAAAACCGTCCTCAGGCAAATTTACCATGATCATCATATTTTGATCGTCGTATGTTGTATTTTGAACAACTTTCAATGTGCCCGTTTCATAATCAAAAACCATCGTTTTTTGATAAGAAACAAGGCGCGCCATAACTTCCTTGATATTTGTACCCTCTAAATTTATGTTTCGTATTATTATCACTGAGCTATATTATATTCCGTGGAGGAGGGGCTCCTATACTTGCTTCGGTAATCGGTGTGTCGCCAAAAATATGGCGGATTTCGGCCTTTGCTGACGCCAGGCCACGCCATATGGTTCATAGATTGCTCACGTATACCTAGCGGAAGTGGGTTCAACTAGAGGTGGGTGATACCAGTTTTTTCAATCGATACGATACGTAACCAATAGTAACCATTTTTTTCAATACCAATACCGATACCGATATAAAAACTGAATTGTAAAAATATTAATACTAAATATTAATTTCTGACAATAATATCAAAACAGGTAAACTAGTCATATTTTCTGTTCTTTAAATATATTGTCAACACTCACGAACGTTTACTGTATATTCTTATTTAAAAATAGCATCATGTCAACATTCTTTGCTTTTAATCTACTATAGTTTATTGCATTATAATATGCTTCTGATCATCGTGGAGGTTCTTTGGACCTTCGCCCAACAACTTTAGCTTCGTTCACAATGAAACCCTGGATTGAAAAAATGTCGCATGTTTAACGTCTGTGTCATCCAGGTTTATTAAGATCAGCGATGTCATCTTTAAGTCCGCTGTAAGCTTGTAAATCAATTGTACTGGAATTTTTACTTGCTGTAAAAGTATTTCAGCTACGCACACGCATGTTTTATAATGGCGAAACAACAACATTAAATTTTGGAAATATGTATATTTGAGTTGTAACCAGTACAGGCGTTATTTGACCTTACAGTGAGATGTTATTAAAGCTACCACCTTAACTGGGCGGGCGGTGTCCAAATCATTAGCTACATTGTTGAAATCAAAATTCCATTGGCCTAATATATATAATGATAAAGGATTTAATGGCTCGTGACTGCCAAAACAACAAAATACTCAGGGGTGACTTAATTCAGCACGACATTTTACTGCTATAGTTTATGGCATTATAATATGCTTCTGGTCATCGTGGAGGTTGTTTGGACTGGACCCTTCGCCCAACAACTTTGGCTTCATTCACAATGAAACCCTGGATTGAAACATGTCGCATGTTTGACGCCTTCGTCATCCAGGTTTGTTAAGATCAGCGGTGTCACCTTTAATCGTAACTGACATGCACTATCTAACGCCCGCTGTAAGCTTGACTTTTCTTTCAGTGTCATGCAGTCACATACTGTGACTCAGTGGCACCTTTTGGAATCAGTAAAAATATCAAGCAAAATTCGGTGTTTATAGACGTTGCAGTTGTCCATGGAGTCAATAAGATTTAATTATAAAAATTTTGCACTTGAATTAAAGCTACGCGGGCGGTCTCGACAATAACTTGAAATCAATTGTATTGGCTTTATAACAATTTTTACCTGCTGTAAAAGTATTTGAGATACGCATACACATATATTATGATGGCGTGAAATGATTGCTAAAACAACAACATTAAATTTTGGAAATCTGTACAATTTTGTTGTAACCAGTGCAGTCGTTATTTGACCTTACAGTGAAATGTTATGTTGATATTAGTTTCGTATCTTCGTTGTTTTGACATACAATCTATATAGCTATTTTTTATAGGGCCGCTGTGTTTTCTACATAATGTTCAGTTACCTCAATTTATGAAATATAGTATACATATACCTATTAATACGTGCATATTAGCGAAGTTGAAAGTTACATTTCATTTCCGCCAAAATCGATTACGCTAAAATTCATCCGTTATTTGACATTTTACTGTCCTGCATAAAACTGTCAATACTGTATATAGCTATTATAGATGTAGTCATTCGTATATCAAGGTATCGAGTTCCTGTCCCCGTTATTCAAATACCGACGCTAAGAAAATATGTTTTTTACTCTCTTTCAAATGCTTGGTCTAGAACCTACATCAAAATCTTCGAGCAGCTCCTTCACTTGAAAATTTCTTTGTCTGAACCAGTTAGGACCTGTGGTCTTCCAGTGCTTCACAATCTTTCCAACGCAATGCTGCGACAGCTCGTGCATTCTTCTGCGATGGTCGTGGTATACGCTGCCCGTTGGGTTGTTGAAAACGCTTGAATTAATTTCAAACTTTTCGACTTCACATTTTCCATTTCGGTACGCAAACCCTTCGCCAACCACAGATTTCTTCACAGATTCACCGAAGGCATTTCTATAGACAGCTCCATGAACTTGGCCAGGCTCTTTGCCGATCCACTTCTTCACATTTTCTGAGTCTGTATCTTGAATGACGATATAGCCAGATTTACAATGAGTGTTGTTAGCAGTTGTCCATTCTGATTTGCCGTCGTATTGGTAAATAATGACCCCAGCATAGTTGTGGCCAGGTTGATACGTGTCAGATTGGCACGAAATATGCATGGTTTCCACGTTGATAAATCCCTCGCTAGTTTCAGCTATCGTGATTCTTTCTTTCCCGGGTGTTACGCAAAAGCTGCCAGCAAAACAACCCTCTTTGGCTATGCCCCAATTTACTGTATAATCTGGTCTTGCTGTTGGTCGTTCCTGTACTTTTAATTTACCTGTAACTGGATCAAATACAAGTGTCTTGTCTGGATCTTCTTCACCCCTCTGTATCATCTGTAAGTACTCTTGAAGTTTCATATCATCTTCCATGATTCCTCTCGATGTTTTTGTTTTAAATTTTGTAATAACGCGAGCTTACGTGACGGCGAATGATCTTTCTGGCACCGAGATTATTGCTTTGTCATCATCCTCGTTTCCAGGACTTCCGGCTTGTCAGCAAATGTGATTTAACATTGTAACCAACGCGGTCATCCTGTAAAAAACTTTTGTTAGTGAGGTAATTTGCGCTTTATAAACTATATTATTCGTGTTCCAAGTAAGGTACTTCTGATACAAAGTATATGGGGGCTTGGGGAGATATACTCGAGGGGGAGGCGTGTGCACAAATATTTTTTCTATCGTTAATAATAAATTGAACAAAATTTAAAGCCGTCAATAGTGCGATAAGCATGGTTAGCAGTTAAAAATAAAGCAAGAAAAAGTCAGTTAACTGAGTTTCGTCATTGTTATAGCCAGTAGCGCAGCCAGTCCGACGATTTAGTTTCGCTATGCAAATAGATTCATGTTCATTGACTGTGAAAACAACAATTTCTGAAGAAATGAGTAATGATAATAACTGGCATTCAAAAAAATAATTGATAATTTCTAAAGATCTCTATTATTAAGACACCATCTGGAAGATAGTGACCTACCTTTATCAAATAGTTTCTCCTTACATCTTTAATTATTGTGCTCATTGGTTTGGCACGTTCAGTCTTATTGGATGATGTATAATGGTTTCTCTCCTCCGCAGAGGCATTTTGTGTTCATGGTTTATTTTTGAAAATTTTAATGAAATTCGCAGGCTTAATACCCGGAAAGTGTCAGGCGTTCAGGTTTAACATTCATTGAAGGCTTTCTATGTAAATATTTTCCATTTATATCTCCGCCATCTTATATTAATCTAAAAAGCCTCTGCGGTGGAGTGAGTATAATGCATAGATATCTCATATACATTAGATGGCGCATCCCACACCGCGGGCAGTCGAAAATTGAAGCCGGATCGCAGGCGCTGGTCGTTCCCACAGAGTTGACACGGAGCATGATAATTTGTGTATTTTGTATCGCGGAAATGGACAAAGTTGACAATAAGTCCTCTTTTATGCTGCTAAAAAGTATTTAATACACAAATGCAAAAAAGTATAGTATATATTACATATTACAAGTTCATTTGCATAAAGTCTGCACCTTATCAATGACAACAATGTCTCTAGACATAAGAACAATGGTAGAATAAAACTTTTCCAGTTATGAAGACAACTAGTAGAGCTATGGATTGACTTGTTTTAGGCTAAACTAAGCTTTACACGCGCACTATAAAAGATTTTATGGGGAAAGAAGTACAATATGCTATGATTTAAACTATACCATGTAAAGTTGCAATGTGACTTGTGCTTTTTACAACATGAGTTACTGTGTTGTATCGGATATATTCTTGGGTTTCACGTGACGTCATAAATTTCACTGGGGGTCAACTCCAAATCGATGCACTGTCATCAGACTGAAAAAAAATTTCACTGTATGTGTTGACCTTGTGTTTGGCAGCAAATGTGTGCAATTTGGTGAGATTTGCTTGCTCCAGTGCAGCCTAATAATCAATACATTTTGGGTTGTCCCCCACCCAGAATTACTGAAAAAGGTTCCAGTGAAACCCAAACTCGCGCTGAAAGCCTGAGTTGCGTGTCTGATACCACATTCTCACTCGTGTTTTAATTGGCTTGTGCAATTCTCCAATATTATAGATCTATTGCGGGAAGTGTATTTGAAAATACTTCGTATATAAGACTAGAAAATCAAAGTTAAAGTTATTACAAAGTTATTACCGCTCATGATTTCTGTTCTGAGGTTTTTTCATGAGTTATTTAAACTTGTGCTTTGTTGAAAACTTGTCATCTATTCATCTAAAATACTTATAGCAAAATTCGGCGGCACTTCTCCTTACAATAGTGACCGCTCTGGTTAATTTTTTGTTACAGTGGTAAAATGGTGTGGTCCTCTACAGCACAGACCTATGAGGGAGAGTTTAGGAATGGTTTATTCAACGGGTAAGTTTGTTTCGTTCGTCTCCTGCTGCCAGTATCTCTACGCATAATCATAAAAATACACATCCTGTGTTAAACGGATATCTGCATTTGAAGCTGCCGGAAGCGATAAGCTTTGAAGTGATGAGGTTCCTTCGTTTTGTATCTGCTTAAAAAATCATTTAT
Organism: Muricea muricata; assembly: GCA_963855995.1. Classification (NCBI taxonomy): domain Eukaryota; kingdom Metazoa; phylum Cnidaria; class Anthozoa; order Malacalcyonacea; family Plexauridae; genus Muricea; species Muricea muricata. Next base: position 10,619,118 of record OY979725.1, read on the forward strand.
TTAAGAAATGTTCGGTTCTGATTTCTATCTCATTTTAATTAAGCTGCTACTTACTTACTCTTCTGATCTCGTCTTACATTATAAACTCCAGGTCTGTATATCCCAATCGTTTTGAACATGATTGTACCTTAAAAACAACACACTTGTTGTGGCAATGGCATAAAATATAACTACTGAGGGGACCAGCCACAGTGTGTCTTTAAATATGTCTTCCTTAGATTTGGTCGGATGATATTTGTGCGAAATGCATCAGCCGGTGTTGCAGAGGAGTACAAAGGGGAATGGAAGGATGGCATGATGCACGGACAGGGAGAGATGAGGTAACCACACTCACTGTCCAACCTGTTTTCCATACGAGTTTGGGTAACTTGGATGGCAACAGTGTTGTCGCCATGGGCGACTTTCCCAGTTATTTCAATAATCGATTTTGCGGTTTTTCTAAATCTGAAGTAAAACGTGTGTGTGTGTGGGGGGGGGGGCATTGTTTAAATTTCTAACGGGCGCAAAAATCACCAATGTGTGGTTTTTAGATTATCAATAAACCTGCCTGAAAATGCTGAAAGTAGTGTTTAAGTGAACCTAAAAATAAAAAAATTCTTGGCGAGCATCCTCCCAACCCCTTCTGGGAATTTCTCGCCTTCGGCGCTCGTTCTGTCTACCTTTCCAGTTTCATCACTCTGGCGAAGCCACTGGATGTCAATAGAAAGTTGACAATAGAAAGGTGATAGAAAGTATTGTTTTTTCGCTACTCCGAGACAAACCAGCCTGAAAAAGAGACACTGTAATGTGTAAACGTTTCAAGTTAAACACGAAATTTCTCTGCTTAACGATTGGCAACACTTCTTTGCAACATCATGCAACTTTGTTGGTTAATTAATATGGCCAGCTATTTGCGTTTAACGACCAAACGAACTGAATATTGTTGATACAACGTGAAATACTCCTACTAAACGATCAAAATTTGAATCAAAATTTGATAGAAGACAAATCATTTGCAGCATAATGCAACACCATACAACATTATGCAACATGGTGGTCAAACGGTCGCAACAGGTCAATACAACAAAGTTGCATGACATTGTTGCAATGGTTTGACTCGGGTTTTATTCCGATAATCAGATATACCAGATATACCAGCAGGTGTTGTGACTCACCTCTCTTGTCTTAAGTTATAAGACCTGCGTTCAAACCTTGGTTTGACCTCTTAAAAACTTGAGGAGGAAAGGGCTGACTTTGAATTTATATCATCACATCAGAAAGATCTCAGTGGTACCTCAGATCGCCTATAATCTGGCAGTAACCTCTTTTGAAAATCTGCTCACCCAAAAGTCAAGAACATAATAAACTCAATTCTGAATCCTTTACTCAGTATGCAGAGATCTCTGACTTGAATCATCTGTATATTCAGTTACAGCGACAAGCAGCTCTATATAGGACACTGGATGCATAATGTCCGCCATGGTCACGGCGTACTGCGTATGGGCACGATAACGTCACCAACACCAAGCATATTCACGGGGAACTGGGACAATGATAAAAGATCTGGATTTGGAGTCATGGATGATATTATGAAGTAAGAAATTCACAACCTAAAATATAAAAACAAAACTTCTTAGATTCTCAGTCACTGACTATTTTTTACTTTTTCAAAAAATTTAATCTCAATGTTTTCCTATTTACTCGCTGGCCTTATAGTGGATGCAAAAATTTATAAGAAGAAAAGTTAACTTCCTGTTAAAACTTAAAAGCATCTAACCTAAAGGATGTGTGTAGTTCTTAACATCATTATGCACATTAAATATGGTGCCAGCTGCAAAATCATTATTTTCGATCACAAAATTTGAGTTTTTCTTATTTTCGCCAATAAAGTTATCGAGAAAATATCTTACTTCAAGAAGTATATGTGAGACAATTGAACAGGTTTTCTGAATACGCAGCCAGTTTTCCTGTTATTCTAGAACTTTCCATAGGCATGTATGTAGAATGACACAGTAAATCTTGAAAGTGTCCATATTGTTTTGTCGTAGAGGTGAAAAATACATGGGTATGTGGGACAATGACAACAGGAGTGGAAACGGCTTGATTGTGACACTGGACGGCATTTACAACGAAGGAAGATTCTCTTTAAACAAACTCATGGTAGGCTAGATTAAGTCCTATTTCCATGGTTAAGAATCATCAATTGAAATTTATTAAGTACTGAGTACGTGAAATGAGTAATTAACTGTTTTTGATTTTATCTTTGTATTTTTTCAGGGCCAAGGTGTTTTACTCTGCCATGATAATACAAAGTTTGAGGGAGATTTTTCTGGGGATGCTCAAATCAACGGCAAGGTGAGAATTGTATGCATGCAATTTTCTTGCAAAAGATATTCAAGACTTTTATCAAGATATCAAGTGAGACTGTGTTTAACAATTGCCTGTCAAAAAATCGATTATCCAATTTACGCGTGAAAAATAGACTTCACACGGTGAACTATTTAACTGTATCACTAGGGCGTGCTAACGATGCCCAATGGTGATCGCATTGAGGGGACATTTCAAGGACAGTGGAATGATGGCCTGAAAATTAACGGCATTTACTTTAAAGGAAGTGAATCTAACGATAATTCCGCGATTACGCTGTCTCAAAGGTAAGATTCTCTCGCTCAATAGAATCAAAGGTTAAATTCTAATGATAATCAGGGATATCTCTATTCCAACTGCAATTGTTATTGTACGTTCCTCATATTTCCCCTTCTAGACAAGCATTGGAACGTCCTTTTCGTTTTCATTTTACTGCAAAGTTTCAAATTTTTTAACGTTCGCAAAGCGTGATGAAATTGCTTGAAACATAGCTCAAATCATGAACCTAGTCACTGTATATGGAAAAACCTAATTTAGACCCTCAACCACCTATCTTATGCTGTCTCAGAAACTGCGTCACTTCACCTATTTGTCGAACCACTGGCCTTCTGTCTGGTGTCGCTTTTCATTTAGTATCTTGCCATATTACATGCATGTGAAATTCACAAATCATGTGAAATTCTTCGAGCATCACTAAGTCAACATACCCAGGTGTAATAGCTAAGTTTGGGGCAGTAACTACCTGAATTTTTTAAAGTTTGCAAAATGCGACAAAATCGCTTGAAACTTAGTGGAAATAATCAACTCAGTCATAGTATATGAAAAAACTTAGTTTGGAAGTTGAAACTCCTATCGTTTCCCCATTTCACAATGTGACTCATTTCACCTATTTTGCTGAGCTGTTGCCTTGTATGTGGTATCTATTTTCACTCAGCATCTTCCTATTTTACATCAAAATCATTTAATATTCTTCAAACATCACCTAACCCAAGTGTAATAACTAAGCTTGCGCCAGTAATGATCTACTTCAGACATGTGCTATTGTTTAGCACTAGTTTTCACTTTTTCCCACTTTGTTATTTTTGCCTGAATTTTTTGAATTTTTTAAAGTGCGACAAAATCGCTTGAAACTTTGCAAAAATAATCAACTCAGTCATAGTATATGAAAAACTTAGTTTGGACATTCAACATCCTGTGGTTTTGCCATTTTAGAATGTGGCTCATTTCACCTATTTGAGTAAGCTCTTGCCTTGTATGTGGTATCTATTTTCATTTAGCATCTTCCCATTTTATGTCGAAATCATGTAAAATTCTTCAAACATCTTTAAATGAACTCACCCACGTGTAATAGCTAAGTTTGGGGGCAGTGAAGATGTAGTTCAAAGAGTGTGTATTATTTTGATGTAGTAAAACTTAATTGTTGGGTTTGTTCTAGCCATTATAATACTAAGGTTATAACATGTGTTTGTAAAACGACAGGGCAATCTTTAAATAATCTTTCATTATGTGCAGAGCTAAAAGCGCCAAGTCACCGTACTACATTCCTGCCAGCAAGAAATGGCGGAGTGTCTTCAACGAGTGTCGTGATCGACTTGGTTGCCTTGGCAACGACGAGCCTGACCTGAAGAAGGCGTGGAAGTGTGTGGCCGAGGACCTGGTACGAGCTCCACCGGGGAACAGTATGCATCAAGAGCGTGAGATCATCGACGACGTTTTGAAAGGTATTGACTTGGATCGGGCGAAGAAGATTGCAAAAGATAAGAAAAAATTGCAAGAGTATTTGACTAAGGTAAGTTGGTGATTGTCTTCAAAATATACATTCTCCCATATCTTCATCTTGGTGGAACATAATCCCAACCAAGTGATCTGAAAAGAAAAGAAGGTAATTGGCACTATTTAACAACTATTTAACTATTTTAGATCACGAGCTTTTTCTATGGGGTATTAATTAATGAGGACCAAGTCCGAATTAATAATCTCGCATAGAAATCGTGAGCGGGTAATCTAATTGTTTCGGCAAATTGATTTTGAGAAAAAATGGATTTTCAAGATACAGCAATTTGCGTTCAATCACTAAGCGCAAATATTTTCGCGGTTTTTTTACGTTTGTAACGTGACGTTTGGCCGTTTGAAACTGAAGCCATTTAGATGCAAAACCCGACGGTTCTGTAACTGCAATTGTCATGTTATGTGTTGTTTTAATGCACGCGGAGTAGATAGAGATTACTTCATGGCTGGTGAGCGCGTACGGTTTTTATTCACGAGTGAATAAGAACCGTATGATGTTATTTCTTTATTTTATAAGTATTGAGATTTCATTCAAAATATATAATATCAAATAAAGATCATGTTTATTCTTATTTTCACGTATTTAACTTGTGATATAGGCGTTCAGTCTTCCATGCCATCCTTTGGGGAGATTAATTGAGACATTGGTTGATGTGTACAGAGCAACGTATGTCGGTATGGGAGCTCATAGTCGCCTGTTGCCTCATGCTGTTGAAGAGATCAAGTCCTATATTGAGAGAGTTTATGCTATGATAAGGTATATGAGTAACCACATTTGAGTGCACAGTACTTTATGTTGTATTGTAGGCTGTAAACGGAATGTCTTTGATTAAGAGGTTGAAAAAAGGGGGGTCTTTTTCTTTTTCTCCGCTCTAGTCCCTTTTCTTTCCCCCTCCTCTCAAGTTTTGTTTGCACCGATTGTTACAACTGAGATCTGTATCAGAGTTGTTAGGAGTTCCTTGTAATAAGTGTAATAATCCCGTGAACCTTGTTACAATTAGTTGTTGCTAAGTTGTTCCAAACCTTTTGACGGCTTGAAACAAGCTGTGCGAACGCAACTTGTTGTTAGTTTTTTGACAGTCTTTCTACAAGTTGTGAGATTTTTCCACAGATATTTTGAAACATAGACCCAACACGTTTTGTAATCATGTGTGTATAAAACAGGATATTGTATTCAGCATATCCTCGTTCGTCTGTTTCAGAATTTTATTTCCATCATTACCTAACGAAGACTTCGTTCATTTGGGCGACCTGGTCGATACCGGTGACCAGTCAGGAGGCGAAATCTTAGACAGTAACACACTGCTTGGACCACTAATATTTCCGCGTTTTTATCCACCACTTTTTACCCTGTATGCTTTGCACAACGAAAAGAACGACAGCGCGTACTGGGAACGAGTTTTACAACTGAACAAAAGGACCGACCTCGCACTCATGTCATATCTTGAAGTCAAAAGGTAACCACATGGGGGAAACATTATGGGCGGGGAAGGCACGGGGGGGCAATCCCTCTCACCCATTGGTTTTTGAGGAAAACAAATTATATTTTATATTTCGTCGATAGTCATAATGAAAGTGTTTCAATAATTTATAGTAGGAAAATGTTAACGAATTGAGTGTATCATGCGGTTATCATGCGTGATAACAAAAATGTTCCGAACAACAAAAAGCTAGTCTGTGTATATAACATAATTTTCCCCCTTACTACTATCTAGTTAAATTCCTAATTGTCTGTTCTCAAAGTATCGTGTGTTTTTGCAGGACATTTTGGCTTGCTTCAGAAAAAGCTGATGGCTTAGTCTATGAGGCGGTGTGTAATTTTCGTACATTAATCAGTTTAGACTTTTTGTAAGTTTGTATATTTATACCGTCTTTGATCTTGGTTATAGGATTTGACACACTGGAAACACACGCATTATTACAAGAAAGCTGTGGACGCATTTCAACAAATCAGGTAAAATTTTAGATTACTTGTGGTTGTTGTTGTTGTTGTTGTTGTTGTTGTTGTTGTTGTTGTTGTTGTTGTTGTTGTTGTTGTTGTTGTTGTTGTTGTTGTTGTTTTTGTTGTTGTTGTTGTTGTTGTTTTTGTTGTTGTTGTTGTTGTTGTTGTTGTTGTTGTTGTTGTTGTTGTTGTTGTTGTTGTTGTTGTTGTTGTTGTTGTTGTTGTTGTTGTTGTTGTTGTTGTTGTTGTTGTTGTTGTTGTTGTTGTTGTTGTTGTTGTTGTTGTTGTTGTTGTTGTTGTTGTTGTTGTTGTTGTTGTTGTTGTTGTTGTTGTTGTTGTTGTTGTTGTTGTTGTTTTTGTTGTTGTTGTTGTTGTTGTTGTTGTTGTTGTTGTTGTTGTTGTTGTTGTTGTTGTTGTTGTTGTTGTTGTTGTTGTTGTTGTTGTTGTTGTTGTTGTTGTTGTTGTTGTTGTTGTTGTTGTTGTTGTTGTTGTTGTTGTTGTTGTTGTTGTTGTTGTTGTTGTTGTTGTTGTTGTTTGTTCAATAGTTTTTTACTCTAACTTTACTTGCAACGCTATACATCCTGAAGTAGTTATGTTGATAGTATACCTTTGCCAGATAATATTAATGTGTTTGTATGATTATTTGTAGCACAAAATTCAGTCCAATGGAAAAGATTTCTGTCCTAAAAGAAACATTCCACCGCATTCACACGGTAAGATGGAAATACGTCAGATTACTCGATAGGTTTATAAATAAGCTCCTTGTATGTTGTTGGCATGGTGAATATCAATCAAAGTTTAATTTTGTGGAAACGCCATGCACGTAATTTTATTATCGCAAAGATTTCAAACCGTAAGCTTGGATCTTCATCAGTGCTAATAAGAGTAGTTAGTGATCACTATTATTAGCACTGATGAAGATCCGGGCTTACGATCGAAAGCTTTGTGATAGTAAAATTTACGTGGTGTTTCCACAAAATTGAACTTTGAGGTTTCCCGGCTCGAATTTGGCCATGTGTTTGATTTCAACCCAATTTTTTGACTGATCAAACTGTGCGGACTCAAAATCTTGATCAGTGGTATATACTCAGTAACAATGGCGTTTTGTGGGATGGTAAACTAATACGAGACTGCACACTCTTTTCCAGGAAGTACAAAATTTCTGGAAAGGCAAAGCAACGCTGATGTCTCTGGATGATCTATTTCCAGTCTTCCAGTTTGTCGTAATACGGTCACGGTAGGCTGCATGCATCCGGGTATCGCTTATAGTTCAGTTGAAAATGGTCAGTGTCTTTAATGCAAGACCATATAAAAATAGTCTCGTTCGAGTAACATCATAACGCGAGTCTGTCCACTTCTGTCATATGGGGGAGGGTGAAATATAAACCTTGCGATTGCTTTTGCTTGAGGTCTTACACAGCTGCCTATACTTGCGCAGTTAGCTAAATAATGAAATTTGCAGATAACTTTGGATGGTATATCATATGGCAAGCAATGTTTGATGGGATTCGCGCTTTGCTGCGAGTATGGGTTTCTTTAAAAGTGGTCGGTCCTTTCGGAGTTCGGTAACCGTTTTTCCCCCGAGTTCTCGATGTTTTTCGAAGGTTTGAGCGTGTTCGAATTTAATTTGTTTTAATGTGTTAGCGTCCATCATCTGGGCTCGGAGATTGATTTTATCGAGGATCTAATGCAGGCAAAATATCGTGCTGGAGAGCAAGGACATATGTTTACGACGTTGAAGGTACGTGGGTTGTTTGATTTGCAAACATGTTAGAGAAATTTCTAAAGCAAATGATCAATACAACAATAATTTTAGATAAGTAAGATAATATATAGGGTTAATAAAGTATCATAAGAAAGACTTTAGATAAAACTCATTAATCAAGGATTATATCACGAACTAACGTTGCCAGTGTAGGTAGCGCAGTTGATAGTTCACGAAAGTTATAGATTCTTCCACTACGTGAAACGATGAAGTGAAAATTGACGTTTGGAGCGAAGACTCTTCGCGGGAAAATAAGAAAGTCAACAGAATTTGGACAAAACTTTGTTCCATAGCTATCTTAGGTTTGAAAGTCGTTTAGCAAAAGTGCGGACTTCGTTGCAGCTTTGGTAATTCGGCTTTAACATATCTCTGCTTACTTTTTAAGGCGTGCTACTATCAAATACTGAACGAAAACTGACTGTTGAACAACGTCTGTCTGCGGGTACTGTTATCAATCCGCGAAGGTCGTTTCCTATCGGTCGTAATTCTCGTCCTCATGTCCTGCTTGTTGAGCTGAAATAGCCTTTTGGAGGATGAATAATCTGAACAAAGGTTTAAGCAGACATTTTTAATGTTTGTTCACTTGTTAATCGCGTATATCTCTTGTATAAGGATGCTAAAACGGCTTCATTCTCTGCCTGAATAAACGAGAACAGTGTGCCATTCCGATATGTATGATACGCCCAAATCAATACAATCCGTAGTCTACTTCATGTAGTCGGATTCTGTAATTAGATTTACCGCATCATGTGGGCAATGCAGTGTTATATACATATGATATTGATTCTAAATTTTATTCAAAGATGTTCATATATATACATGTACAGTATATGTAGTAATGTCGTCGTGATCGACGTAAATGATCCTTAGATAACTGTAATTTAGGACTGGTTTACATTCGTATGGCGTCTATGATCATATAGCAGAATCATCCCGTGGGTAAGTTCTAAATTTTGAAGAGTTTTTGCGGAAATTGGTTAATTTTTAACTCACCAAATTAGTTTCCTTCGAATTTTCAAATTTGCCCACGCAAAATTCAACTCCTGGTGCTCTGAAAACAAGGAGCTGTACTGGCACTAGTTGTGAAATAGGAATCGATTTCTCGTTCCAAATTACAGAATAACTTGTGAAATATTTATTTTGTCGTAGACTTGTTGTAGAATTTTCTTAACTAAACATTATTACTAAATTAAGTATAAGTTAAAAAAGGAAGATATAAGTGATTGAAAAAGGAAAATATAAGTGATTAAAAGTAGGGAATACGTTTCTATTGCATGTGTAGTTTTGGGCATTTATTCGCGGTGTGAGCTAGCTGTGATCATGGAAATTTTAAAGGTGTGCATCAGAATAAGAAATAAACAGAATGGCCAATCGAGTCGGAGCCTTTGAAGTTTGTGTCCCCACTTTTATCGCACTACGCATGATCATTACACAGGCTTTGGCCAGTCAATTGCGTTTTCTGGCCAATATGTAGAAAAGCTGAACTGGGTGTTCTGCCATTATTCTGGCCAGTGAATTGCATGAAAATGGGGGATATGTTCCACTGATGAGTGGCTCTACTGTTTATTCCTTATAATGTGGTGCAAGTTTGCAACACAACCAAAGAATAACAATGAACAAATTTAAGACCACGAGAGTAGATAATTTAAATTGAATGCCTGGCGTTATTATAGATTGAGGATACATGGAAGTGCAACTCGGTGTATTTCTTGTCTTACGTGGATAGCTTGTGTACGTCTTATGCACGCTTATTTCTGGCAAGTACACATGCAAGATTTTATAACGAATTGGAAAGGGAAATGCCAAATAAACTGCGATTTTAAGAAAGCTTTCCGCTAGATTGCTTGGTTCACAGAAATGTATAACAAGAAGTTACCATGTACATTTCAAGCATCAAATGAAGTTATGTTTTTGTCCTGGTCGCTCATAAAACGGCAGAAACCATTTTTGTGTAATACATTTGTATTGAAATTCCAACAAATGTACTTGCCAGAAATGCGTGTGGATATTACGTAATCCGCGAGACAGCGAAATCTTAGGCGAAGTATCCCCGGTTGCATATCTATGTATCCTTAATCTATGGCGTTATTGTGTGATGTAAATTTTGCGTGGTACACCCGAGTCTTCCACGCAGAATATACACGGGATAAAATATGTTTAGCGTTTGCAATATAGCAAAAATTACAAATATTGTAAAATTACAAAAGTTGTACATTTTTTACTACTAATATGACAAAATATTTTAAACGTGTTTGTTTTTTTATCTTTTTTTCACTGCAGAATGGGTTAAAACAACGCCTGATTATGTGTCTAAGTCTTGTTCTCACGGGAATTTGTGATGCTCTGCTTATAGCGCGTGTGAACCTTGGAGAAAATCGTGTAAACTGACAAGGTCCAAGGTGTGTTTAGGCTCCATATATGTTTAACTGGAGCGATAACTGGGGTAAAAAAAAGTGGAGCCGAAAATGTTTTGAAACGTTCAGTTCACTGGGTGGAGGGCAACTAGGATTGCACCGAAAGTTTGCAGAAAGTCTTGACTTCGCTTTAAATACTTATAAAGTCTCAATTTGATTTGATTCTAGCTTGATGCTCTGAAAACTGTCGAAGATCTTCCTAGATTCCTGCAACACAATTTCGCCTTGTTAGCATGCCTTTTCTTAAAAGCCAAATGACTGATGTTTTTACTCCAAACATATATAAAGCAAAATGTTCGTATAGCAGTTAGCTCTAATGTAGTAAACAGTTGAACGATTACTTATGGGCTACGTCGACTAAGATTGGGAGGGAAAGGGACTTACTACCATTGTGAAAGTAACTGAAACGCAAACGAATCAAGAACTAGGCCCTTATAAAAGTACTAAACCAGTTGCCCTGAACGCAACCTTAATGCCAAACTAGGGCGATTCCGCGACTCATAAGTTCAAATCTAGTTAAAGCTTTTGTCGACCTCCTACTTATATCAGCATTCTGAGCATTGGTCTGAGGATGAAGCTGGATTAACAGAACAGCAATTACTGGGCTACTGGGAGCACTGTTTACAGCTTGCGGGCATGTTTTGAATTCAGCAAGCCCACAATACATAAATGAGCATTTTGATACTGACTACACGAAAACCTCAAATATATTATGAATTTTTGCCACGCACATTTTGAATATGTACAATTGCTAGGCATCACAGAAATGTGAACGTATTAAATCTGTTACACATTCCTCCAAGACCATGTTATTCTACCTTGATGAAACTACAAGGATTAATCTTAAAAAGGTTAAAAAATTCAGCCAACTAGATTAAACACAATGTTGTCACTATGTAATCGTTTTTTCTGATGTGCTCTTTCCGTCTTTGCCTGTATAGTATGTGTGTTAGAGGTGGCTTTGCTTTGCCATGTAGACATTCTTGTGTGTTCTTAAATCCCTGCAGGTAGCTTAAAAGGGAAGGCAATTATGACAGTATTTTGAAAATAATTAAAGCCCTGTGTACAATTTGAGTAAAATACAGTGGTCTTTCCAGGCTTAAACCATAAAGCCTTCAACTCTAGGTGCTAAGAGGTCCATGAGTCTGTGTAGCTATTTATAAAAGTATATTTGGAGTCATATAACGAAAATAATTTGCCAGGGCTGTAAGGCATGCACAAGTAGTTTTCTATCACTATATTAAGGCATATTATGATGCGGTTAACGTGTAAGATTGTGAGACGTAGTAACACTATTTTTGGTTAACTATTAAGTTCCTAGGACTACAGGTATAAGCCCACTAGCCGAACACATTTTGTGAATGTTTTATATGAATTCATATTCTATTAACTGGTTAATCAGCCAGAGTCCATTGTAGTTTTTAGGTAGAAGAACTTTGATTTGCCAACATAGTGCCAATGCTTTTTCGTGTTTTTAAATCACTTGTATATGTTGATAAAGTACATGCCTTAGGCAATACACGCTGTGCTTTTCATATATTTATAGGTTTACATATTGAAGCAGATTGAGTAAGCTTTATTTTCAAGCTAAGCTTCTGACCTCACTATGATACCGAAGACAACTTTATACATTTATAAATGCTTAATTATGAAGGTACGCAACATATAGGTACTATAAAATTTGACTAATTGCAAGGACTTGTCATTTTTGATTAAAAGGATCTTTAAATACCTTTTATAGTTTTTCAGCCCAGTTCAAAAACGTTTTCAATATTGATTTTAGGGAACTTTCAGACAGGTGTTGACTTAATTGGCAGGAAAGATTGGTGAGGCCAAACTTCCTTACACTCACAGTAAATCCTTTCATGCAGGATAGGACCAGTGTACAATATTTGCTAATAATAAAGTCTACAAACTTGACCGAACTAATCTCTCCGAAAAATGTCCGGCTTTAAACTTCCAGGCTCTTCATTGAATTAAAAAAACAAGCCTTAGAGCTGGTTAGCGTAATCCCGTTACAAACGGGAAAGATGATTTGTTGTGGGTTGGCGTATCATGTAATCTTCTCAAATGATCTCAGAGACTTGTTCATTAATAGACCTTGAGGCTGATTTGCATTTTGAAACTTTCTTAGATCACTGCATGAATGTTGCGTGGGGGCAAATTCTAGGTTTTAAAGCAATGTTTCAAAAACTCGTAGACAATTCGTGAGGAAACATAACCGAAATCGTGGCCGTAAAGCAGTCTTTCTGTGTGATAAAAATGCACGTTGATTTACACAAAAATTTTTTGCCTCGATTTTCTCGGCTTAAACAACATCTACACTGCAGATTTCTTCACATACAATTAAAATCACAAGGTGGGTATAAAGTGGATCGTTTCTGAAGCCATTAAAAATACTCGCAGTTCTCAGATATTAAACGCTTGACTTCCCCACGGGTATTATGTGCAATAAAGCACTCTTACTCGTATTTTAAGTATATTACATAGTAAACGAGAAAACGTTTACACCGAAAAGTTTGTCCGTTTCGTTTTGTAGAAACACCACGTAAATTTATCATTGCAAAGCTTTCGATCTGTAAGCTCGGATTTTCATAAGTCTTGATAATGAGCACTGAGGAAGATCCTACAGAGCCTTGCAATCAGTTAATGTGGTGCTCCCACAGATCTAAACTTATATCGTTGTTGAACATGCCAACCTAGTAACAAAGAACATATTACCGATTCATGTGAAATTCGTGTAGTTGCGTGTGAAATTAATGTGGTCACATGTGAAATTAATGTGGTCACGTGTAAAATTTATTTAATTACGTGGAATTTGTATTGGAAAGATCAATGGACCATTCCCCAATTAGACAAACTTTTAAACTTGAAAACAATTTTAGCACAGTTGGAAAGAGCTTCCTAAATTTGGTGAAATTGTAAAGTTTGGTTGTAAAATATTGTAAAATGTCGAAAATATAGTAATGTAAAGTTTGCGAATTTTGTATACTTTTGTATTACGCACGGGAAAGCATTACCTCATTTCCACATAGTGGTAACACTTTTCCGTGCGTAATACAAAAGTATACAAAATTCGCAAACTTTACGGGGCCATATTTTTCACATTTTACAATATTTTGCAACCAAAGTTGACAATTGTATGAAATTTAGGATGCTTTTTGCAGCCGTGCTAATTGATTTTCCGAATTCAAAACTTTGTCTAATAGGGGAATGGTCCATTAAATGACAACTTAACTAACTACGACTGCATATAGTATTTTTATAAAACACAAAATAATTGAAACTCCGTAAATTGTCAACATTTTATTCTATACGTTTCGACAAGTATTACATGTCATCTTCAGTAGAATGATGCCTGTTACAAATTAAACTGTTTATATTACTGACAATTTACGGAGTTTCAATTATTTTGTGTTTTATAACTAGCTAACTACTTTGGTAGATTTTTTATTAAAGTCTCTTCCTTTTCAAAGTTTTTGAATTTGCAAAAAAATTTCGAAGACTTCATATTAATTAATCCCCAATTTAGTTTACTCATAACGTACAATTTACCCATGCTAAATTTCGGCAGTGATCGCGGAATGTTGACAGTATAAAAGACCGTCTTTAAGTTGCAATAGAGACATTTAAAATCATCGAGGTTGTTCAATCATTGAACGAAGTAAAGCCTTTGCGTAAGCATCTATACCCGTCTGGCATAATAGGATTTTTAGATTTTCATTTTTTTAAGATTTTCCAACATATATGTTTAGCAACTAGACAAGTTGTAAATGTTATTGCTACCCTTATGTCTGGGACAAGTAAACAAGTTGTTCAAAGCCTGATCAGCTTAACCCTAGGTTAACGTAAACTACCATAACTGTTTGTTAATGAACTTGACAATGTGGGTAATGTGTTGTTGGGAAGGAACTATGCAAATAGTTGTGCTTTGGGGGTGAGGAAATTTTTTCCTTATTTTTTAAAATATATAAAATTTACCTGAGAGTTGTAACATGATTAGAATGCTTTATCGAGTTTAGAGTCTCAGGGATCAAATTAGAGACTGAATTTGAAATGATGTTTTATCCAGTTTGTGTTGAGATCAGTGACTTGGATCAAGGCACTTTCTTTTTGTGAAATTACGGAATCGAGGGACGTGCAGATCTACACGAAGTAATTCCATAATTCTATAAAGAGAAAACCTCCAAATATTCAAGTGCCAAATACTAAAATAGGAAGAGACGGCTGGCAAAATTCCTAATCCGACCACACGGTTGCTGCCAGGGTGACTGACTCGTAAGCTCATACATATGTGTAAACATACCACTTTGCGAAATAGCTATAGGCTATATCAGACTGAACAATAGTATTGAACAGTCTATAAATCAAGATAGAGTCAATCTGTCTATGACATTATACTATTATTATATTTATGTTAGGATTTGATCTGGGGTCGATTTTAAGTAGCATCATGGCGGCTTGCCAGAGGTGTCGGGAAATCGGGTGATTATTTGCCATACATCTTTATTCACCAGAATACCTAGAACATATGCATGGACATGAGTATATTAAAGATATTTAAATTAATTTCCCGCATATAGCAGGAGCGATGACATAACACCTAGGAAATAGGGGGTACATGATCAGAAAATAGACTTGTACGATTGACTGCCAAATTAGCTTCAAGTAGCCAATAGCGAATTACGCATTCGACGTGTTTTACAAAACAGAGCGTAACCAGAAAGTGCCTTCCTAAATGTATCCTCTTAAGTTCTAAACACACGAGTCAATAATGAAAACACCTGATTATAATCATCCACGTATGCTCGAAAGAATGTAACCTCAATCGACTACAAAAATACTTGCAAGATTAAGGCTAAAATAACTTGGATGTGACAATTTTGGAATTTTGAATCTTTGCATTCAGTGAAGATTAAGTCAGTTTTCCAACTTCTAGGCGACAGTATTCTTCAGACGGCATTAAGTCGTCTATTATAGGGTGTAATTCACAGTCGCCTGCAGGTGTGATTACCATGCTTGTAGTGGTTGATGTACTGTAGGGCTGGAATTGTTTTCTTTTTCGGGGGATCTGTTTAGAATAGAACAAGTCAATCCCCTAATTCCCATAAGTATTAGTATTTGGTTGTGTACTTGGCTTTGAGTTAGGTGTAGATATGACAAGATAAGATAACGTCAAGATAAAAACCATTTTATTTGTTGATTATTTTGAGGTAAAGAACTTGAGATCAGTTATTTCCGATGCTGTCGATCCAAACGTGTATTTGAGTGTAAGTGCTGTCATTGTCAGCGATCAAATGATAATTTTGCTCAAATTACCAGTAAAAAGGAGTGCTCAATTACCATTTATAGGAGCAGACATGTCTTCATAGTATTTTAAATGTAAGAATGATGGTTTGAAGAAAAAGAGACTATTCGAACATGATATAGGCTCAGACCTAAGAATGTTCATTTTGACATCCTAATTCGAATACTAAACCTAATTAGTAAATTTGAATACTAAGTGATGTGGAAACCGGTATAATTATGTGATGATGCAATCCAGCAAGACTTTTGAAATAGCACATCACTTCTTATTTCTTGGTACTATGTGGATACCATGTGTTCAGGAGACAGAAAAGTACCCCTTCCATGGTGGTTGTTGATTAAATCATTGATTAACAAAAGTGTTCTTATCTCCTGGAACAGGTTTTCGTAAACCGTACGTAGCTCCTGACCGACATTACAACATTTCAGACAAGTAAGAGAGGGGGTTATGAAATAAGGTAATACCATTAAGTAAAATCGAATAAGAAAAACAAAAAATATTTGTCTTGATTTTAATCCCCAATCGAAATACATCTTAAGGTTGAGATGATGCCTCAAATGAAATTATTGTTGCTACATAAAGTATCACTGCACATTGGCCAAGATGCGATCCAAAATGTATTTGCTCCAAATTTTACCTTTATTGGTAAATCTTCTGTGTTGTAAAAACCCGTGAAGTGTCTTACCGAGCTACACGGTTTATCACAATCTTGTAAAATATCATATTCCATGCTTAAGTGCATTAACGTAGATGTCGCCCGGATTAAACTTTGTCATTCTTTAAGACTGTTGTATAAAAACACTTCGAGAGCAATCAGCGATAATCGGTGTAAGATTTGTCAAGAGAGTTCCGGAATTTTAATCCTCCTGTAATCTTCTTACACTCTAAGTTATGTGTCAGAGATCTGCTTGTTGTGAAAATGTTTTTGCAATTTGTATCTTATCTTAATGATAACAGCCTGGATTCATTCTTTTGTTCGGGACGTTTGTGGAAGTCCTTCTAGAACTTTGTGCGATCATTCCATGAAGTCAGCAACTATTTTGGAACATGAGCGTCCTAAGTGGATGCATTGTAAGCTTTAAGTTTGGTTTTTTGGTTTTTCAGATTGTCAGGATCTCAGAAAGCAAGATTCTCAGTATGTTGTTTTGTGCTGTTATGATTTGACTATTTCCTTATCCATTGCATTTTAATACCTATGCAGTATTGTAACCCAGCCTTTGGGTGTTCGTAAACATATACATTGTATAATCTTGTTAGAAATTCATAAATATGACCCCAGCAAAGTTGCATTTGATGAACCTGTATTCCAACATTGTACAAGCCAGACTGCAAACCTACCTATAGCCATGATAAATATTCGGTAAAGTTAGTATAGTCATACAATTTTCCACGCTTATATCCGTTTTCTATATCATTAATATACCAATACTAAATGTACTCAGTTTCCGAAAGCAAATGTGTCACTTGGAAATTAACACATTCTAAGTATGGTAAACTCTGAAGTATTAATTATGTACGTTAGTGGTGATAATAGACGTACCACCGCAGTATTTATATACCGTCCATGGTGGTCGAACCTCAAATATTTTTACGCTGTTATGTGATAATTTGGACCACCGCGAGAACCCTAAAAAAATTATTTCAGGTATTTGACATCAGCACACACACACACACATTATGCTCACTAACTGCCCACTCAATACTATTTGCGGAGTAATTTATTGAGAACCTTCTATGTTGCGAATGTAAGCTTTATCGATGAATGCAAAAAACATATTATGGTTACGTATTCTAAACTCATCTAGATTTTGAATGTTTGGAAATTTCAGGGGGAAGGGCTAGTGGTTTTGCCTTGTGGTTCGCTAAAAGCGAGACCATGCAGCTACCTGAATGTAATCATGAAAAAGCACACTCAATTTTGTTCAACACTGCTTTAGGTAAAGGATAAAAAAGTACCCTTACC
The DNA here is from genome assembly GCA_963855995.1 of Muricea muricata. Lineage (NCBI taxonomy): Eukaryota > Metazoa > Cnidaria > Anthozoa > Malacalcyonacea > Plexauridae > Muricea > Muricea muricata. Next base: position 10,636,644 of record OY979725.1, read on the forward strand.
TAGCCGCAATCTATGGTATTAATTTGGCGCACGAAGGTATACGTTCTTTCTCAATCTAATAGATATGAATTCTTTCACCTCCAGATAGTCCAAGATATCTTCGTGTGCTTTTGGATGCATTACCTGCCTAGGTGACTTGGAGCGAGATATTAATTTTACAGCTCTAACTGTTACGAATTACTGATTCGCAAAAAACACAAGTTCTTGTACATATTATTCTTCATTCCCTGTGTGTATACAACATATGGTGTTTGTGCATACCAATAATTCGACACATTCCGAGCTGGAAAATTGATTCCACAGGTGGCAGCTTACTGGAATTTCGAAGGCTCCACTTTTTTATGCAGGCTGTATGTAGAACTTACTCTTCAAACTTTAGAAATTTAGAAAATCTAACAATCCAGCTTGCATGGGGTACTTTACTATGCTTAAGTCTTAAGTCTGTTTTTCTTATGAGATCACATAGACACACTCATGTAAATGGAACCTACTGTGGATCTTAAAGCCTGGATCATGAATCATCATCACCTACTTGTAGGTAATACAATATAGCTTTGGTCATCATACCACAGGCACAATTCTGATTTAACCTCTCGAACTTTAAGGAACTTGATCTTAAAACATTCACGTTTCGAAAAGAACAACGTAGGTTAGTTATGAGACAAGTCATGAGACAGAAAGTTGCAGATGCTGAGCATAACACGATCTTAAAGGGCTTCAGAAAACTTTAGATAACTGAACATCGTTTTCCTTGAAAAGTCTATATCCCGGCCGGTGTTACCAGATCTAGTAAACACCGGCCGGGATTTTTTTGCCTCCCCTCCAGCTTTAAATGATACAGGAGGGGCAATTCTACCGGATTCAAGCAGCTTTCGTAAAGAGAAAATTGTATGTGGTCAAAACCGATCTTGGTGATCTTAAAACACGGAAAAGGACTGGCACTATTTATGACCAGAAATCCATTTTTCGGTTAAATTTACTAATTGTTTTCAGTGTGTGTTGCTTTGGTGTTTGTTGTCTTTGTAATATAGATGATTCAGAGCGTTTTGTTTCATTATTGCCCACGTACGGCGTAATGAACTTTCGTTGTACGGTTAGTGATTCTGAGTATTTATATGTTATTTCTGATCATATCCATGTTACCAGAATGTATTGCGGGTATCAAGTGAAAAAAAAGTGGAAAAAGATAGAAATGAGTAAAGCTAATGGACTGAAATTTCAACACAACTGTGAAAACAACCTATTGTCTTCTGTCTGTTCTTCCAATTTCAGACCGCATTGCATTCTGGTAAAATCGACATCCGCCATCGTTTTTGCTGCGGTGAATTCTGTATTACATGTATACTAGGTTACCTGAAAGGTAGGATTGCTGCGGATATTTTAAGCATATGCTTGCTTCCTATTGTGGTATTTTACAATCTTTGTAGATAGCTTTTCTCAAGAACATAAATATTCCCCGCCACCACAGCTGGAGCTATGTGAGTCGTCTACAAGTTTGTTGTAATTCGACCTCAGTGGCGTCGCCAACTGCTGAGTGGTCAATAAGTGGGGTAGACATATTCACGTTTTGCACACTCAATTTAATTTTTTTGAAATCGAATCGATTTCAGATTCGGCAGAACACGAATATATGAATATGTCTCCCTCACTTATCGAGGTGGCGACGCCACTGTTCCACCTGATCGACTATAAACATATATGCTATGATATAAAGGTAATGTGATCGTAACCACATGTGGGCTATATGCTAGGCACAATTACTTATTGATTTAAAAATTTCTTCGCTAAAAAAAGGAAATTTGTCTAAAACAATTTACGATTCGAAAAAATTCGAAAGACCAAATCTCCTATAATCAGTTGATTAAAAAGGCCGAATCAAACGGACGAGTTAGCGGCGCACAATACTGTTAAAATGTATGTTATAGATTAGCGCGCGTCCTCATGTAGACGGGTTAGGAACTGAATTCGTATTGACATTGTTGATCATGACGGATGGACCGGGAAGCGTCTGACGCGGACTAAGTATGCTAAGTTGACGTAACAGATATCTGAAAGAACGCAAACAGAAAGGATTAATGAAAGTTTTAATTTGTATCTCCAATAATTAAATTTATACAGCGCAGCAGCAGTAATTCGCTGCAGTATCTGCAATAAATATTTTGAATCCGGTTAGCGCTATCATAATAAGTACAAATATAAACAACTGTGTCAGATTCAGACATAAACTATCGCACACGTGATAATGGAAAGGAATATTTGTGAACAACTGCGCATGCAAAATGCGCACGACCAGAATCCAAAGCGACGCTAAAAATATACTTTTTGACTGCCTACTGCATCAATTAGGCTGCTGCTACGCTCGCTCGCTTCAGGCTCGCTCGCTCCGCAGCAACAAGCAGCAATTAAGGCTCATAAGTCATTTGCATTTTAAACTGGCGATATTTTCTTATTAATTATTTATAAATTCTTTACGTAGATAAGTCGATAAACTTTTTTGCGTATTTGGCCACATGTTCAGACAATTTCAATTTTTTATAATAAAAGCGAAGAAAATTGCACTTCAATAAGCACTTTAAAGCGAGTACGTTAAGTGTGACATGCCCTGACAAGTCTGGCAAGTTTCCTCCCCAGCGAGTAAAGGTCTGGTCAGTGTTCACGGCACTAGACAGGGTAAGATTAGGTATTACTGCAGGAGTCGTTCTATAGCAAATTTTAAAATTTGCCTGAGGTGGTCTAAATTATCACACAACAGAGTGAATTACTGCTACTTCGACCACCATGAACGCGGTTGGATGTCTTTTTGGTACGTCATACAGTCGCATTATCACCATGTTTGTTAGCCACATACTTAGGACGTGTTAATTTGCTAGTGTTGCATATATGCAGCGCCTAAAATAATAGATATACTTGTATCGTATTAACGTCGACTATTTACAGACAAATGGAAGGTAAGTGGGGGTCATCTCGTATTTATACCACAGCCAATCAAAGAAATTGCTAGCCCATTCGATAGAATTACAAGTCCTTTTGATTTTACGTTGTTTTTTTGTAGAAATATACGGTCCGACTTTATCAGTAAGGGGAGAATGTACATGTCTCTTGAATTCAATCCGATTTCGGAATAAAAATTGACTTGTTGAACTTTAACACTTGGGTTTCACTAGTAAGTGAACATGTTTAGAAAGTTTGAAATAATTACTGTCTGGTGGATAGTAATATTCACCTTGCGTACAACCGACCACAGAAAAATAAGTTTCGGCGAGAAGAGGTCCTCATTGAGGGATTGTAACGATTTCAGAATTGATAACTCGCCAGCAGAAGCAAGCGTTCACCCTGTGAAACAAGTGTGACTCTCGCATAAACGCATGCAATAAACTTACGAATCTAACCCTTCAGAATCCTTGCTGCGTAATGAGCAATGTAGTGTTTGCACTACATATCTTATTGTAAAACATATCAATGTCAGGTCAAACGTGTTTTGTCATATCTTAAACTGGAACAACGCCTACAGTTAGAAATCTAATTAACACAATGTCACTAAGCTGCCAAAAAAATTATGATGCTGTTTTAACTAGCTCTTTCCCAAGCTAAGTTGGTAATGTTATGCTTTGATATAAACATATATGCCGGTGGTAAGAAAACCACAACGAAAAGCTATTGTAACATAAGATCTTCACTGTATCTGAAACGATATAATTCAACATTTCGAGCAAAGTTCATTCCTCGTAAAGTTAAGCCTTGTTCAAACGAGGGCAACATTGTTGGATGCAACATGTTGGGCTTGTTTCAAGCGAGTTTAAACGGAAGTCAGTATCTTTTAACATCTTCAAGCATCGTTTAACACCATCAAACATTTTCCAGCACAGTGCTCAATCGAGCCCAACATGTTGCATACAACAATGTTGGACACATGGACATGTTGGCTTCTTTTGAACAAGATTTTAGAGTGAGACTATTGACCTTCCGTTGAAGGGAATTATATAGCTACATTTGTATAGACGATCTTATGTTTTGCAAGTTTTTTCCTAGTGGCTTGCATGGAGAGCACTTAAGGGCGAAACTGTGTGTTTTAATATAATAATGAATATATTTGTAGGAGGCATACTCATGTTTGCTCCCACGGAGATTTGATTGAATAGAAGGTAAATATATATGTTGAACCATTGACAGGACTCGTCGTTGCACAAACAGCGTGGATTTAAGAGATGATTTGGCAACTAGTTTTAAGATACATCGATTTTGTCGAGTTAAAGAAAAGGCTTGATCATAAGGCCAAGATATGATTGGTATATATGGGCTTTACTCGAGCCTAAAGATGACCAACCGAATATCTTACAGAAAAGCTACCCTGAATCATAAATCTTCTTCGTAATATAACACAACATATATAGATCAGTAGCTTGCGTCAACTGGCATGAATAATTTTGTTTCCAGTTTCATGGTGCAAATTCTTTGGTGATTTATGGTGAAACTTCATTAACTCTTATTAATTCTTATAGCTGGTTCAAATTTCTGTTTCTACGAGTTTGTGCTAAAGTCTAGCTAGCTCGATCTCGTCAACTATATCAGTCATAAAATCGTCGTGCAAACTCTCGTTTCCCATTTCTCGTCGACTCGACATGATGGCTGGCAATAGCTTGTTTCTTTCAGTCATATATTATACACATTTAAATAATACCTCATATCAACTATAATGGGCTCTTAAAATTTAAGTATAGTGAATAGCTCCTTTGTTATATGAATCCTTGTATATATAGTACCAAGCTATGAAGTAAGATTGTAATTAAAAGAGTGGAAAGATATTGAGCGATGTGTTGTCAAGAAAACTAAGAATTCCAATTAAGATTGTAGCAGACAGTCTTCTTGAGGTTTTGGAATCGTCTTATGGTCTATGAGGTCAAAAACTTAAGAACAAAGATAAATAATGTAATCCTGAATGCAGTTTTACCGGCTTTAAGGCTCTCGCGACGCAAAGTGCCTGAACAAACATTGCTTTAAGTCCAAACGACTCTCCTACACACATCAATTGAATATGGCTTTCAATTACCAAGGATAAGCTATCCGTCACCTGATTTTCTATTTTGCCTAAATACTTCGGAAATGGAATTTCCATTGCACATAGTGGAAGCAAAAGAACTTTGTTTTTTAAAGAAAGAATTTAATTGTAGGGATATTAAGACTCATACACGTATTGTATTTAAAACTGCAAGGCGTTATTGGACAGCTTTGATCGATGTTGTCTCTCTGTGTGTGCTGAAAAACAGCTGTTTTTATAATATATTAATCCCCTGAATTCCAAACGAAAGCCAAAAAATAATCTAGATTTAGCACTTGTTCTACATTATTTCACAACACCCAATTCACATGCATCAATGTACTTGTCTAATTCATTGCGTTTCTGTACACAAAATTGTTTTGATGAACGAGGTTATGGACTGGCCTTCTTCTCAACTTACCCACCTAAAAAAAGCTCTTCCTCCAAAGATGTTTAAAAAGCCTTTGGAGTCTTAACTTAAAGGCTGGTAAATTGACGTACTTGAAAAGTGTATTATAGCCTTGATAGAGAGCTTAGACGCCTTTTTGGAAAGGTGGGGGGGGGGGTAATGGAAATATGAAGTACATGTTGAAATTATCAATAGTTAAATATCAAAATATAAAATATTGAGTACATATGATATGCAATCGAAATTTTGTGGTCTCTTGCTAAGAAAGATAAAAAACCGTTAAAGTATTTAGTAACTATTTGGTAGCACCTCTGTTTGAAAATAGTACTTTACAAGATGCCAGTCTCTTCTTAATGGACCTTTCCCCTTTTATATGAAATTTTGAGAAAATTCAAAATGGGCAAAAATATCACCACAGCTTGAAAGAGCATCCTAAGTTTAGTAAGATTGCAAAGTTCGATTGTGAAATGTTGTAAAATGCAGAAAATATAGCCTTGTGAAGTTGGCAAATTTTGTATACATTTGTATTACGCGTAGGAAAATGATAATCAGTTGATACTTTTGATTATCATTTTCCTACGCGTAATACAAATGTATACAAAATTTTCCAAATTTGCAAGGCTATATTTTCTACAGTTTGCAACATTTCACAACCAAACTTCGCAACTTTAGTAAACCTGGGATGCTCTTTCAAGCTATGGTGATATTTTTGCCTGTTCCGATTTTTTCAAAATTTTGTCTTAAAGGGGAAAGGTCCAATGGTCTGACTGGAAGCATTATTCGTTACAGAACTCTACTATGGGGAACGCGTAGCATTTTCCAAGACATTCTCCCTGTAAATTTAGTGTTAGAAAAACTATAAAAATCAGTTCCCAATTTAATCGTTTCATCTTTTATATTTACATCGTATGGACAAGAAACAGCCGATTATCATCATATATATGTCAGATAATCAGATTTAATTCATACTCTATTCTTTTTTAATCAATATAATCTATCTGTACAAGGTGTGGACATAAATACTTTTTTCTATATACAAGATTTCATTTTAAATGTCTTTTCTTATAAGCAATAAGTAATGGTGAGTGGTGAGAATTATAAGAATTTTTTCTCCAAGCACTTTCATCGATAAATAATTCACGCAACAGTAATTTTTCATCAATGGAATGAAGCTTTTATGAAGTACGTGAAGAAGTTCACGCTTCGAGCAAGGAAGTTAAGGCTTTTTGAACGAAAGCCGATTTATTTTTTTTAGTTATGCGTTTGAGCGTGCACGATCGGAACTGTTAATTTTCGAGCAATGACCCAATGTTCCAGTTTATGTTGGATGTTGCTAACGCTGGTTACAACAAGCTGTCGTGGTTTGTGTCTGAAATATATTTGTTCAGGTTAAAGGAATCAAAACAGCACTGTTCTCTTAAGATTGAGATTTCAAAACATTTCAAGAACGAAATTTTTTTATGTGAAAGCTTTTTTTCTTGGACCAAATGCTTCTTTTTAAAAATATACTGACTTTTTGATCGAAAAGATTTGTGTTATCTTGTAGAACGGTTCTTCAATCTAAAATTTGTATTTTGGAAAGAAATTATAGTTTATTCTCCCACTTATATCTTTTATTGGTAGTGGAAGTATGTCGCAAAATATCTTGCAATGTAGTCAAGAACACGAAAAATGGTGACCAGAAATTATAAAATATTTAATTTCGACGTTCTGAGTCCTGAAGGACCTTCGTCAAAAAGTTAATAGTAACTTTCTCAAAACGCCTTCTCAAAAGGCCTTGCTCAAAACGTCGAATTCTGTCTTTATGGTTTTCGGCAGTCAAAGATTTTCGTGTGGCAGTGAATGCAGAATACCTTGAATTCGCTTTTTGATAATACAGTAAAGCATTGAAGACATTCCCAAAACCTCAAATGGTTTTCTAAACTTTTTATCATTTTAGCTGAGACACAAACCGCGGCAGCTAGCTTTCGTCTCGTTTTAACTCCGCTTTGGGCCTTGATTGAATAGCGTACATTCATGTATGCTATAGTACGAGTCTAGCTCAATTTGCGTCGCGGTTTACCAGCTGTGACAAGGTGCTGGGGTAAAGTAGGGCGACGTGGGGAGGTGCGCAGAGTAAACGCTGCAAAATTCTCCCCCGTGCGGCGGAAAGTAAGAAGTATAGTTGCCGGCAGGGTTGTGATAGACCAAACCATCTCGTACGAACATCGGATAGGGAATGCCGTGGGCCATGCTTAGGCTGTCGAACGCGTCCTCCCCATGTTCGCTTACGTGTCGTTTCTGCTTGTATCTGTGATTTTGAAACCAGATTTTCACCTGGGTCGGTGTGAGGCATATCATTCGTGCCAAGTGTTCTCTCTCTGGTGCAGACAGGTATCTTTGTTGACGAAACCTTCGCTCGAGCTCGAACGTTTGGGCTTTCGTAAAGAGCACGCGTCGCTTTCGCTTCTTTTGTTTTGCTTTCGAGCTTTCCTGTCGCTCGGGACCCGACGGGGTTTTCGCTTGCTTGTCTGTAACAGAAGAGGGGAAATATAATTATCTTGAACTGACGTGCGTTTTTGGTGAAGGGAGTACGGAGTTCGCGAACTTTGAACACTGTACACAATGATACCAACGCAAGTTTTTCATTGCCTGTCGACATCTTTTGAATAGGCGGAGAAATGTAATTAATTTGAGAGAAAAATATGACACATTGTGTTTTGTCTCCATTGTCTTTGCCTATCAACGAGCTTGTGTGACCACCTTGTGGTGTAAAATTGTTCTAGGCACTCAAAAAATATAATACAAGTTCAAAATCAATCGAAACTAAAGAGCCTATGTATCGATCTGGTCTATCATATATTTCCCAACGAATAATATGAAACAATTAAGATACGCGTGAAATTAAGACGTATATAAATTAGCGTTTCGCATTTTGTTTTTTCTCCAAAATTTAAATCGTATTTTCACTGCCATATATTAGCTTTTGGTCCTTAAAATCAGCGATAGCTTATTTCTTTAGGTTCTCATGGTAGAAAATGGCTTGGAAGATAAATTTGGTAACGACGAATCCGTTGAGAAAATAGAGTCTTCAAGAGAGGTCTTTTGAGAGTCCGACAACTCTCAAAAGCATTTTAACAATTACGTTTTGTGCCCCTTATTAAACGTATTTTTCTGGGGGGAAATTTTCAATTTAGCTTTTAGATAAATCATGTTACTTTTACTCAAAAATACTTGAGCTCATGAATTTGAAGCAAATATTTCGTCATTGTTACATGCTTACGTGTACACTTTCAAGAAATTGTATGCCTTGCTATCAAAGAAAAGTGGCGACAACGAGTCTAACTATCACAATAGTTTCTCGAGTGATTGTGGCAAGTTTCTGTCATCGATTAGTCTACAAAATTTGAACGCGAAGTGCTTTTGTGTTAATCCTTTTTCAGTAGTTTAGGCGCACAAACAGCACGTATGGTTTTCATAATTCTGCTGCACTTGTCTGTTGAGTAAAACCACTTATTTGGGCCATAGGTGTTTATTACAGTGTCCAATTCGAACAAGAATATCTAGCACAAAGTCAAAGGCCAAATTAGCACTTATTTTGCCGCTAGTGTTGTTTTTGGTTAAGACGGAAAGAGCAAGTATTGTCGAGTTGAGCGCTCGCTTCATCTCCTCGAGTTTTAAGCCGCGTAAATATTATATGACTAGAGTATGCTTTGAACATTCTATTCATCAAGCTATTGCGCATACACAGGGAAATGTATAGTTTAAACAGCCAAAACTAGTTATGCTCAAAAGTAAAATCACTTTAAAATAATCGAGGAAGTCCTTCGGAACAATTAATTGGCAAATTTAGATTCATGAGTCCATACATCGCACACCATTTAACTTTGTATGTGCTGTAAATTGGAGTAGCTGTGTTGCACAGAAGAGGTTGTTGTTAGAAATATTCGCTTCATTTATCTAGAAGAACATTATTAACTTGCACAAGAAAAACCGAAACGATTTTGAAGTTATACATGCGTCCAGTTTAGTACAGCGTGAGAGCTGTTGACAATTGACAAGAGTTGGCAAGCGAGATTTTAGCTAAGGTTTAGCTGACGTCGTTGAAACGATAGCAGAAGTTTACTAGTAAAAACTTGCCACACATATCATAGGCCAATCAAATCTTGTCAATTTTCAAAACCCTTATCAAAACTTAAACCGAAATTCGCAACCCTTTTTCCACTACCCTTGCGAGTTCATCGCCAATGTTCACCACTGTCTACATCTACTATTCCAAAACTAAAAATTAAAAACGACATATTTCAAGAAGCGCTTTAGCTATATGGGATGGTGTACGTACTAGTTGATCTCATCTCATTTAAACAGCGCATTAGCAAAGAATATGCTTTAGGTTATTCCGGAATACCCATAGCCATAGAGCATTCATGGATATGTTATATATTGTTACCTTTCAAGCTTGGTTCTTTAAGATTCTTATCTCGACTGGGTGGTCTGTCAGTGTTTTCAATTGAAGATCTTTTCATCGAGCCCTCTAGCTCTTTCGGCTGTGTTGCCTCGGTTGCTTTCTCTTTAGATTCGGGCATATTCAGAATGTCCCTGACGGAAAACGCAGTTTTACTCTGTGTGGTTTCCATGCTTCGTGAGATGGGGTCGTCTTGATCTGGTTTCGGACGATCACCTTGAACCCGCGATGCGCGCACTAGCTTTCGTTCAAGACCGAGAGTGCTTAGCTCCTTCAGTGACGAGCGCCTGACTAAACTGATCGAAGTGCAAAGCAGCCAACTCTATCTCAACGCTAAGTAGACAAAGTAATTATTTAAAGAAGCTCGGGGGACAAAAGGCGTGTGTCGATTTTGACACTTCGATAACTGACAATAAACATGTCAACAGTGACGATTAGCAAACATGTCAAATCACAGTATGCTCTCTCGGAAGTGTGCTTAAAGGCTATTAGCAAAGACAGAGGTCGATTAAATCTCGCCAATAATGTAAGAATATGCACTTGCTTGCCAATTCCTAATCATCTTCCAGTGGCAATCTGGTTAGCCGAAAATCTGTAACAATTTCGCACTTTGGCTAGAGTGTTTGCTGTTCGAAATCGTCTTTCTTGGTCAAAATACCAAACATCCTTAAACCACACTAGACAATCTTGTGTGAAAAGAGTCCGGATATGTGCGTATGTGGCCCCGAGTGTTAAGTCGCGCAAAATTGTTGAGTTTCAAATCCCATTATGTCCGACAAAATACGGTAAACTACAGGACGATAAATATAGCAATACATTTGTAATGGTTTTTAAGGCTTATGGATAAGACGGTTATTGGTTTGGAAGGAAAATATGTCGTTTTAATCGTGAGGGGTGACTTCATTAAAGAGGTGTATTTTGAATTGTAAAACGTTGAGAAATCCTTCCTCAGTAGAGCGTATAGCGACTTTAGGTGTTACTGAACATAATATCAAAATTCAGATGTTCACAGACTCTTCCCTTGATAGCTAATATTGAAGTGCAAACATATTAAAGTGTGATATATGAGGTCCTTACTGTATATATGACTGCAACTTCAGGATATCCCTAGTTAAGATTATGATATATATGGTCATTGCTTAGTCCATCCTACCATAAGGAATATGAAATCTTTTAGGGATGTAAGGGATAAGAGATCCTTTAAATTAATCGGAAGGTTGTGCAACCATATTAAAAAATTTGTGTGACCTTTTGTGGTAGGATCATTAGCTCATCCTGCATTCGTTGGAGAATCATCTCATTACAGATGACATTCTATATGTTGGGTGCGCTTATATGCATTTTTCAGGTGTTATATACCAGTATACGTATATATGTAAATGTAGGTATTATCTATGGGGTTTTTTTCTCGCTTTTCAATGAAAGTTCTTGTCTTAAAAAACAGGTATTATCAGTCAGAATTAGTCAGCGATTTTAAACGGTTGCTTGCATGGTCTTGAATCATAATGGTTATAACATCTCTTGCTAGCTTAAACATCAAACTACCTTACTGCTGAACTTCTTTGCCGTCCATATAAACAACTTTAACGAGATAGGATTTCGGATATGTACGTATTTGCGATTTGAGAAATTGATTAATCCGTTGAAACTAATATTGGGACATCAGGATAACCTGCATAAATTAATCCTATGTTGAAATGTTTAATTAAAACAAAACCCGGTGCTGACATTGGACATTAATTTATTTTTGCCTTCACAGAAGAACGCGTTTTTGACGCCTTCACTTTTTCAAGCTCATTATACAACTATCATCTTCTTGTCGTTTTACCTAAACGCGTGATTGAGGCCATACGAGATTTAATGTAAAGTTTACACAGCCAAATGCCTTGATCCATTGAAAGTGGATTTCGCGTGTTGGGCCGAAGTAAACTTTGAGTTTTAGTCCAATTTGGTCGTGTTTACTCAGCATTGTGGTGACCGGATACCAAATATTGCAAGTTTATAATGACTGGCCTGTGTTGAGACAGCCCTGTGTGTTGCGGATGTGGCATGGTTTGGCTGTAAAATGTAGGAGGGTCTCAACACTTGACAATTACGGCGTCGTAAATACCTTGTGATGGATGGTTAATCGATTCCTGAGTGGTTTTTGTACGTCCTAATTCAACAAAGTATTTGGTTTTTATTCAATCACGTTTTCGTCCCACTAATCCGTGACAGTAAAAAAGTGCTCTGAAATCGCATAAGTTCGCGTTGCGCCAAGCTGCTGTGAATTCCGTAAGGTAATCACGCGCGCATTGTCTACACTCGCACGTACTATAGTCTAGTAATACATCGTGAAGTTAAATTGGGGGACTCTACTCGAATTAATGTCAATATGTTCTTGCGTTATCACAGGAATGCTTTCCACCGGGTATTGATTTCAAACCTTTCTAATCGAGTTCAGTGTTCATGTTCACTGGTAAAACGGATCGTACGTTCAGGGTGAAGTCAATTTGTTCTCTTGGAGTTCAATATATCCCTAGTGCCATTGCTTTTTTTGCCCTTCTGTAATTCTTTGGTGGCGTGAATCTGGTGGAAATCGCGCTATATCCATCCACAACCGGGCTGTTCTGCTGACTTTACGCCATACTCAGGCCATATAACATATTAATGTTGATATATGTTTCCACGATACACCAGATAAGTCACAATGTTAACTTATAACAACAGCTTGGAACTGCATGTAGTTAATTAATATCTCAAACTACAATCCTGGCAAAAATTATGTGGACAGTAAGCTTTCTGATCTTCGCTTCAATAAATCCTCCCTCACCCCCCTCCTCAATGTTGTTGAATGTAATTTGTTGTTGACATTGCCAACAATCAGTTTTCGTAATATTCAACATTGATTACGGGGAAGAGGGGAGAGGAGGGATTTTTTGACAAAGTTATAAGAAGATGCGTGTAATTTGAGATCCGCGCGTGCTGTCCACAATAATTTTTGCCAGGACTGTATCTTCGCCGAACTTAAACGCTAAATTCTGTCTATATCGTTTCAGAAAACTGTAGTTTCTTTTTTATGTGAAATATAATATCATCATTATTACATATAATATCATTATTATTACCAAATGTCGAGACTTAAGAGTCTCATTGACCAGGGTTAAGCTAGAAAGTGCGGTCTGTGTGCTGTGTTATTCAAGCGATTCAGATGTAGTCTTGTACGAGATTATTAAGTTTTGAAATGTTAAGTTTTTAACTTGATGTATTTGTAATATAACTAACAAGCTCCACGCCCCTAAATTAGGAACACCATAATGCTTTGTTCAGCTGTATTTGTGTGTACTTATTGCCAATTCATCAAAACATGTTGGCAAGAAAAACTTGCTGTGAGGCGAAATGGGTATTTACTGAACTCGATGTATGTGTGGAGTAAGAATTTCAGACATATCGCCTGTTACAAAATGGAGCTATGGGGCTAATAATAGCGGACATCGATCAATTATGTTTAAGAGCAGCTTGTATATCATTGTGTGTATTTGTTTTCCTTTTTGACGCCTAATTGAACGTTTTAGACGGATGGTATACTCCTCGCACTTTTCCTGTTTAAACCGAGGTCATGCATAAAAAAATCCACGTAGAAAACGTGGCACTGATAGAAGTATAAGACTTAATCTACAGTATAGAAAATGAACAGGAGTTTAGTTCGATTCTGTTTCAAATGCATTGCCAAGCCCTCAAAACACCACTCATCATGGTTAAACAGTGCAACGTTGTACCCTCCCTAGTTTTATGCAGTTTAGTGGCAAAAAATGCAATGACATGCGTAATGCGTCAGCGCGTGACACAATCTTCACTCAAGTGGCCTAATTCTGAGTGCCTATACTGTGTCTCTGACTTGTACTCCAGTCATACATAGCGCTCACTAAAGCAGTATCGACCCGTATCCATCCGACTTTCTGTGCGCTGGTTCGTGTACACTTTCCTTTATTCCTTACTGCTATCCTGTGTAGTTAATATTGGTCATATTTACAACCATTGAATATTTGGGCTCATAACACTTAGGTTAAAAATCTTAGTCAACGCTCTGACGGAAGAGGAGGTTTAGTCTGGGCAATTCAATTTCCTCCTGCAGACACTCTTGACAGAATGGGCTGGAATTACAGGCGGTAATTTTACCGTCCGCTCTTTCCGCTGTAGTTTAATTTGCTCTGCTAAATCAGCATATGAGTTGTTACAAAACCTACAAAACCTTAAGCATTCGGCACGCAGTGAACTCTACTCGAACGATAACTCCAGGCAGGAACGATAAAGCCAAGATATCAGGAATTGACTTTCAACAACCGAAACAGTGATACCATGACGCAATTCCCAAGCTATTTAATTGCATGCCCTATTTCGAAAAGACTGTATCGAAAACCAAGCTAGCAATAAAACCATAACATTACTTTTGAAATCAAGTTGAAAACATTAAATCACGATACATTCCTAACAAAATCGTGTCAACCGGCGCGAACCAAAATAATAGAAAGGGACTGGTACTGCAATTTGGCCTCAAAGATGGCGGCCAAGTTATCGTTGTAAGCGTTTTATATTGAGCAGTTCATCGCCTCTGAGCCCCAATTAGTAAGGATGAATATCCACTCCCGCCCCTCTCCCCGCCTCAACACACACACACTACAATGCCTTCTCCCCACGTAAAGATTACATTCATGTCATCAGAAACAATTGAGATGTAAAGATTAAAAAAAAACCTGCGAAATACCCAGTCCATGACCTTGGCGTTAGTTCAAGTCCAAGATTATATCCGCCAAAGAATTTCTAACGAATTCAATGCATAACTTCAAAAAATCCCTTAAGTTTGGAATGCTGTCAACATTTGTCGAGAACCCAATGGGACATTTAAGTGCAGTTATTGCGATTGATTTTATCGGTGTGAGTGAGATTGATTACCATCGCTTCGATGTTTTTAAAACCATCCGGAACATTTTTTACAAGTGCTTGGCAATGTCGTATATATCATGTGCGGATTTGCTGGGTACGTGTCATCAAAATTTTCAACAGAAATGTGTCGATAAGAAAGATTCAGACTGCGTAACTATAGTTATGTTTGCATGAAGTAGTAGATGCGTACATGTTTTGTTATGTGACACAGCGCTTCATGCAGTAAAGAAAGAATTCGGAGTGGTCTAGGTAGCGCCTTCGATATTTAATCCACAGAAATCATTCTTTCACAGTGGGAAAGAGCAGGGTTTTAACTTTCGAATGCCGTCGTTTTTGGTGAAATTTGAAGATCAATTGAGCTCATTCAAATCAAATGAACATTGTGGGTTAAAATCCACATTTTCACCTCTACTAAGGCAGCTGTATTACTCCAGCACTTGTATTAGAATAGCTCACATTAGAATAGCTAGACTATTTTGAATGGGTAGCTGGGTTGCCGTTGTCTTTTTGCTCAAGCTGAAATGATTTGTAGATAAATCCGTAACCAAAATAGTCACGAAAAACGACAGTTTGACGTGCATGGATTTGTTTTGACGTTCTTGTTTGATGCTTCAGCAGGAAAGATTCTTCAGTATATTTTTGTTTGTGTTCTTTACAAGGAAAACAATGTGTTCCAGGTTGTCGACAGCTAAAACCAAGGTTATTTTAATGCCAAGTGGCATGCATAATCTGAATCAAGTTTTTTTTCTCAACTGTTTTGTTTACTTGCGGGCTGACACTTTCAGGTGGGTGGGAGGGTTAATTAATATAAAAGGAGATTTGGGATGGATTTGGGCGCTTAATCTCCAATCATACGCCATTATGAGTGTTTTCATCAATTGTAGGAAATAATGATAACGCATGGATCGAAATTGCAGTTTGACACGATTAATGTTACTTGTGTAGTTATTTTGAACCGTTTATCCGCACCAGACTGGCTGAAAAATACGCCTAGCCATGCGGAAATCAAACCAGCGACCGTACGACACATACTCGAACCAACCTAACCGCTCTTGCTTAGTTGGCAGCGTGTTAGACTAATGGGTATTGGGTTTTGATTTTCATTTGTGGATTTCTGCTAATCTATGTAACTTCCAATTTGATCGTTCGCAGTCACCCTTTGTTGCCTCAATCTGAAAGAAGCAATACATAAAATAGTCTTCGGTGAAGAGGCCGACAACTGCAGTTTTCTGCCATGCAGACGAGATCCCCCCTCAAAAAGGAAAAATTCGTCTAGAGTGGAAAACGAACAAGAACGAACAACTGTTCTGCCCCCAAGGTCAACCATTTCTTGTTTTTTCGTCTATCAAAAGACTTGTAGTCGAATTATTGATGGTTGATCATTAATGATACAGCAATTCAGCATTTGTGGTTGAATTCAATCTCGAGTAAATCTGGAGCCTCATGTTGCTTAAGAGCTGTTTCATCTCAACTCAAGGGCAACCCTAAATTTATAACAAACTTGCCCATAGCTTGTTTATGGACATAAGACTTGAGAATGTTTTCTTCACTGAGAATTCTTGTCCGGATTAATTAATAGAAGTTTTCTTTTGTGAATTTATAAAAGGTGCGAGAAGACATGCACAAAGTAATCAGGTTATATTCGACTTAATCCAGCTTTGACTCTACCAGATCCTGTTGTTGAGCCAGAAACCTCGAACAACTTATTTAAAACAATAAAAAATACCTACCTCAACGAAACAAAGCTATTGGAGGTTTAGCGTCTTGTAATTACCTCTGACGTTTTGCACTGTGTTCACAAATGACGAACGACCAGAGATAAATACCTTATAAATACATAAATAATGTAGTTTTGCACACATTTATTCATGTTAGATTTTGAGTTTTATATAACAACAATTTATATAACAACATATAATTTTATCTAGTTACAGCAGGAATTATAAGAAACCACATAACCACAATTACTACAAGTGCATACCAGATTTCTCTAAATAGTCCGGATTCCTCCGAGAGAGATGTTAGAACAAAGTAGGACAAAAATATCTCGAAAGTCAACTGTCTGCGCTTATATTTCACTAAAATGCCTCCTGGGAAAGGATTTGTGGTGTAAGGAGAAACACTGTTGAGAAAGTTTCACAGATATTGTGAAGATTATAAATAAGTCTGGGAAACAAACTGGTATAGCTTTCAAATTCAAATTCACGGGTATTGAAAGAAACTGTACCGAATTTCCCATGGTATACGGGTCTCCATAGTAAACATGGGGTCTTACTTTCATTGCTGTAAGCACACTACAGGAGATGAATTGATTGAATGAAAGGATCTCTCATTTAATGAGCCCTGCACCAATGGAAATTCGCGATGATTTCTCTCAATTTAGGGATTATCTGATTTGTCAGGTTTCTCATTCGTACGCCATGTGTCAGTTGAATGTAAAGGTATTTGATCATATATAGCTATTTCATGCAATAAAGTTTGTCGTTTGATAAGCCTAAACTGTAGACTATAAGAGCGCAAGGAATGACTGGTTATTGCTTATTTCCTCCCTTCAAACACGGAATTATTTCTGTGAAATAGCATCAAGGGAAGATGGGAAACTTATGACGGCAAATTTCCTTGCTACAAAGGTAAATCCGTGGAAATCAGGACCTAAATAAACAATAACCTATGATCCTTTGCGCGCTCATACTTCACAGTTTACGCTTTTGAAAGGACAACCTTATTGAAATAGCTGTGTAAATTCTAGCTCATTTGACTGTGGGTAAAATAAGGCCTGGTACTAGCTGTCGAACAGAAATCTATTTTCTTGATTTTACTCACTTATATATTTTACTTTTCTCTATGAAACTTCTTGAAACTTAGTAATCATATGTTTAGTAAATAAAATTATAAGCTTGACAGTAATTTGGAAACAAAGTAAAATGTATTTCATGAGAAATTTAGTAGTTTTGTTGAAATGACTTCGTTCGCTATACACCGCCCAGGAATTTTAATCTGTAAATACTAAGATATCAATTCCACGAGACCAGTACAAGAATATGTCAGGGAAAAAACAGGATTACAGGATTCTCGTACTGATAAGACAACTACAGACCACCTTAGAAGGACAACTGTATTTACCAAAAGCCGCCTGCTATAATTCTATGTGCAATAGTTTTTCTACATCTTCCTTTAAAAACGTGAAGCTAATCACACAGTATTATTTCAAAGTCTCCAGCAGGAGACAGACGTCTCCGTGTATTCAACCATCATACCAAAGAAAAACATCCATCATTCATTGAAAGAACTAATCTTTGCATTAAAGTCAAGCGCTCTTTGCGACAACATTTGAATTACCTTGCGCAAATCTGCTTATTAACCGGATTCCAATTTACGAAATACTAACACAAACATGGATTTTTTCTATGTTTGGGTTTGCGTAGATTAATTTGACTTGCCTCTTGATTTTTCTAGAAAGTGGGAGTTGCCTATAAAAATAGGGCTAATTATAGTGCGCATTACTTTATTCAGTTGCTGGTTTCGTTATTATGATATTCTCCATAATTCAAACACAGCTGCATCAGCCAAGCCATTACATACAGCGTAAGAAAACTGTCGAGTAAATAGTATTAACGGTATTTATGTTAATACCTTGCCTTATTATAGAAGGCTTTCCAACTGGAGCACTTAAGTCTTATGTTGCCCACACATGCATATGACTTGTTGTAGAAAAGTTGTATTTTTTTAGTTTAAAGTAGCGACTGAACTTGCTCGGAAGTAATCACAATAACCAGCGATTTTCAAATGTCTTCTGACCTTGAAAACATATGTTTATTTTTATACGAACGTATTTGTAAGCCTTGTTCAAAGATTAGCATCAAATATAGTTCAAACATTAATCCTTTTCTCTCGCAGTGTTTGTTTAGCACATACAAGAACTGTTAAGCTTCCAATTTGAAATTGCCCCACAGTTTTCGCATGTTTTCGTATGCCAGAATAACAAACATATACGTTTTCAAGTGGCATTAAGCACAGGACGTTTGATGTTATAGAACATAACTCCACGCTTAGGTCAGCGAAATGGGATGCTGAATATGTGTTAATACGTACGTGTATTATAGGATTCGTGCATTCCGCCAGCTAGCGATCTATATTACCCTGGATACGACCTTGATAAAGATCATATGAGACTGATTTCCGTTTTTAATGCTGTAAATTATTTGAGATAAATAATAACATTATGAAGTAATCGAGCAGTGCGATTAGATGATTTGCAAGATTTTGTGTCTATTTTTACTTCTCAAATCCGATGACTGATCTATGGATTCCGAGCCTATTTTAACATGGTGGTATAATTCGCGGGGTTATACTAGATTTAACCACAAAACCCCACATTGTGCGCTTAATGCCATTATAGTTGTTGATGTTGTAGTCAGTTTCAAAAGTGTTGTTGTTAACTAGGGCTAGGAAATGATATATACTAAACACATAACTTTATAAACTAAATATAGCCGTTATTCAAAGTGTGCACGGCGTTTGCCCGTAGACTTTCGATAAAACGTTGCCTAAACTAGATATTTCGCGCTGCACGTTTTCCGGAAGTTGAAGATTTTTGTCAAAAAAACTTTTTTTGAAAGGAGATTTGGACGTGAAATGACATTTTTT
Organism: Muricea muricata; assembly: GCA_963855995.1. Classification (NCBI taxonomy): domain Eukaryota; kingdom Metazoa; phylum Cnidaria; class Anthozoa; order Malacalcyonacea; family Plexauridae; genus Muricea; species Muricea muricata. Next base: position 10,656,102 of record OY979725.1, read on the forward strand.
CATCGTTACCCTTTTGACGCTGATCTTGCAAACAAATTGATACCTTTTGAGGGCGTTATGCATTATAGACATTTATATTGGTGCAGATGGAAACCGATATGGGATCGTTCTAAGTTTGACTACCTCTCGAGATCGGTTCGAATTTTAGGCCTGGTTCCAAAACTGTCGTGGTACAAAATCACCATCAGTGATGTGATAATCTAAATCCATCTTGTCTTTGCGAGCTTTATGCAAATTAATCATTGTGCAGTGTATAGATCTGTGTACATACTCGATCATATGCAATCACCTTAATACAGAATATTCACGGCAGTTGTGATTAAATGGAAACCAGGCTGAATTAAAGTCGATCGACGCATTTATTAAACTGGCCATTGTGAGTTACTTTTCATTAGAATGGAACTAATTCACCATCTCCTCCAACGCACGAACAGTATCTAAAGTCTTGGATAAGCATTGAACTTTGATTCTACCGATCGATATAATGATAGTATAGTTTAGGACACGCTTCATTTCTATTTCAAGTTAAGTTAGAATTTTTTTGGGAAATGAAATTCGGAAATATTTTGCGGAAATGCTGTTTCTTAATGATGTTTTTTTTATGAAACCTGGAAATATAGCATTTTCTCAGCTAGGTTTCCTTCTAAGTGGCAGAAGCAGGAAACACGGTGCCAATAGCCGTGGTTTCTGCCTCTGGTACCCAAGGTACGTCCTTTTAACCATAGAGGTTATAAATGACACTAGAGATGGCATCGAGGGTATTGGGGGGCAGATTCAAGTCCCGCATGTTATCGCAATCAAGATGTCCCATACATTCAGTTTTTACTGCAGAGACTTCCATAAAATGGCGAGCCATTTTAAGCTTTTTTAAAACACCAATCATTTACTTAAACTTTTCCGAACTTTTTGAAGTTTAACGCCGACTAAATCACATCGCTCAGCAGTTGACAAGCCTTTACGAAGTGCGCATCCGAAGTTTGGGAACAATATCATTTCATCGACATTGATGTCGAGCCCTCGAGATCATTTTTCAGGGGATCACATTGTAGCCTTAAAAGCACGCTACAAATGTGCTTACTTGTGTTTTTGACGGGAGTGAAGAATTGTAGCAAGGTTAACTGCGGTGTCTGAGAAGGTATGAGTTTTCTTAGAGACAACCCTTGCAAAGAAGTGACATGATTTATGGATGTGCTTTCGAAACATTTGCGTCGATAGACAAACGTCAGCCATGCCGGACACGATCGTGATTAGCTTAAAGCATTACTTATTTTATATTTTCTCGAAGTGTTCATTAATCATTCAAACTTGAAAAGGAGTTGCGAAGTGTTAGGGTCAGGGTTCAAGGTCTGCCAATCTCTAATCCGATCTTCCGCACTGCCACTGGAAAGCGTGGTTGGTAAGCCGATGAGTGTCATTCAATCGCAGAGTGCCGTGATGTTCCAGTGTCGCTCATACCATGCCACCCACAAAGCGGAATCACACTTTAACAGCCTCGAGAATACTTCACCTTTTTCAAGCGAGGAGAAGAAGTGTGGTTTTCTTGTCGTTCTGATAGATTTTTGACAGGCACATTTTATCCGTGTTTGTGCAGGAGTTTAGTGAATGGACAACGTTGACGGACAGGAATTTGAATCCTTGAAGAAAAAACGGAAGTCTATAGCCTTTTTTCTCTGTAAAGCGTAAATCTAATGGATAAGTATCAGGGCATTTCGCGTCTCAAAAGCTTAGGGAATTTGATATTGTTTGATTACACAAAATTTCAAGTATTTAAGTTAATCCTTCGACTTAAACCATAATCCAGCAAGCCAAAGCAGACCCTGGGCTGTTTTCCAACTGTTAGCGAATAGCTGAAAATTAATAAAGGTACACACAATTTCTACTTTGATTAGCCCAGTTCTCCAACACGATTATTTTCCCCTTTTTGGCGCCACATTTCTAAACTGCAGTTCTAAGTTTGGTATAAGGACATAATTGGGCTGTAAATTTGTTTGTTTTGCAAGCCAAAGTAAACAAAATTAATTTTATTATTGGCCGATGGACAAGGAAGGAAATATTAGGGTAATTAGGTACAACTATGTGAAAGATAAACTTATGAAAATTAACGTACTAAAACAACGCTATGCTTTTTTTATTTGATAGATGCTCTAAATCTACTTAAAGTTAGAGCAGCACCTATTTTGGACGAAAATCATCAGTATTCTGTTTGCAGGATGTTGTTAAGCTCGCTTAGCTTTTGTAATGACGGAATGAAAAAGGCATGACGTTCTAAATGACGTCCTAAAAGCATGGCGAACAAATACCTTTAAAAAATCTTAGGAATTAATCTTTTTAGTAAAGATTTGGTTGAGATGAGTAGTCTAGGCAGTTTCACATTTATCGCAACCTTTTTAACTCATATCCAGTTTGCATCTTCCCTTTCAAAAGCTGTGAACGTTTTACTAGAATCCTATCACTAGAAAACCAGCCTAGTTCCCAAATAGACTGGCTCTGACGTTAGTCAACCGAACTCTATATACTAAACCCAAGATTGTGTGGCTTGGCTGTTTTTGAGCACTTGCTGAGTCCGATTAAAAGTAACTACAAAATATTACAGAAGCTAGCAAATTAAACCACATTTTTATACAAATTCGCAATAGCTACTGATAACATATCAATATAACACCACTGACAAGAAATAATCCCCCCCCCCCTTCTTGTTTGTGTGCGGTTGCAATGCACTCATGCTATGCATGTTCGCCAACACCCTTCTGCTTTGGAGAGTAGCCATGACTCACTGTTCATCATCACCTATTCATCACTGTGATACTACTATAAACATCTGTCTAAAGTTATCCCGGTTTCCACAGCTGTAGCGATCTTGTACGGCGTCCTGTTAGGTAAAGAACTGGATAGACAAGTGAGAATGATCAAAGTCACCCATTTTCAAGCATGTAAAACGAATATGCCACCCCAGCGGAAATAGAATTCTCTTAAGCCGTCACAGCTTAAATTAGCAATAAAAGTTTGATTTGATTATTATTTCGACCGCGTTCAAGGTGTGAATATTTCACTTAAGTCCGAAATAATCTTTTGTAAGACAAATTTTTTGAATCGCTTTCCTGGCGTCGCAATGACGCACATAGTTGGCAAATTGTTACACGACGTGCGAATAGTTTGAAAACATATTTTGCTTGTGGGTGGTGTAACAATGACGGCGAACTTGGTTTCAAAGATGGCGGCCATTAACGTCGCCTCGACAACTCTGGTGGCCCCAAGCGACAGCAACAGTGGCATGCGCTCTGTGCACCACACGTGCCAGTCTCTTGTAATTACCAGTCAGTGGTATGAAAACAGCTCAATCCAGGTAAAGGTTGCTCAACATTAGGTCTTGTTTTCGTTTGAACGAGGTTAAACACTCATATTTTATGTAAAGAAATTGGCTGCTTAGTTTAGGAATGGAACGTTTGAGAATAAAAAAACGCTTTGAGTAGAGTAGCCGTGTAGATAAAATGCAAAGTAACTTTTGTAAAGTAACTTCCTTTTCTTAACCTTTTTTCCGCAGGGCAGTTGTGGTGATGGTTAGGCATTTCTCACTAGGTGGGTTTCACTCAATACTTTTACATAGGACAGCGCTTGATGGTCAGTTTTGGTCATGCGAGCAAATTTCGTCAAATTGTATATACGTACTTACTAAACACAGGGCCAATAATGATCTCGATCCGGCATCTATTTGGGTTGACCACCGAGCCCTAAACGTATCACGTGACTGAAACCCGGCTATTGAGAACTGCAGAGCATGTCTGGATGGTTTGGAGGGACAACGCAAAGTGGCAGGAAACTTTAAAGATCAAAATTGGAGCTAGAAAATATAAAAATGCCTCATTATCTTTGGCTAAAAAGCCTCAAATGTTGTTTGCAATATATATGTGCTCTCTTTCACACCTTCCCTCCAAACAATCCATGCATGCTTTGCGATCTTGAATAGGAAATGGACCTAAAGTTTTTCGGGTATTGTGTGTATTGATTAAAGGGCGTGGTCAGGATCCACAAGTGAACTCAACTATCCGAAATCCACTACTTGGAAACCGGAATCAACTGGTACGAATTCGGAATCCATTGACAAGAATCCGGAATTTATGACGAGGAGTCCCGAATTCGTTAGTAGGAATCCGGAATCCGCTGGTAAGAACTCGGAATCCGCTGGTAAGAATTCGGAATCCGCTGGTAAGAATTCGGAATCTGCTGGTAAGAATTCGGAATCCGCTGGTAAGAATTCGGAATCTGCTGGTACGAATCCGGAACCATTGCTAGAAATCCGGAATTGACTAGTAAGAATCCGGAATCCACTAGAAGGATCCGGAATCCACTGGTAAGAATTCGGAATCCATTGGTAAGAATCCGAAATTGACTCGTAAGAATCCAGAGTTTAAAATCAATTTGGATTTTATCACATACGTGCATTTAACAAATAGAATTACCACAGCATGCTGAACTGTTGTTCATTTTTTTAATTGTGATGGTTTTCGACTTTGTACATGGATTTAGACTTGTACGTGCGTTTGGCTACCTGTTAAAAGTAATTTAGTATTTTAGTTCATCTTGGTTCATGAATGCAAGCAGCAAGCATGTTGTGCAATGTTTGTTTCCGGTTTGTTCAAGTGCAAATGAAACATTAATAAATGAGGAAAGACTTGCCAAGGGTAAATACCCGCCTAAAATGATCGGGAGACGTGATTGGACATTTAAAACAAAAGTCATCATATAGAGATTCAGATAGGACTTCCACTACCGCTGCCTTTTCCCGATTTTTAAACAATTTGATTGGTTAATCGGGTGGGTCCGGCACATCTGATTGGCAGAGAGATAGATTAAAGGTAGAGGTATTGGAAGCCAAATCTGAACCTCTCCAATGTTTGCTTTTCGTTCTTTAGAAAACCAATTTTTATACTTCATTGTTCTTTACTGTTATAACCAACCACTCACAAAGCTTGTCAAAAAGTACAGGTTGAGGGCGACTTTTGCCAACCCATTCTAATATTTGTAATATCTATAGGAAATATTTTAAAAAGCATCTATAGGCAGGCGATTTTTGCTATGGATGCCAAAGGCCGGGTACAGAATGAATGTCTCTGGTGAGCATTGTGTATAATTGTTGTCAATGGTGAGTGGTGCCGTTTTGGGAGCCGTTTCCTGCCTTATACGTCACCACGCCCACTGAGTGAGTGGCACATCACGTATCGGATATGATATCAATTCGGTCAATTCCCGGAAAACGTCGGCAGCGAAGTCGTGCACGAATATTTCTGTATTTTATAGTAGACAGAATATTTCTGTACTTTATTATTTTTCTCACTAGCTTCTTCCACAGAATATTTATTTTAGAGTATTCGCATCTTGCAGGAGGTGTTTGCCATGGGCCTTTGGTGGGCCTTTGCCGTGCAGTTCTTCTAATTTTTGACATTTTGCAAGTGGAACGTTCTTGTTTCATTAACCAACAGTTTGTTTAATTCCGAAAACAAAAGGTACAGTAACATTTGACAGATTCTGTTCAGCATTGTTTTATTGAGTACACAAGTTTTGATTTTAAAGTCATACGTGTTGTTTAAATATATTAATTTTAGCGACTTCAGGTAATGAAATTTTTTGTAGCTTTATAATACTTATAAATATGGTTCTGGTTGGTAGTCATCGTAGGAAGTATATGTGTAAACACTAGTAAACAAATTGTATTCAAAGGTATTATAGTGTGTGAAATCATGATTTTACGTCCGATTAGTATTGTGAAGCAATAAAGTATAAAGTTATTAAGCTAATCAGAGTGATTATCAGCAAGAGTGATTACAATGACATGGTAAATCACAGTTGCCCAGCTTGCAGGTGTGGTTTAAGTAGGTTACTTTTGTTTTGCCATTTGTTTAATATTATCCTAAGGCTGGTAACTTTTTGATGATCAATATTTCCATACAATCAGATGGCTGCTTCAAAAAAGAAAAATAGCATGAACTTCTACACAAAAACTAGATACAAAACACCTTGGATAATTTGCAAACTGTTTTTGGGTTGAAAATGAAAGTGCTATTGTCCGTTGGTGAGATCCAAAATACTCGACAAACATCATAATTAGAAAGTCATCAGAAAAAAGATTAGCTAGTCTGTTGTAATCTTTTGTTATTATCACTTTATGGTACCAGTATACAAAACAAATTGTGGTAATAGATGTCAGACAGATTGTGTAAGCCAGACTGCAGAGTATGACAGTTTTTGGTGAGATCTTGGGTGTGGCGAAGCCATAAATCATGGGTGCGGGTGCACAATAATTTGAGGGACAAAGGTAACAAAATGTGTTTTAAAAGCAATAAAAATTAGAGCTTTGGTGGCAGATTGAAGTGCAAAATCTTGAAAAAGAAAAGTTCTAAGAATGCTAAATCTTTTTTTAAATTTCGGGGGCACTGTTGACATACTCTGCAGTCTAGTGTGTAAGAGGCCGTATCCATATTCAATATTTGCCACATAAAATGTCAAAGTGATGTTTTTGTCCAAACTCACACCCACCCAGTCTTAAGAATGTCAAGTTTGGCAATATAAGTCCCTCAGAATGTTCTTTGAAAATATTCATCTCGCAACTCTCTGCATAAGTAGGGATCTCAATTGTATATGGCAACTTTTGAGCAAATTTTTTGGGTCGAGCAACTCTTTCCTTTTTGAACAATTCTACTTTTTCCAGATAGAAGTCTTCTTAGGAAATGCTTACATATGATAAACAAATTAATTTACTTCAACTTTATTTGGGATTTTACCCACCTAAAACATCAACTTGATGTTTTCCATGGCTGAGTGTGAATGTGGCTGTCAACCGTAGTGATGATTTTGAAGTGTTATTGAAACATCACAATCTGTATCCTTGCATTAAAATTGTATATTTGCCTTTGTTTTAGTGGTCATCTGGGCAAAATCTAACCATGAATGATGAAAATGATGAATATGAGTTTGTCAATTACAAATTTCCACCTGACTGCCCTTGCATGAAAGAGGTTAATGGTAAAATCACATGTGACCTGACTGTTTATGACCCACCACCTAAGTTTCCAACAACAATATTTTCACACCAAAACCTTCAAGTTTTAAAAGTTTTTGTTGATGAATTTCCCCAAAATATCCCAAAGGAGCTAGGAAGCTTGCCTAACTTGGAAAACTTAGTGCTTTGTCGGTGTGAAAGTGATGTGGGCCAAAGGATGCATCGAACTGAAATTCCAAAAACATTAGAAAAATTAGTAAACCTTAAGAACTTGGACTTAAGGAATAACATGCTGTGTACCTTCCCATTGCACCTTACCAAACTAACTTGTTTAGAAGAGCTTCACATTAACAATTGTGGGCTAAATAGTCTCCCAGATTCATTAGCACATCTCCAACACCTAAGAACCTTGGACCTTAGTAATAATTCATTCAAAGTTTTTCCTCCTTGTATAACTAAGCTTCACAGCCTTTGCATGTTGTACCTCAGTGATGGTTGTCTTGAGAGTGTTCCCGAAGAGATTAAGAGTTTGGTCAACTTGGAACGACTTCAGTTGACAGGTAACGAACTTGCTTCGATACCAAAAGGACTGTTTGGATTGGTCAACCTAAGGAAACTGTATTTGAATAACAACAAGTTAACTTCACTTCATGATGAAGTGGGCAACCTTGTTAACTTGGAGTACCTGGTCTTGAATCAGAATAAGCTAACCAAGGTCCCTGATGCCATTGGAGAGTTGAAGCAATTGCGTTACCTCAACCTTCACGAAAATTTGTTATTTTCACTGCCCGAAACCATAGCCAATCTGGAACAGATTGAAACTCTCCTTGTCGACAAAAACCCATTCCAGGTACCGCCTTTACATGTTTGCAACCAAGGTATTCAGAGCATCAAGAATTATTTTGAAGCGATGAAGAACACCAAACACATACATTCAAAGAGATTGAAGGTAAGATAATTACTTCTCACTTATATATTTATTTGGGAAGTAAGGGATAAAGTAATGTAAGGTTAAAGTAAGCTAAAAATGTTTTAGCAAAAATAAGCTCAAAAACAAAGTTTTTATGAGGCATCAATATTATTCTGGGCATGTAATACACGCATTTATTTTACTAGTTTGTTTATTAACTTGTTGACAAGTTTCAACCAACTTGTTAATTTCAGTGAGTTGCTAGCAGTTGTTAAAATCAGGAATGTTGCACCTTGTCATTTGCATGCTTGCTACACCTGAAACAACATGCAGCAAGCCTGTGAATAACAAATTTTGATAACTTGCAACACGTCGATCTTAACAATTTGCAACAGATCTGTGATCAACAGGCCATCACAAGCCATGCCACATTACCAATTATATTTTGATGTCCACTTCCTATAACAATTAAGTTGTTGCAAGACGCCAATTTTCTTGTCGAAATGGTAGCAAGACTATTTTGGGCTATACTCCATTGTTACTACAAGATGGTACGTGTTGTTTTTGCATGGTGCAGCTTGTTGACAACAATCCTGTTGCAAGTTGTCAGACTTGTTGCAATCTGCAGTTGATGGCCAAAATTTGTTCAAACAATGGCTTGCTGCAAGTTGTTTTTAAAGGAATATGGCACTATTTTTTTATTGGCTTACGGCTAAGAACTTTTGAAGTAACTCTAAAATATGTTTTTGAAAATTTGATAGCATGCCTAGCTTTTGAAATATTAAAGGACAAAGATATGACAAAGAGATAATTCGCTGCCATTTTGGATATTCAAAAACCCGTGACGCCACAACCGGGGTAAAATTTGTTTTCTTTAAGGAACACTTTGGAGAGATGTGCATGTAAAGAATTGGTGGATTTTTATGTATATACTTCTTACATAAGTTGAGAAGCTCTCAGAAAATTTCATAGGGATTTGAACAACTAACAGAAAGTTTTATACTTTCCTCCCTGCTTCTGACGTCATTAAAATAGACCTCATTATAAAACAAGATGGAGGATAGCTGGTGTCTTTGTCGTTCAATAATTCAGGAATAAACATGCTACTAAAAATCTTAGAGTTATTTCAGTAAACTTAGAGTTATTTCAGTAGTTCTTGGTGATAAGAGTAGAATAGTCACAGCTATAGAACCGCTGAATCAGCATTTTTCACGGAGCTCTTACCCCTGTGAATTAGTTCCCAGGTCATCCGTGTGAGACAGGTGCGCGCGCATGTTGACCGGAAATACGTGTAAACCTGTTTTGACTGGTTTGGGCTATTGTTTGAGGGGAAAGACGTCATATTGTCTGACTTTTAGCGCCAAAAATTCACACAGTCATTGTTACATGCAAACGTGTGGCACATTTGCGCCATCAAATGCTCGTTCTTGAGTTGTCTTCTTTACTGAAACTTTGTATTCAGTGTTGTGAAGTGATTATGTGTGGACATAAACTGCTAATATTCTATTGACAAAAGGGTGAATCAAGCTGATTGTTCTATATGTGCTATGGAGCAGGGTTGCATTCATTTTGTATGCTTGTTTATGTTGATCTTGACATGGATTAATTTTATAGTAATGATTCCGTTTTAATACACAGTGCCATTATTTCCTTGTGAACGATAACTTGTTATACTTTGATAAAGTTGTCCTGATATTGATATTTTTCATGCGTGTTTATTGATCGTAAAGCGAAGCCTATAGCTATACTGTTGACAATCATCATCCTACATTTAAAAACGTTCTTGCAGCAACATTACAAATATATCCTCATGATTTAGTTTCCCTGGCGTCTATAGCTTGCATGTTTACTGTAAACAGTAGTGTGATTAATTTGAACAACACACAAAACACGCACGATAAAATAATTTCAAACCTTAACTTTACCAAAGCAGGAGATTACCGACCTTCTTGAAACTTCTGTAAGTTCTAGTTTTATCTTAAACGTATGTATCTTATGATTGGAATTTGGGACAAATGTAATGTGTTGCACATATATATATATAAAGAAGAATTCGGTGACGAGGGCATTTCTGCAGTAAACTTGTCAGTTCAGTAGTGTCACCGATATAATTATGCGCATAATTTTTCTCTGTGAACAAAGACTGGCTTTGGTGTTAAATGACATGTGTCTAATTGCCTAATAACCTACTAAGACTGATTATATTAGGTGTTTGTGTATAAGCTTTGTGTTAGTGAGAAAATTGAAGCGATGGACGCCAAGCTTTTTCTGCCATTGTACAGTATTAGGCCGTATAACATACATATATATGCTTTGATAGACGGACTGATGGTCATTAAAATCTTTCAATACTGCAGTGTGGCCAATATGAATGAGATATAAAACATGCACCAAACCTCAGTTTTGTGAAAGCAGAAATTTTACCGACCTCCCTGAAACTCCTGTGGATTCTGGTTTTACTTTAAAATAATCACCTGTGTACTTTACGAATGAACTTTGGAACAAACGTGTATTAATTGTATGTACAAAGAAGGGTTTGATGACAATTGCATTCAGCTAATTATATATACAATGACTAACCGTGAGCACTCACGCAAATGACGCAATGTTGGGTCTTACATCTGTAGCAATACAGTAAATGTTTAAACTATGGTTTTTCATCCATTGGTCTGGGGTCATTGGTTTGGGTCTATATAGTTACCGTGTCACGCAAACTAAGACACAGTACTTTGGAATTTGGTAAAGTATGGCTAACCACATGGCATAACTGATGTACCAAATAAAAGCGCGGGATATTACCATTCAAGACGTGCTCCAACACGCTCAGAGATGACTGGTTTAAAACTTGCTTTTTGCTCTAGAGTATTAAAATGCAGGGTTTTTCGAGAGACCAGCACAAATATCGTGTTGGCTTGCGGGGTGCATGTGTACGCACATGGTTAGGGGTGTGCTTAGGTAATGCGATAAATTCCTCCATTTAAAATTCTTTAATGGTCACAGATTTATTAAGACAACAGCGATTTTTACAAGGCTTTAACCAATGAAATGCCCACTTTGTACAACTTTAGAAATGTTTTTAATTTTTTTTAAAAACTGTTGAGCTACAGGAAATAAAAAGGTTTTGAATGCACATTATACGAATGAGCACAATTTTACGCGATGAGCAGATGAGCACCTGCTCATAACTGCTCATGAGCATCTGCTCATAACTGCTCATGAGCACATGCTCATACGCTCATATGGCCCGATGTGACTCACCAGGTTAGTATAACTATATTATGTTAGTCTTGTACAAGTTTATGCGATGAGCAGATGAGCACATGCTCATACGCTCATAAGGCCCGATGGCTCGACAGTTATTAACCCTCCCATATATTAAAATAATACAAAACTCGGATAGGTATATATAATTTTATTGAGAACAATATGACAAATATTAACGTAGTTAATAATCTTCTTCATCATCACTGTCCTCAGTGAAATTGTAGTCTTTTAAATGTCTGTTAATAAGAAATTTTCTCTTATTAACCGCTGCTTCCATAGCCTCTTCTGGATCAAAATCATCATCGTTCACGAAAGTATCTTTTGTTTGCATTATTTTCTTATGCACTGGATCTTTCTTTAGTTGTTGTATCCATTGGAGACGCTGCAAATAGATACTTCTCAATTCCTTTTGGAGCTCAGGCAGAATATTAGAGTAAGCTGTTTCTCCAGCGGTTTGCTCATCCAGACCACTGTGAGTCAAATTCATCTTCATTTCCTGAAAAGCCGCCTTGTGCTTTTGCATCGCTTCTTCTACCATAGGCATCCAAGGATCCGCTTCTTCCTCCTCAGTTTCCGTCTCACTGTCTGTTGTCATCGGACTTTCAGACCCGTGAGTTGCAACGCTCGAAACATCATCCTCTGAGTCCACTGTCTGACTTTCTGTTTCTGACATTTCTCTCTCTTCGCTTTTCAGCGGACAATACCCTTTTTCGTGTCGACGTAGATTGAAACCACGACTAAATGTTTTCCCACAAAATTTGCAGCTCATTCCGCTAGAACTGATTGTGTAGAAATGCCTTGTCGTTGAGCAGCACTGTATTTTTATGAGCATGTGAGCAAGTGCTCATAAGAATTTATGAGCAGGTACTCAAATGTTGATAAGGCCCTACCTGTTAGGTATTGACAGTTATGGCCTACGTATGTAGGTCCCAACTATTGGTATGAGCACTTGCTTATATGAGGTTGACCAGAGGTCGATGTGGGCCTATTTGGAGTCGATGTGACATCGATGTGGGGTGGATGTATTGAGGACATGCAAATAAAACGACGCCAACAGTTGTATATATCCTTTATATACCACAGCTATTTCTTACAAGTTTCATAATGTTTGTTCTATTAATTCCTTCTCACAAATGTTTCGGCAAATGTTATGTGCGACAGACAAGGCCAACTTCCTACATAACAAACTCTGGCACAGCGCTCCGTGGTTGTTTCTAAGTCTTCTAATTTCTTTGAGGTTACGGCATGCATCGTCTATCAACTGTTTAACATCCAGGTTTGTACGTCAACCCTCCGTTTGCGAAGGTATAAAGCAGTCCTCTTTTTCTTCAAATATCCAACTCTTTTTCTAGCCTCTGCCACGAGCTTGTTCAAGTCATGTAACCGCAAAAAGTTCTCCATTAAATTGGCCATCTAAAAGTCTTATCTCTGTGAAAGTTGCAAGCAGTATGCTCTTATCAACTCAAATTTATCCCTTTTTACTGTTGGTTGAATAACTGAAAACCAATCAGATTTAAAAATGGTATGTTTCATATGTGACCGGGCCATCGGGCAACATCGGGCCATATGAGCGTATGAGCATGTGCTCATGAGCAGTAATGAGCAAGTGCTCATCTGCTCATCGCATAAACTTGTACAAGACTAACATAATTTCAATTTTTTTTTTTCTTTTCAAATTTTTATTATAAAATTCTTGAATGGCAGTCAACGCAAGGAAGACTGAAAAACTCAAGATACAATTAGGATTAAATATTAACTATATTACAACAATCAAGAGTTAAGATATAAAAATACTGAAATAATTACTTAGAGTATAATAAGTTAAAAAGTACAAGTTAAAAAGCATCCCATTTCTTTACACAATATGGCAGACAACTATCACTAAAACGTTTGGTATGACATTTGAAGAGTGGAATGGTCCGTGCATGTCTAAGGTTGTGCTGATGGTAAGTTGGATGAGGCAATAACTCCGACAGTTTACTTGACGTATCACATAAATTCTTTTTATAAAACCGCATACACAACAATTCTCTCCTTTCGGTAAGTGTGGGCAACTTTAACATACTCAGGCTCTCCTGATATGACATATTTGGCAAGATAATTCTCAGCGCACGTTTTTGAATATGCTCAATTTGGTCGCTGAGTAAAATCGATAAAGAAGAGTGCCATACCGGGCACGCGTATTCAAGAATAGAACGAACAAAGCTGCAATAAACCTTCTGAAGATCACGGGATTGTACGCCATTACGTTTAAGTAGCCTGAGCGCATATAAACGCTTGCTTGCTTTGGAACAAATATGAGTGACGTGCTTCGTCCATTTAAGATCGGATGTCAGGTATACACCTAGTAGTTTTGTAGTTTGAACATTCTCAAGGTACTGATTATCAATCATCAATGGCTGGAGTGATGGTTGGTTTTTTAAAAATGATACAATAAATTCTTTCGTTTTTTTAACATTTAAATTCATATTGTTCGCAATTGACCATTGGTTAACCCTATCCACCTCATTCTGTAAGGTTGATAAATTCAACCTGGTGCTATACTAACCTGGTGAGTATACAGCTATAGCTATACTAACCTGGTGAGTCACATCGGGCCATATGAGCGTATGAGCATGTGCTCATGAGCAGTTATGAGCAGGTGCTCATCTGCTCATCGCATAAACTTGTACAAGACCAACAAAATATTGCTATACTGTCCGTAATACTTACAAAAATAAAATATTCCAAACACTCTTCAAATACTCACCAACTGTTGCTTGGGTCATGCCTTCTTTTTAAATGAAGCAAAGGAATCGTGTACCAGTGTTATAAAAATTAGTTTTCTGATGTCTCTGTTAACTGGTCGTTGGGTATGGCTTGTAGCAACTTTACACACTTTTTAAGTACTCATCAACTATTGACTGGTCCATGTCTTCTTTTTTAATGAAACATACGAGAAAGTGTACCAGTGTTATAAAAATTAGTTTTCTGTTTCGGTAGATTGATCATTCGGTTCAGTTACTGCCGAAGTTGTATTTTCTGGTAGGTCTAACTGCTTGTCAATAGGGCCGTAGTTTTTAATTGTCTTACTGTTGTACCCCATTTGCAAGTGACCTTCCAAATTTAAATCGTTACGCCCAAAACTTACACCAAATTTAAACATTTTCTGTCTGCTATGATTTTTGTCTCTTTTGATTTTATCACTCTTGCTAAGACAAGTTCCCATGTTACCTCTTGCAAGCAGACCGAGTAAAATGAAGAAAAACAACAAAACAGTACGTTTTAAAATCATTTATTTCTTTGGTAGATTACACTGTGTAGTTATATTTTAATTTACACACGCATAGAACATAGTCAATTAGATTGTTGATAAATGTTGTTCTCTCGAATTCAGAATACCTCTGAAACCAAGCGAAACATGTCATATCGAATAGTGCCTCGAAGTAATCTCTATGGATCGCTGACGGTTCAGGATACTTCAAAATCTTGCAAGCTTCAACGACACCTTTCCACATAACATCATGGTCTAGCAGATCAAGAGCTCGCTCAGCATAGTATATCCAGCGTTCTTCATCATCGAGGGCCTCAATGCGCTTTCGAAACCGTGTCCACGGTCTACCGTAATCCTCATCTTGTTTGACCTGTGCAGCTTCTTCTTCCAATTGAAGTATCTTACGATAGACCATCTCCGTGAACACAAAATCTATCAGTTTCTCAACAGTCAGGGCATCAAAGTCAATTTCACACTCATACATTTGTTTAAACAGGTGTGCCATAATTCTCTTCACTTTCTTTAGACCAACTGTTCACAAGCACACTTACTAAATAGACTAACGTGATCATGATGATCTCGTCTCTTTTAAGTCATGTAAACCAGACAAACCAGTTTTTCAAATGTATGAATATGAACAAACATGTTTATTGATATACGTCATAATAAATTAACAACAAAGATATACATTGCAATGAAAAGCTTTATTCAAGAAAATATAATGTTACAATTGTTCAAGAGTCTCTTTTTTAAGCAACCGTCTCTCGTTTGCACAGAACACTGATCGCCAATCGTAACAAGTGTACTTCAGTAACTCTAGTCCATTCACCCTTGGTTTGATATCGTTTAAACTGTTCATAAAGTTCTCCATAACTCTTGCTTCAGATATTTTTGATAACGCATCATCAAAGTACATTGACAATCTTTCATCACTTTCCATCATAAGACAAGGATGCTGTCTTTGTGATGGATGATCAATGATGCAGCCGTTGCAAATTTCGACAACCAGTTGGTTAATGACTGAGGCAATTTCTTCTGCATAGCACTTTATCATTCTCTCTTCAATTATTTTCTGACGGTGGCTTAAAAACCTTTCTTCATTACCAATGTCAGTAGGTAGAGTCAAGTTGGATAAACGTTCACGAGCAGACATTTTAAACACGACTTTTCACTTGAACAGTTAAAGTAATAATGGCGCAGTTTGTACCAAATGTTTCTTAATAGTCTAGACATAATTAGCATAACCTGTTTTACAAGTTCTCTTTCTTTGTTTTAAGGGACAAGTACTCCTTGCAAGCTTCGATGCGATTCTCATGACGGCTTGTGAAATTTTCGCCAGTCTCCTTAACCGTATACCCGTACGAAGGAGGGTTGCTAAAATACACAGTGGAAAATGGCTCGAACGGGTCTTCGTCTTCTTTTTTATCTCTCCACTCAAAATAGCCGCCCGATTCGTCTTTACCTTTCGAACAGGTATAAAACAAACGACCATAATTAGTGCCCTCTTTCTTGACCTTTCTCGTTGAACATTGCTCACCATGATAACATAGGGGCCTAATAACATCACCCCATTGCCAAAACGAGCACGGCTTTTCTTTATCCGAGCAAACGAAGAATGGCCGGCCAAAACTAGGTTTAAAAATATCTTTCACGACTAACATTTTAGTTAGCTTCTTGTGACCGTGGCATCTTGGCTGTAACGAGTCCAAATTTCTCCACATTGCAATAGCATTTTCAAAATAACTGCAATCATTCTGGGGGCAAAAGAAATTACAGCTAGGCTTTTGCCCACAATAAAAAAATAAACCATTTTCGGTTTTGGAAGAGGACGCCGGCTTTCCATGTAGACACTCCATAATTCTGATTATCTCGTTCGCCGACGGCCGCTTTTTTATAGTATTGCATTCAAAACCAGTTAGACAAGTTTTTTTCTAGTTTTACACGTATTTCCGGTCAACATGCGCGCGCACCTGTCTCACACGGATGATCTGGGAACTAATTCACAGGGGTAAGAGCTCCGTGAAAAATGCTGATTCAGCGGTTCTATAGCTGTGACTATTCTACTGATAAGCCATTCAAAAAATATAGTGCCATATCCCTTTTGCAAGTAGCAACTTGATGAGATTACCAAGTGTATTGCAACTTGTTGACCAATTGAAACTAGCTGGTAAAATAGGCCACTTTAAACAAATCTTTGGTGTTTTTGCCTCTCTAGGTTGTTATCCTGGGAGAATCGATGGCGGGAAAGACGAGTCTTGTGACCGCCTTGAAGAAAGGAGAGACAACTGAGATCAACGAGGCTGATCGCACGTTTGGCGTCATGTTTTGCCATTGGAAACCAGAGCCAGATGTTGATGAGCTGGAGTTGATGGTCGTTGACTGCGCAGGTCAGAAGAAGTATCAGATGACCCATCAGCTCTTTTTATCTGAAGGTATGGAAATTTTACATCTGGGTTCATACTGTTGTTTTTGCATTTTTTTTATGTGTACTGTACATGAGATATATTTTAATGTTGTGTGAATAGCTTTTTACAAGTCAAATCACAGGCATCACAGCGCACGTGTACTTCATTGCATACATTATTACATAAATATCCTTATTATATCCTTATATTATCCTTAATATATTTATATAATAATGTATGCAATGACGTAACGTGCGCTGGGATGCCTGTGGTCAAATCTGCCATTTTCGGGTACTGTCTATTTTTTGGCTGCCTGAGACGATACAATGCAATTAAAGCGTACAATCATACAATAGATAATGTTTCAGACCAAGTTATTTAACTGGCAGCAATCAGGAAAAGTAATGATAACTTTAATTTGAATGAAAGCTAGGTTTTATGCAAGTCACAAAATCTAGCTGATCTGACCGTGACTAAAAGGCCTGGAACTAGCTACCAAATTCAACCAAATAGAAATCCATTTTGCTGTTGTTATCACTCGTATCTTTTGTTTTCCTTTGTGAAACTTGTTGAAACTCAGTAACTGTTTTTAATAAAGAAGATTATAAGTCTGCCAGAAATTTAAAAACAAAGTAAATTATATTTCATGGGAAATTTGATAATTTGGATCGAAAAATGGATTTCTATTTGATAACTAGTGCCAGTACTTTTCCGTGTTTTCAGATGACCTGGATGTGAATGAGTCAGCTTCACTAGCGTCGTTCAAACTTGACCTGGCAAATCGAAGATTCGGCCGTTAAGGCTTTGAGCCCTTTACCGTACCGTACCGTACAAAAATGAAAACAAAAATTAAAGGCCTTGAAAGTCCTCGAATGTTTAAGAAAGTGCTTGAATTCGTCCAACTTCAGTTTGTAGGCATTTTTAACCTTTAAAATCAAATTGGGGTGGTTCATGACTTAAATGTTATGTTTCAAATTTGTTTAAACTGCAGTTAGGGCATTATTTAATAACTCATTTTAGTCCTTAAATTTCCTGATATATGGCCTTGAAAGTCCTTAAAACGTCCTTGAATTTTTACATGTACGAACCCTGATAATTCTTTCAGGTGCTCTATTCATTTTGGTCGTTGATCTGAAGCGTTATGTCTTTGAACTCCCGGAAAGTTATCAAGACCACGTCGGTCAGTGGATATCCCTGGTCGCTGCCCGCATTCCCAGGGCCCGGATCCTAGTCGTTCCCACTCACATCGACGAATGCCCAAACCAAGAAGACATCGACCTCAAATGCAGAAATATTGTGACGAACATGAAAGAGCAGCGCGATGAGATGGTCTTGGAGATTGACAAGCAGATCGACCATGTAAAGAAGACCGAAGCCCGTTGTATTCCGTCGGAAGATTTGGCTAAAATAGTTGACCAGCATCGAGAGCGTAAGGATGACTTGCCTGTAATATCTTTGCACTACAAGGTACGAAATCTAAAGATATCTAAAAAAATAATAGTATAAATTCATATTTTCACGTGAGAACGAAGTAGCTAGATTCTTTAGATGACGTATTCTTACATGAGTAAATTTTTCCAGGCTACTGCCAAAGGATTCGAATTGTATACGTACGATTTTGCCTTTTTTAACAAACGTGGTGGGAAAACTTCTGGGTTGTGCTATTGTTTGCTATGGTAGTTGGAGGTCTGTTCCAATTCTGGTGAATAGAGTGAGCGCAAAACTCAGTGATAATTCACGTGGAAAACAGAAAGGAAATCTTGGCCATGAAGGAGTCTTTATATGTTATAAAAATCCTCGTTGATGTACACAAACTTTTGCCTCGATTTTCTCGGCTTAAACAAAATCCGTGTTGAAAATTTCTTCGTAAACAAACTCACATGATGGTTGTGTAAATTAATCGTTTTTGAAGTACCCGCGGTTGGTGCTTTATCTGATAAAGCAAAGTTTCAAATCTTACACGCTTTTGTTGCATCTTTTCATTATTGAACTTTTTTCGTGTCTCTATTCCAGGAGATGATCGAAAACTTGAACGATGACCTGGCGATGGTCGTGAGTCCTGTTAGCAACACAACATTTAACGGTATGACAGAGCTACGAATGGAGCTGGTTAGAATCGCGAGGAACAAGAATCTCTCGCCGAACGTCGACATAAACCTTCCTGAATCTTGGGTGAAAATAGAACAGGAAGTAAAACGGCTTCGAAATACCCTTGGTATACCGTGTTTGTCCATGACTGAGCTGCAAGAGGCCTTGGTCGAGCACGGTATCAATGTTTCCGAGTGTGAACTCCAATCCTGTGTGGGTTATCTTGATGCAATTGGCGAACTTCAATATTTCAAGGTATAGGTTTATTCTCCTCTCGTAGCCCCGTCTGTCTAATTTTTTACTCACCACCTAACCACAAATTACTGAAACCAACTAATTTCCTGACTGACTTACTATTTAACTGACTAATTAACTAATTAAGGTACCAAGCTAACCAACCAATTAAACGGCCAATTAACCAGCCAACCAACCAAGCAACCAATTAACCAACTAACCAAACAACCAACCCACCAACCAATTAACCAACCAATTTACCAAGCAACCAATTAACCAACTAACGAACCAACCAATTAACCAACCAACCAACAATCAACCAACCAACCACCCAACCACCAAGCAACCAATCAACCAGCTTTATGCCTACAATATTTTTTAAGGACATCAAACATTTGGTAAAGAACGTTGTGATCAATCCATACTGGCTTGGTAGGGTGTTGAAAAAAATCTTTCGCCATGATATGGAAGATGAACTCACGTACACTGATAGCATTCGAAGGATGGGCATTGATCAAATTCAGTTCAATCAAGAAAAGTCAGAATTATTGGAAAATGGCGTGATGACACAGGTTCTTTTGAAGTAAGCGAAAATATTACGGTAAATTTGCTGTAGCTTTGTAAATCCTTGGCTTCACCTCGTATTTTCAACACCTCTCGCTGCTAGACACACGCATGACCCACTTAAATAACGCGGAGTCTCCTCTTGACGAATGACGATTGATGTCAATTTTGAAGTTTGAACAGGTTCTCAAGTGGCGGGTAGGAGGACTTCCTCTGATTTCCAAACACCAGAGGCTGAAGTAACCGGCGGTAGGTGGTTTTCTAAGCAAGATCCAGTTTTTCCGACGAAGTGCAAAATTGATCAAAAGTTTTGTGCTGACAATTTTCTATTACATAGAAACTAAAGTGCAATCCAAGGTGTTTTTAAAGTGTTTCACAGTCACCAGACGAGTAATTTGGGCGAGAGTCATCGTTAATGCGATGTAACCAACGGTGAGTTAAAACTACGAGGGGATAAAACTAAAGTGCAAAAATCCAATCAAATTTTGAAAATTTCCGATCAAATTTGATTTCGATCGGAAGTGTGATTTGGACTATTTTTAAAATAAATTCAGGCTCTGAGACACTGCGAGGTGTTGAAAATACGAAGTGAAGTCGAGTATTTTTTAGGGTAAGCAAGCCGAGTAAGCCAACTAGAAGGCTTTTTGTAATTTTCAATAACACACTGTTTACACGAAAACGGTCGTCTTACTACATGGCAAAAAATTATGCCATTGTAACAGGTTGTTGAGAACAGGATGCAACAGGTTTTTCGTTGTTGTCCACAATATTTTTGAGCCCGAATCAACCCGCAATCAAGTGTAACAATGCTTAACACTATTGTTGACAACCAGGAACAAACCGGACCTAAGTAACTAATCTTGTCTTTTCCAGGTGTCTTTGGTCGGAATTTCTGAAAGAATCTGACACAATATTTCCACAGTTGTTGGCGATGCTAGCACACTTTGGTTTAGCTTGTGAATTGCGTGGAATAGGCACTTCTCTTGATGTACCTGATGGAGTTCCACCTCCTCCTTCCTACTTACTGCCGTGGTTCTTCACGGCATCACGCCTTAGCTCGCTTGACCGCGTCTGGCCATCTCCTATTGATCCTGATCAGGTAAGTTGAAAATTCTATGTATTTTGGTGTTAAGCTGGTTCATACTTGTCGCAGGAATCGAGGCGATTGCATTCACACTAGGCGATTTGTCGCTGCAACCTATCGCTGCAATGAGCGCGTTTGACTTGTTGCTTGGCTGCTCAAAGCAATTTGTTGCAGCAACGTGTTGCAGTGATTTTTCGCCTCGTGTGTTCTGGCCTGGGTCGCCACTAATGAGCTTTAGTAGAATCATGCTAGTATTCTATTGCAAATGCTGTAATTTGATTGGTTACTCTACTCGCTATCTGTTCCTCGATAGATAGCGAGTAGCGAAACAATCACCTTCCCTATAGAGATTTCTTTTAAAAAAATTGCTTTGAAAATCAAATTTTTTGTTGAATATTCCATGTTTGACCTCTGATTCTACTAAAACAATTAGATTACTCGCTCTCGATTTCTATGCGGTGAGAAATCACCGCATAGAAACCTCGAGCTCGTAATCTAATTGTTAAATAGAAATTGATCTTCTAAAAAACGAATCACAAACAATGAGAACTTTTGTTTCAAAAGGCCAATAGGGTAGGCTGATCATTTTAGGTTGGTATTTACCCTCCAGCCTTAAGAGATCACAAACATTACTTACAACAAATTTCTTAATTCATGGTTAAATCGGTTTTCTTTGATGTACGGAGGGCTTCATATGGTGTCAGAACCTGTTTACATGGTCTCTGGTACTAGAGACACCACGCTCGCCGTGTTACGCCGAGAGGATGGGGTTGCATAATATTTATAGCACCTAAAACAAGTTACCAGAGAGGTAACTTTAGCGAAGGGCATGTTTTTATCAAGTAAACATACAAGGCACTACCCTACCCTTAAAATAGGGTTTCCCTGGTACCTATGAGATCCTATGAACAGGTCCTAATATCCCTTGAATACTCAATGGATGAAGAAGGATACGTACATTACCCAACAAAGATAGGTTGAAAACCTTCCTGATGAGGAAGTCAGTTAAGTAACTTGAACATCTCCATTTATGTTAGACATTGATACTGGGAGGAAGGGACTTATGTCGTATAAAGACCGACGCTTGATGTGTCTATGTATCTCTATACTCATTTTTTGGCAGTTTTGCTAACAAACATCTATCTCCTTTAAAGATTTAAAGTCACGATTTTTTATCATTTCTTCGCGAGTTTCATCTAATCATTTTTTCAAGGTCATCGGAGTTAAACCCTCGTATTGTTCTCTTTACCGAAAATTGCAACTTTAGATTTAGATTGACTCATTTCAGGCGATTTTTGTCTTAGACGGTTCAGGTCGCGGCAGTGTTTGCCTTGCCGCAATATCTTCCGTTTGGCTTATTTGCGCGGTTCAGCGTCTTGTGTCACAGACATGATCCAGACGATTATGAGCATTGGCAGAAAGGGTTCTACATGAAGTTTGATGATGTTCAGATATGCAGCGAGGTACAGTCCTACAAGAAATGCGAGTCGCTGAGAGTGGTTGGTAGAGCACCAAAGAGACAACTCGATGCGTTGTGGAGGTTATTGCTCATTCTATTAGAGGTATTTGTAGGCCATAGCCATAATTTGTAAGGGTTTAGTGTGTCTTATTCGAGTGGAAATCACACAATGCTTTGCCCACTCAGCTACGGAGGTAGCTGACAAGAGCAAATGTAATTTAGGGTGGCAGTGCTTGCGGTTAGATTGTCGCTAAATCAGTTATGATCGTGTAGCTCTTAACTATATATACATATACATATATAGACAATTTTATATACCTAACTATATATGCATGTATAGACAATTTTCACCAGTTAGAAGATGAAATGAGTTGGGTTTATGTTTGGGTCTAGATTAGGTGAGTTGCCGGTAAATGTGGTTAAGATAAAATGAGATGAGTTGAGTTGGGTTAGGCTTGTTTTGGTTTGGTTTGGTTGAATTGGGTTGGGTTGGGTAGGGTTGAGTTTAGTTTAGATGAGATAAGTTAAATTGAGTTGGGCTGGCTTTGGATGAGCTGAGTTCAGTGTAGTTAAGATAAAATGAGATCAGTTGGCTTGCCTTGACTTGGTTTCAGTTGATTTGAATACGGTTTAGATAAGATGAGGTGGTAGTTATGATGGATTGAGTTGTGTCTTGGTAGGTCCTAAACTAACCATTTTTTTAATAGTGCGAAACATACAGCTATACAAAAATTACATTGTTTTAGGAAATTGAAAAACTTTTAAAAGAATGGCCTGGCATCAGTGTTACGCGTTACACTGTGTGCCCAACGTGTGTTAAAGATGGCGTTGATCCACCGCAACATTTCCCATGCAACTGGTTTAATCCCCACAAGAAAACACGCAAAGCTGTTTGCAAAAAAGTTAAGCCTTCCCATGATGTTTCACTGGATCTCCTTATCCCGTCCTCAGGTAAGGTTTTCACTTATCACTCTCCCCCGGGAGTTATTTAGATTTTATGTATGTTAGCTTTTAAACAAAGTAACGACATGGTAACGAGAAAACCTGCTGGACATAATAGTATAGGCGCGCAAGGGGAGGAAAGCGAGCCCGCACTACTACTTTCCAGCGTGCTCAGCGGGCTGTTCCGGTTACTTAGTTTAAGTTCAGATAGGAACCGCAGAAAAATTGCATGTGTGACAAAGCCTTTAGGTGGAGGTTTCCCGTAGTTTGCTTTGCAATTGTGCACATGAACTAAATTACGCTTATTCGCACGATTACCGCAGCAAAATGTGCAATGTTTGTTCATCTCAAGGTCTTCTGCGGGAAACGTTGACGCCTTCTCGAATAAAGACCATTGCCAAAAATACATCTGGACTGTCTGCTCGCAATATTTTTGCTTGAATTTTGCGTAATTGAAAATCACCAAGGCTGACGAATCTCTGACGAATATGAGAGTGTTGTTTGAACATCACTGGCTTTTAAATCATAAAAAAACTGATCAGCATTTAACTTTAGAAGCAAACACTCTCATATTTCGGCCATCTTTGATAACGCTTTTCGAAGCCGAGCAGGCAGTCCAGATGTATTTATGTCAGTGATAAAGACTATAAATAAAATCCTAGGTACCTTGATCTCTTATCAACTGGATAATAGTCTGGAAAAATTCGCTCAGCTAAGAGTGAGGCCGGGACATAATCACAAAAGCCGGTTAGCTTCCCCCTGATATATTTCTGCACAAATGTTGTCTAGATCAATACTAGTTTTAGTTTCTGGAGTTTTAGAAGAAACGGGTGTGTAGAAATACAGAAACTAAAACAGCTGGTTAAACTTTAATCCAGGGTGAGGTCTAACTTCGCTCACAACCACCGCCCCCATGATTTGAACAACAAAATTCAAAGGATATTTTCCAGGAACGTGTTTGCAAGCTTGGAAATATTTCAGAAGAACCCGTTTCTGGATCAATAGTAGTATTGGTTTCAGAAGTTTAAAAGGCACAGACATGTAGAAATTCAGAAACTAAAACATTGGGTAAAATTTTCTCCCAGGGTTATTAGGTCTAATCCAGTTTTGACCGACCGGTTCCTTGATTTGCACGAACTGTGCCTGGATTTTTTTTCAGATGTGTTGCAGAGCTACAAACAGCCAGTAAGGAATTCCGATGAAATTCTCGATTGTGTTTTGAGTGATGGTGAGTTGATCTGTATATCGCTAAAGTACGGTTATGAAACCGATTATGAAACCGTTGTTTGTATAGTTTTAGGCAAAGAAATATCAAGGACGGTTTAGGGAATGGTTAGAGTAACAACGAGTATACCAGATTAAACTGTCCAAGTCAAACTGTTCTTTGTCTTTTAGATCTGGCTGACACTATAGCCGACAAGCTGGGTACAAGATGGCCTCGCTTGGCTCGCAATCTTGATGTTGGGGAGAAAATTCGAAGCATTAAATATGATGATCGCGGGGATACTCATGAGCAGGCTGTCAGCATGTTAACAAAGTGGAAAGAAAAACATGCATCTGATGCCAAGATCACAATAATTATCGAAGCTTTGAAAGAGCTCGATTACAATGATATTGTTGGAGTCATCTTGGATAAATGTCGAGCCAAACAGAATTCGACCAACAATTGATGGCCAATACAATACTTTATAGTCAACTCAAACAGGACAGACAATTGCCGGAATGATGGAGGGGGTATGTTAGTTGGAGCCAAGCTTGCCCGACTAACAGGATGTGGTAGAACATTTTTATTGGCCCATCGGCAACATCCGACTTCTAAAGAGGATCAAAGACCCTATGCCATCCGCCATCTTGGATATTTGAAAGTCATTAGCAAATATCTGCAATGTTAAATCCAACTGGATTTGTATGTTTATGCTGCTTCTTGCGTAAACTGCGAGTGTTCGAAAACATTTCTCTGGCATTTAACATATTGACTGTAAGTTTTATGCAGTCTACCCTGTTTCAGACGTCATTAAAATAGGCCAAATTATAAAACAAAATGGCGGACGACTAGTGTCATTTGCCCTTCAATATTTCAGAGCCAAAAATTTAATTATGAATATTACAATAGACAATTGCCATCATAGACTAAATTTTGATCCAGGTAATATGGACAAAATCTTTCATCACAGCTAAAAAAAGCATCTTGAAATGGACCATTCCTCTTTTAGACAAACTTTTGAATTAGGAATATTCACTAGCACAGCTGGAAAGAGCATCTTAAATTTAGTAAAATGCTGATGTTTGGTTGCAAAATATTGTAAAATGGGGAAAACATAATCCTGCGAATTTTGCAAATTTTGTATACTTTTGTATTATGCGCGGAAAAGTGTGATCACATTTCGAGATCTGATTACACTTTTCCTCGCGTAATATAAATGTATGGGAAATTTGCAAACTTCACAAGACTATATTTTCCACATTTTACAATGTTTTGCAACCAAACTTTACAATTTTACTAAATTTAGGATGCTCTTTTCAGCTGTACTAAGGAATATTCATAATTCAAAAGTTTTTCTAAAAGGAGAATCGTCCATTAGCAAAATTGCAAAGTTTAGTGGCGCAGTGTTGTAGATATTTTGCTAATATTGCCTATTGGGTCAAAATTGGCCTATCATGGGAATTGTCTATTGTAATCCTAACGAGAAATGTT
Source organism: Muricea muricata (assembly GCA_963855995.1). Lineage (NCBI taxonomy): Eukaryota > Metazoa > Cnidaria > Anthozoa > Malacalcyonacea > Plexauridae > Muricea > Muricea muricata. Next base: position 10,681,994 of record OY979725.1, read on the forward strand.
TTTTTACGGAGAATATTTTATTATAATGGAAACCTCAAAGCAATATTTTCAAACAGTTAGTTTTTACAATTCGTGATTGTCTTATCGTCTATGCAAATTGAACGTTGGAAAATTTTCAATTTCAGCGACCAAAATATTATAATTGTCCTCTTCTCGTAATTTTTAAACGTTTTCAATCCATGAAAACCATACCAACTTTTTCCGTTGAACTGGAGAGGTCAGTTATAGGAAAGCAGGATACCGCTATCCACTGGATGGTGATTCTTTCAACTGCAGTAAGACATAAAAAGCAATGACAGCAGAGATACTGGAACCGCAGGAGCTAAAAAGTGACTTCAACAAAGAATCACTATCCAGTGGATAGGTGCATATTACATTCGCTGTACTTTATAGTTAGATCAAAATTATTTTATTTATCTTCAATTTTCTAAGAGTAAACGTTTATGCAAATAATGTGACAAATTGAAAAAATAGTATATCAGATGGCTTTTCTAGTATGCAAGTATACAATGAATTAAAAATGTCTAAAGATTTGAAAACGTTGAATTCTAAGTTCCTGACATGGTCTTTTTGACTCAATGATCGCCAGCTATGACAAAAGATTATTGTGCAACTTTACTCGAAAGTCGAATTCTAATTTTGTCATTTCTGTGTTTGCTTTTGTGATTTTGTTGAAATCTGTGGGAATAATTGATGAGAAGCTAGGGGAAAGAAATTAAGTGTGACTGTTGATCGTCGGGCGGAATATAATTGGGAGTGATTCTGGCAGGCAGGCAGGCGGCCGGGCGGGCTCACTGAGCTTTACTAATATATCTGGAGGAGCGGCTCGGCATGAAAAAGTGTCGCCAAAAACATGGCGGATTTTGGCCTTTGCTGACGCCATATGGTTCCTCAGCCTACAGGTATTTACCACTGACCAACCGCGATCCCGAGCTTTTAAAAAGACCTTCGCCCCCCTGTTTTTTGCAAAAAACTTTTATGGCTTGGTTGTTTTCGGGGAAAAAATCAAAGATAAAATAGGCTGTTTTTCGCTCGTGGACGCAAGGATTTGTAAAAATAATGTGGAAATGTTTCTTCTAGCAGGTAAGAATCTCGAAACTTTCAATTTTATACCGTTTACTGGCTAAGTTTGCATTTTGATTCCTGAAGTTTACAGAAGTGCGTAAAATTTTTTTGTCAAACGCTGATGCAAAGTCTGTTTATTTATTGGGTATATCGGTATAAACATTTCTGTCTTCAGCATCAGGCACTGACTTTTACTTTAATAGAGCTGTTTTTGATATTGTTTATGACTTTATGTAGACAACAAGTTTTCCTTGATGAATGCTTATGGTCATGTATCCATGATTTAATATTTGCCCATTTGCAGTTTGATACTGAAGTAAATTATATCACTAGACAGTGTGGAACAATCTCTCTGTGCCTGATAAAAACATCTATGCCTCTGTGACCTCTGTTTGCATAGTAATAATTGTAGATTGAAGTGTAGATAAACAGGCAATTAACTAAGCTTGTTTTTGAAATGCAATGTAGTGTCAGTGGTGCATAAGATAACATTTTGGGTCATGCCTCTAAACCCCATAAAATTTACATTTTACTGTTTTTTTTTACCCTTTTTTGAGTAATGTGTTTGGTAAGGTGCATTATGAACCTCATTTCTTATTTTACTGTCCAACACCTGATGGTTATTCATCATGGGGACTGCTGCACACACAGTGGTTTTAATTATTGCCTTGCATGTTTCTATACATCAATTAAACACAAACAAGGTGGTAAATTTGTTTCTCATTTTATTGCAGATTTTAATGAAATGTACCAAGAACTAGAGCAAAACACTCCCACCCTAACCTATTATGTGTTCTACCATGTACTGTCAACATGGACATATGTCATATTATGTGTAATATTTTGTGCAGTACAACTGTTTTCTTCAAATGTTGCACGAACAATCTGTTATCAATACCACATCAAAATTTAGAAGAGATCAGAAAAGCCCATTTGGACAACACACTAGTGATAGTTATGTCATAATCATAATAGTATACAATGTAGTTTTAGGAATTATTGTAATTTCAGAAAACATCTGCACCACCAATGCAGAGATGGGAGATTCATGTCATCCTCTCAACCATCAGATGATTTAGCATTTTTACGATAGTATCAGCATAATATAATATCCTCATGCCACTACAGGGAGCATACATTGCTCAAGTGGAGTTAGGATTACTCTTGCTAAATGTGGAGTTGGTGTTTTCCTTCAATGACTCATTGTTAGTTTAATAATTACTAAACCTTGAATTTTTTCACTATAAATATAAACTTTAATATAACTAAGAAGTGTATCACTGCAGATTAGTTTTGTAGTAAACAAGAATACATTATTTAATAAGTTGTTAACAAAATTCAAAATCAGTAGAAATCATAAGAAGAAAAGGAGGGGGAATGCACAAGATGGATAATGGAGAGATGAGAGCTTCATCCTTTCCACCCAATTGGGAATTTAGATTAGGCATCTTAATACTGTACTTTTATTGTCAGCAGTCAATTCCCTCACTCCATATCATACATATTACAGGTAGTACTCATTTCTTGTGTGGAGTATTTATCTCTGTGGAGTGTTGGTAGTGAAAAATTATAGCTACCTTAGTTAATTCAAATAGTTTAAACAAATAATACATCTTTCAGCTGTATTGTTGTGGAATGGTTTTGAGGTAAACAAGTATAATAGTCAGATTATATACTGGTTATTCAAGAAAACACAAGCTTAAACATAGGGGGGAAAGAGAGAGAAAGCTTGACTCAAGCAAGCATACTTGAACTATGTGCTTGAACGTTGTGAGCAAAATTATATACAATATTATTTGCAAAAAATACTATAGGAGACACAAAAACGTGTATGTAAATTGCAAAATATTTGTAAAATGCAAGACTTTCAGTTCTACTATCTACAGTAAACTATAAACATTCAAGACAGTTAAGAAACAAAAAGCCTTGATTTATACAACGTTCACATCAAAACAAGATGCCGAAGGCATGTAAGCAATTTCAAAAACATTAAAGCATGATTGTAAAAACCGGGTATACAAACATAACCATATAACAAATGTTGATGTACAACAAAGCGGACTTAAAAGACAAAAATACTCGTTGCTAAAAATACGTTATACTCAACAAGTTTAGCTGGAAATATTTTGTTTTTTGCTCGTGAATGAGAACTGCAAATTTTTCGGTTTTATACCAATCCAATTGTCCCTTGAAATATTGTTTTTACCAATATATTTCGAGGTTTTTTTGCCCTTTCCTGTCCGCGATAACTTGTAAAACTTGCGCATAAGTTTTTCAAAAGTTGGTAAAGCGTCCAGCAAACGTGAAAAAAGCTTTTAAAACCCCCAAAATTTACAGCGAAAACTAAAAGACAAAAAAAAATTTTGAAAAAAAAACAAAAGGGGGGCGTGAAACATGAGCCTGCTTTACAATTGAGCCCAGTCAGTGGCAAATACCTTTAGGCTGAGGAACCATATGGCGTGGATCTGGCGTCAGCAGAGGCCGAAATCCGCCATGTTTTTGGCGACACTCCGATTACTGAAGCAAGTATAGGAGCCGCTTCTCCAGATATATTAGTAAAGCTCAGTGGGCGGGCTACTCTCTTTCCCGCCAGTGCCCGCGAGAATTCAAGACGATCGAAGTTTTGAAGGCCAGGGAAGATGGCGGATAATTTACACACATTTATTTACGAAGTAAAAGGCAATGTTAACTGGCATTCATCGGCGAGAATAGCAACTCAAGCGCATCGCAGTAAGCCGGGAGCATTGCGGCTGACCCGTATGGTGGATTACTTTTATTTTCACTGTGTTTTTGATGAAGAGAAAACCAAGAATAATAAAAAGCACAAGGTTGGTCAAATCGATTGTTGTCATTCTAAAAATATTCGCATGACTTGTAGTCGTATACATGTATTTTGTGTGCATTGAAATCATTAATGTCATGTATTAGAACCGTAAACAATACTTCTTGCAATAGTGATATTTTAGATGCAACTATTTGTTATAAATATTTAAATAATAATTCAATTTGAATGTTTATGTGCTGGTAATGCTGTCCTTGCTTTTACCTATAAACGTGAACTGAAGAACATAAGGCTGAATTTATCTGCTTGTATCGTTTGTTTAGTATGCCGGTACACAAAATTTCTGGAAGACTTATAGTTGTGGACTATATATTCATAAATATCAGTGGTGTAGGAACGGGGGGGGGCATGCCCCCCCAATAATAAAAATGTGGGGGCTGGGTTGTATAATATATATAGACCTCTTGCCTTATGGTGCTGGGTTATGCCCCCCCCTGCAATAATTACTTTCTTCCTATGTCACTGAATATGTGTTCAAACAGTTTTAAACCCTTTCATTTGGAAGAACACAAATGTAAAATGAATATGTGCCCACAATTGCAGGTCGCCTGTTACCTCCACCAATAAATAATATGTGCCAATACCCGATAAATATCGATGTCAAATCATATATTAGTATGCATGTGTAGGAATGCTACATACTAGAGTTCTGAAATCCATCATATGACAGTGTCTTGGCTTCATTGCAATGCTGCCAATACAGAGATGGATTTTATGATAATTTGAATTGAGCTGAATGTGACCTAAATTCCTCTGAAGCAATTTATTGTAGACCAGTTCACTTTCTTTGACACTTAATTCTTGCCTTGATAATTATCAGCAATATCAGAAAAGTTCCCTCTCTAAGTCTAGACTTGCAAATAATCTCATATGACTGGGGTGTAGACAAGGATTGGGGTCCCTCCCCCAAATGTTTAACAATCCATTTCTTTAAACATTCAAATCCATATAAAAATTTGGGGGCTCAGGGTGAAAGAGGACTAGATTGCAAGAAAACTTGCAGAAAACCATTGATTCCATTATTGTATGTTTTTTCTGGCCAAATTCTTCCAGGGATCCAGAAATTATATTTCAGAAGCTCTAGAATTTTTAATTTTTTTTGGTGTTGTCCACCCCACCCCTTTCTCTTCCCCCCCCCCCAAGTTAGAGGCCTTGCTACACATGTGTATATTGATAAAATGATCTTTTGATTAAGATTAGTGGCATACAATTCAAGGATTACAATCCCAAATAGTTGTTGTTGACAGTATCAGTGTAATTTTCCTGGCATACTGATAGCAGAAATTTTTCCTAATTTTCTATGCTTGAAAAACTATGCCACATATAATATATTATTTTTCAGCATTTGGGTAACAGAGTTTAATGTTATTAAAATTTGTTTATGGCTTTAAGATTGACGTAAATTCAATTATTGGAACAAAATTGATGGCCAGAGATGGATCACTCTCAGTATTGATTCCAATCAGTGAAGGGAGCATTCGTTTTACTTTGCAAAAAGGAGACATAAGTGAAATTGAAAAATTTATATGTCGTTTAAATGACATAAAAGTTACAGGTAAAGTTATAAATTATATTGTTTCAGTATTTTCAGGGCTCTAAAATGAGTTTCAGTAAATAAAAAAAGATTGGTCAGAATACTTTTTGACCTGTTTGCAAAAGATATAGGTTCTTTTGCTCCCTGAAATAACCAAAAATACTGTAATTCAGCATTTTGGCCAATAGCTTAACAACCTTGTTAATCTAAGTTTATTTTGTGTATTTTATGCATGTATTGTAGCAACTGAGTAATAATTCAATTCAATATTAATATTATTTATAGTAATGGAAAGAGCTGTTTTGCACAATGCAAGATATGCCGAATACGTTGGACCAATACAGAGAGTGCAAACATTATTTGCCTCAAAGGTAGAGGCTAAGGTTCCAACCTTGGTGTTGAGAGAACCTGGTAAGTATAGCACAGTATAGCAAATGGCATAGTTTGACCCCCCCCCCCTCTTAATTAAGAGGGGTAAACTCTCTGAAAAAATAGAAGGAAGGGGGTAAATTTCTTCCTAAAAAATTGGGAGAACTAAAAATGGGTTAATGGGTGGGTGGATTTTCAAATTAGGTTTAGTTGGAAAAATTATGAGTTTTGTTTAAATCTAATATTTCAGAACCATCTTCAGAGATATGAAAAACTAAATTCATATGAATGTCACACTGCAGAGAATAATAGAAAATTTGTTGTCTTGAGCAGGAAAAGTCATAACGGATATATTTGATGGACTTGAATTGGATATGGCTTGCTACCACTCCCAGTTGGCTCAATAGCTCAACTGGTAGAGCAGCAGTCTTTGTTCTTGTTCATTATTCTCTTCAGTGTCACATTAGTATGAAACTAGTTTCATGCTCTAGTTGCCCTATTGTCCATTCCCTATACTGTTGTATGATTATTATTCCACCAGAGATAGATTTATAACATTTGAGATACTGGATGATATATTTTACTTCTTGTTTGAACATTCATTGGCATTTTGATATTCAGGCCTCCAGAGAGCTGCTTACAAAATACCACACAAAACGAACGACACTTATAAAGAACCACGATCCCAAGGTCCAAACAAAGCAGTGAAGCTTGATGCACAGCAAGAAAATCGACAGCGTACACCAAACAGGACAACACAGGAGAACAAGAATGTGAGGCTTACAGTACAGGAGGGAAATCGACAGTACACACCAAACAGGACAACACAGGAGAACAAGAATGCGAAGCTTACGATACAACAGGGAAATCGACAACACACACCAAACAAGACAGCACAAGAAAACAAGGACGTCAAGCTTGCAGCACAGCCAGGAAATCGGCAGCATCTATCAAATGTAACATTGCTAAAGAATCTGCCCGCTAGCGAAGCAAGCAGCTTCATGAGGGCAAAGTCATATGGCGAAAATCCTCAACAGAACAAAACTCCAGCATCTGTGCCAAAAATCATGTCACATCCGAATAACCTGAAACAAAAAAGTCGTCCAGGTATGCCTGGGGAACTAGAGTTATTAGTACAGAGAGACATCCTCAGTATTTTTTGCATGCTCTTCTTGATGATTCATCATTCAACATGTGTGCAACACAGAAGCAGTCACCTCAGAATTATTGCTGAGGGACGAATCGATGAGACTGAACTATAGCAATAATGCGAGAAACACTCAAGATGACTTTTCTGTGCTCGCCTTACCTATTCTGTGGTGGGGAACTGTTTATATTTGAGCGTGACTAATTGGAATATTGTGTAGGGTTTACACGCCTGCCAAGTCAGTGCTACAAATCTGCTCACAAGACGATGGCGGATTTAGATTGGCTTCCATCTAAATCGGAACACTAATTTTCAATTTCTTTTCAGCGTCAGAAAGAATGGACAACCAAAGAGGGGTAAGAGCTTGGGTACAGTTATAAAAATTTTCTTTTGTTGTAATTACAGGTATGCTATAGTTAAACGAGCTCGATGTTTCGGACCGACTCTCTAGCGTTTGACCGCTAGAACTCCTTGACTCTGATCAGTTTGAGCTGCATGGTTCGTTTTTTTAAATGAGAGTTATGAGGATTTTTGTCACAAATTTGTGTGTCTCTCATACATATGTATCTATGTCTCCCGTCTTATCATCCACCTTTTATAGGAAAATGAGAGTTGAGGGAAATTAACAAGCTCTCGCTTTTTAACTCTCATGGTATGATTTTGAGAAAACACTTGGGTAAACTTTCACTTTTCAACTCTCATACACAATCTCTCAATACTAGAGACATGTAGCTTCGCGCGTTGTTATTTTACTGCAGACGGGAAACCGCATTTCTCGGTCAGCCGCTTGCGGTTTGCGGGACAACAATCTCTCATCCTCGTTTGACCAACCAGAGCATATAACTAGAAAAAACAAATCGCATGTCAACTCTCATTCTTGTTTGACCAAACCATGTGAGTTGCTCATCTTGCAATTTAAGATATGAATAGAAATGAGACAAACAATTGAAACTGTGAATTTTCGCCTTTATTTCAAAGTCATCGTCTGTCAGACAGGCCATGACTTTGAAATAAAGTCGAAAATTCACAGTTTCAATTGTTTGTCTTGTTTTTATTCACATCTTGAATTGCAAGATGACTTTATTTTTTGGAATTTGTTTCTTTTTATATTTTCTTCAATTGTCGGCTTGAGTTGCTCGTTTTTCAACTCTCATCCTCATTTGACCATGCTGGGCATATCTAGTTCAGGAAACTGTTAATCGAACTTTCTCATGCTGTACTAGCAAAGAAACTTGCGCCACATTTCTGGGCGCAGATTCTTGCAGACTTTCTTGACCATATTTTAATCATCTCATTCACGTCATAATCATTCCAGGATGACTTGGAGAAAGAGAATATTTGCTCGCCCGAAAAGAAGCGCTCACCTGAAAAACACTCGGAATTATGGTCAACTTTTGGAACGCCGAGAAAAAGGACGCCTTTAAAAGAGAATGAAAGTATGCTCAAATGCTGTCTACTGTACCTTGTGTATGCAAGATAAATGTGTATAGCTTTTATTAATTTTGATACTGCGGGCAGCAAGGTAATACACCCAGGAAAAATGTCCTGATTCATTAATTTTACAAGCTAGTAAGCTAAAATTTGTTGGTTCTCAAATAGCATTAAATTTCAACAGATTTTCAAAGAAATTCCAGCGGTGAAAATGCTATTTCGTCTAGCAAATCTGATTAGTATTTGCTCAATTTTTCTTCGAATTTTACTACGACGCCATTCAAAAGCTGAAAGCGTAAGGTCTTTCCAATTGCGAAAGAGTTATATCTGTACGTTAGCTATTGAGGCCCCAGAGCCTCCAAGGTTCGATTATCTTTTTCGCTACACCCTGTATTATTGCGAGAAAGAAATGTATAAATCTAATTTTAAGAAACATTGTTATTCTCTTTGAAGCTTCTCCGCAATTCAGCCGACCGTCGAGCAATACAACACAGTTCTATGGCCGTAATGGAAGTAGGTCAGTAAGACTGTTTATAAAATAACATGTATATAACGCGTGCTCTGATTAGCCGAAAGCCGTGTTTGGATCAGGCCATCCAAACACGGAAATCAAAACTGCTTTAGCGGGAATTCTTTAAAAACATGACTGAATGTTGTTATTTTATAAAACAATTACTTTATGGTTTTCGTGTTTGGATGGCCTGATCCAAACTCGCGGGAAAGTTGCTCGAGTTAAGAAAAGCGCGAAAAATCACTTGCCTTCGGCTCGTGTTCGCGCGCTTTTCTTAATTCTCGCAACTTTCCCGCGTGTTTGGATCAGGCCATCCGAACACGCAAGCATAAAGTAATTGTACAAATATTACAATATCCCAAGTGTTGTGGCTAGATGATTTTGACCTATTGAAATAAGTGACGGTTTCAGTTTCCACAATAATACCTTTTTTGAGAGTAGACGCTTTAATTATGTTTAATATTATTTGTTCATTTGTTGTATTGAACAAACCTTGCCTAGGAAGCTTGCTGGAGGTGTAAGTCCTTTGGGAGCCTCCTGGCTGTAGCCAAGGGCGTCTATTCTATTAGGGGCTCCCGCGAAACGATCTAGGGGCCAATAAGGCAGTGACATCTCGAAAGATACTTCGTCGCAAATGTTTAATGTAGCTTTTAAACTATTATCTTCCATGTAAAACCAGTACTAGACTGTTCCAATAGATAATAGTGTCTGAAAGTATATTAGTATTATATATCTTGCCGGAGCGGAGGGCCAATGATTGATTAATTTTTTCTGACTATTTTCTTTGGATTTCAAATTATTTTCATTCGAGATAACCAATATGCAACCTTATGGATTGAATTCGCTGAACACTAGGCCAGTACATGAACTGACTTTCGTTCAACTTTTCCAGCATCCGACTGAAACGAAACGTGCGAAGACCAGCGAGACGATCTGTTTTTGAGGTTCCTTCATCGTCTTCGCCTTCTCAAACTCCGCGATTATCGCCATCTGCCACCACCCCAACTGCGGCAAGAGACAGCCGAACGCTTAGACAATCTACGCTCCTTTCCTCCTATCTCAATGATGGTTCCAGTGAAGTCACATCACAAGGGTATGTCAATACTAGATTTGTGGCGCCATTCTTGTCTTGTACTGGGATCGATTTACTTGAAGGAGGGGGGGGGGGGAGAAGGGATGCACACCTCTTCTGGATCTGGCCAAATGGGGTGGTGATTCAGAGGTTGTGAGGATGACTAGAGAAGCAAAGTGTTATCACTGTCTGTCACTGGATCTATCTCTGTGTGATCTTCTAAGCTGACACAGTCCATGGATCAAGTTTCAACAACTTGCAACAAATCTGTAGACATCAAGTTGCAGCAAGTCTGATTTTTGATAGCGAACTCGCATCAACCCAGTGAATTCCACAACCTGCTTCGAGTCCGTGGCGTTTCTGGTCGTGCGATATAGCTAGGAGATGACAATGTATCGTTTGGTTTTATTTTTAGCTTTACAAATCTTGGTAATACTTGCTATATGAACGCCATTCTACAGTCCATTCTTGGCCTCGTTCCGTTCGTCGAAGAACTTGAAAATACGGATATACTTAATGCGGTTCGTCGCTCATCGTTATACAGGTAAGACTTTTTCTAAAGACTTTTTCTGATTCTGAGAGTGAGGACTATGAACACGGGGGATTCCTGCGGGGGATTCCCCCCCCCCAACAGAAAATTTAAGAGGGGGTGTTATTTGGAATGTCGAGTCCTGGGTATTGTATACGACTGTCACTATAATGCTATAGTTTCTTTTGTGTTGTGAAATGATTTCCAGCTATTTCTTCATAATTTTCCAATTTCCAGGTGAAAAATAATTCTATCCGTAACGAATTTAGCTTGAGCAACTTCAGTTCAAGTGCGTTTAACGTTTTGGTGAAAAGATTGAGTTTCAAAGCTTGATTTAAGATTGAGTTTTCGTGCGGCCGTTTTACTGCTAACACATTTCATACTATTGGAATTCGACAAGTAAGCTTAACGTCACACTTTTCACGAGTTTACCCCTATCTGCCTATTTTATTTTGTTGTCTTTAGCTGTATGTACAATCTGTTCCGGTGTAAAAACGAGGATGGAAGCAGTGTGGCTAAGAAGAATGCTCTGAGAAGGCTAAAAAGTTCGCTGAACAGCAATGAAATGACGAAACGGTTTAGCGGCCATCAACAGAATGTAAGTGTACATTCTGTAGGTGTTTGCTTGGATATAAAACGGATTGATGAGACCCGTTGTGGCATTTCTTTGAAATGGCGGATTGCTTATTCCTATCTCGTCTTGTTTCTAGGATGCACATGAGTTCATGAATATCTGCTTAGATCAAATGAAAGAAGAGGTTCAGAATGTTGTTTCAGAGGACTCTGACGGTGTCGCCTCTAAGGTACAGTATTTGCAGGTCTTTTATACACAGCCAGAAATGCTACAAACTTGATTCAAGTTGTGGATTTTAGCAGCTTCATGCTTGAAGTTGGTCGTCATGACGTCAAGTTGAATCGAGCCTATTGGCTTCGTTGTCAAAATCAGACAATTCTTTCTGAATTGAAGAGGTTCATATTATTCCTTTATGATAAGTTAGTTTCATCCATGTGCTGTCTTGAATTTTAGTTTTGTCCTGTGGTCAGAAATTTTGAAGGCTCTTTGAGAAAATACATTCGTTGTACAGGGTAAGAGTGCTAACGGGTAATTTATGCTCCATTTTAGTGGCCACTTTTGTCATAATCATGTCAAATGCGGATTTGAGATTTGGTACAAAATTTAGTTAACTTGAAAACATGTTAAGTCAATCAAATTTCATGTAATATCATTTTTTCTGCATTTATGTCATTATGACAAAGGTTCATTTGTGTCTTCACTGTTTTTCTAACGGAAGCCGAAACATGGGAGGTCAACCAAATTTCGCGAGTAGAGTTCGGCTTCCTACTGTATCTGAAACCAACTTTTCAGCCTTGAGCTAACTAGAAAACATTTCTGCAACAATGGTTCCTAAGCAGGGCAAGCATTTTATCTTTGCTCGCCACGGGAAACATTGTTGCAGAAACAACTTTTGCTTCCTAGGAAGCGCAAATGTTTCCCTAGAAAGTGTTTCAGAAACATCTTGGTTATCAAATAATTAGATTATTTAAGAATCACAAAGTCACCAGTGTATTTCTGTTACTGACAAGAGCTACCTTTGGCAAATCAAATCTACAATACACCTCTTTAAAGTTACACCTTTTCTTTTATTTTCTATTTGAAAATATTTTTTTTTATTCTCACTAGGTGCAAAGATCTTGTCACTAAGGATGAATTGTTCAACCATTTGTCTCTGAACATTCCTCATTCGTAAGCACACAGATTTCTCTTGCAAAACTTGACACAGACTTGGTGTTTGACTTGCAGACTTGACTTCATAAAATCAATTGTCTTTTTTTACAGGCGTTCGTCGGTTGAACTGAGTCTGACCAGGTTGCTAGGACGGTTTTTCCAGGTAATGCTAACGAAGATGTTTCTAAGACATCCGACAACATCAAGTATCTACTAAGTGGGAAGTGATGAAACAAGTGTTACCCGAGGGGAATTTCCAAATTGTGTTAAAATCGCTTGAACCTTTGCACAAATGACCAAATCAGTCTAGGTTGATGAAAAAACATATACGTATGTAGTTCGCTGCACCATAAACACGTTTGGCTATCCAGTGGCCTTCTCTGCGCTATCCGTGTTCATTCGGCAACTTCACATATTTCGTTTCAGCCAATTTGTATTTCGTAGGCTGAAGAATTAGAAAGAAGTTGTGAGAAATGCAAGGGTGCTATTGCAGTACAGTATCTAAGAATACGAACTTTGCCAAGGTAAAATTACATTCATGAGTGTGTACTGGCGTGTGAACCTTGCAACAAGTAAATTGCTCTGTTACAATCCATTATTTTTTCAGAGCATGCCTATTTATTTGCCTATTCGTTACCTGTACCTTTCTAAATTCCCGGGTACGAAATCTGGTTATTCCGTCTTCCGTTTATATCAGGGTAATAATCCTTCATTTGCTTCGGAGTGAATTTGATCAGCACAGTGGAGCCCAGGAAAAGAATTCAAACAGGATTCACGTTGATAGATATCTTGAAATAGGTTTGTGTGTAATGTTTTATTTTGCACTGGGCCTTACGGTAAAACTTCGTAACATTCGTTATGTTTCGCCGCATCAAGTGTGTAATTTATTACGTTTTGTTCATTCCAGGTAGTTTTTGTAGTTCCGACAATTCTGGGCCTCCGCCATTTGTACCTAGGAAAACGAGGTATGTAATGGGATAATTGGTAATATATTGGGCTCACCACCATCATGTCGGTGCATTTCGGATGTCACTCCACAGGATATCCATATATTGAGCGTCCAAATTTGGTATTTTCTTTAAGCCGGTTTGTTTTCATATTGTGAAACTACCTCACAACCAGTTTACTTTCATTCACACGTCTTAGTGCTAGAAGTTGCTGGGTTCATAGCTTAACACCTCCGCGCTCCCAAGTTGAAAGTACAAATCGCCAATCTAGCGAAATCCTGCAACTAGTAGTTGTGTCTTCCCAAGCACGTAACACCCTGGCCAAAAGCTTAATTAAAGTTTGATTCTCATTTGGTCGTGACTAATAGCCAAGACGATACAATGTAGTCATGTACAGTACGTACACCTTGTGAGCTGTTTTATTAAAAACAGTTATTAATATTAAGTGTAGGTCCATATTTGTGCTCCATCACAACCGTCTCCTTGATATGTTTATGACAGTTACGACTGGATAGAACACAGGACAGCCATTCTGATAAGTATGTATTTATACTTTGTGTTGCCTACATGTGATGACCTTTTTCATTTCCTAGTCCAACAAAGTCACTTATCATTGTGGACAACGAGACTCCGTTTTCTGACGATGATTTTGTTGGCACCAAGCCGCGCCGTCGTTTGGACATGTCTGCCACTCAGGATACGTCAAGGTAAATCATATCTCTTCTCTTCTATACAAACTTTTCTTGCATTCGTTAAGCTAGGCTCCTTCTGTTTAATTTCTGAAATGTATGCTCAGTAAAAAGCTAGTTAATGCTCGCGAACGATGATCAAATACGCTTTACATCGAGTATCACTATCACTTCATTGCAAGCAGGCCTGTCCTTAAGGCCCTGTCACACGGTGCAATTTTTTCTTGGAATTTCAATGCAACGCAATTCTACCCTTAAGAGATGTAAGTTTGTGACAAATGTTTGGTATGTTAAAAATATATTAGCAGGCTGTGATGGAAACTTGTATTTGCCAATTTTACACTGCCCAAGGGTAGAATTACATTGCAAGTTGCAAGAAAAATTGCACCGTATGACAGGGCCTTTAACGGCTGAAAATTGTGGGTCGTTGAAAACATGCAAAATTGAGGGGTAAAATTGTTCAGTGTTTTCAACAATATTGTTCGGCATTATTCCACCCTTTTAGGCTTAATTACTGGAATTTAATGGAATATTCTTCCATTACAAACATTTTACAAAAGCTCGCTCTCCACAAAACTATATAAACAGGCGCTGTGATTTACTGAGAAAAAAAAGACAAAGCTATCGAAATTATATTTCATTACTGCTGTTTCATAAAAACCAACCATAAAACGTGCATGTCCATAATTATAAGGTACATATTTACCCTTTGAAAAGACATATAAGTGCCTTACGTCGTTCGAAAGAGGCAACAAAGTTGGGGGGTTTTTTCAGTTGCATTCACAGAGATATTAGTCAGTATAAACTAAACCTTGGAGATCACTTGTAGATATCTTAATAGTAAATGTCAACCACATTCTGGGTTTGCCAAGCGCCCAAACGTTCACTGCCATGACAATCACTCTTTAACTTTAACTTTTATTCTTTAACTTATTGTTTTTCTTATAAAGTGATAAGGATAACAAGGCTACCGCGGAAAACTTAAAGAAATATCCCAGCTGGGTATACGAGCAAAGCAAACGTCTGAGTCTGACCGAGTATATTGACTCAAGTGATGACGACGACAACGTGAAGAAAGCCAAATTGGCGAGCTTGAGGGAAATACAACTGAACGTGGACGAAGATGAGCAGATTAGGCGCGCTAAATTCGCTAGCTTGCAGGAGACACAACCACATACAAGCTTGCGCGAGGAAGTCGAGGCTAAACCCAGCGAAGAACAACGAGGTAAAATTGAAGAAACTGTTAATCACTTGCAGGAAAATGGAAGGCATTCCAGTGGCGGCCAGGTGCCGAGCAAGAATGACAAAGAAACGTGCTCGCAAATCGAACCAACTCATAAGACGACGACGGTTACAAACCGTCAAGAGATGCAAAGACACGAGGAGCAAGTCGAATTTGTCAACGTAGATAGCTTGGGAGAGAAGCGAGAAGGATTAGGCGAAGAAGAGATTCGAAATTATAGGACAACAAGCCTACAGAAAAAGCAGACGGTTTCCAGAAGCGAAG
This sequence comes from Muricea muricata, assembly GCA_963855995.1. Taxonomy (NCBI): domain Eukaryota; kingdom Metazoa; phylum Cnidaria; class Anthozoa; order Malacalcyonacea; family Plexauridae; genus Muricea; species Muricea muricata. The sequence continues at coordinate 10,697,363 of OY979725.1, forward strand.
AGGCAACAAGAATTCCTGGTAGCGAGGAAGAACAGCTGAGGCAAGCATTACTTGTGAGTCAACTGATAACGCACGAAGGAGACTTGGACGCGAATGGTCGTTCTTGTGGAGATGTTAGCGATGCCGAATTGATGGAGTTTGCCGATAGCCTTGACGAGGAAATGTATATAGGGTCAGACAGTGCAGACATGAATGACAACAAAAATTCGGCCAGTAATGAACAACTAGCAAACCATGGCAATTCTGAAAACGTGGATAACGATAAGAATTGTCCAAACGATAATTCAAACAGTTCGCGTAAAAGACCTTCGCTCGATAGTAATATTGCAGAGGTACCCGTGGCTCAGGAAGACACGAACGGAAATATCACATTGAACGGAGGAGCGAGAAATTCCGTGGGCACTCCGTCGAAAAGAAGAAAAATTGATCAACCCGAGACGGATGTTGTTTCCTCGGATGCGGATGACGATCTGCAGTTGAAACAAGTGCTCGAGATGAGCAAGAAGGTACACGTAGGGATACGGGTGGTGGCGAGGCAAGTCCGACCGTTTGGTCAGGCTATGGAAATTTGAAATCATGGTCATTCATTTCGTTTGGGGTGATGGACAGTCAATATTAACATTGGATAGTATGGACTAATGGTCGGGCTAGCTTCGCCACTGCCTGTGAAATATAAGGTTTTTGTGGTTATGATGGAGAGTCATGTGAATGACTGCATGACCGAATTCTCGCCCTGTCATTGTGCTCGCCCTATTATTTTCTTGGCTTTCTGTCTTTCTAAGGTTTGTCAACCTTAGTACATAACACAAGATAGTTAAAGTCAAGATATGGTGGAGCTTTTGGTGAAGTCGATTTCAATCCAGACTTGTCCATGTACATACTGTAATACAACTTCTCAACTTCACTGTGAAACTGGTTTTGTAGGAGCAATGTGAACAAGAGGCGCTTGAACAGTCACAAATGGAGCAAGCAATCAGGCTGAGTCTTGAAGGTGATCCTATTTCCTACTAGTCTTGGAGTGAGTTTTCTGAAAAATTGCAAGTACAACAAGCGCAAGTCTTTAATCGAAACTCGAGAGTGCGTGTTTTCTAAAATGTATAATATCCGGCTGATCTGACCGTGAGTAAAAGGCCTTGGAACTAGCTACCAAGTGGAAATCCATTTTGCTGTTGTTAGTCGCTTATGTCTTTTGTTTTCCTTTGTGAAACTTGTTGAAACGTAGTAACTGTCTTTAAAAAAGAAAATTGTAAGTCTACCAGAAATTTACAAACAAAGTAAACTATATTTCACGAGAAATTTGATCGAAAAATGGATTTCTATTTGACAACTAGTGCCAGTACTTTTTCGTGATTTCAGATCAACTGGTTTGCTTTCATACGCGTGGCAAAAACAATTACGCCTTTCCACCCTTCATACCACCCCCGCCCTGATTATTAACATCTGGCTTCCATCGCAATTATCATATTGTTCTTATGAACATGAAGGAGTAAACACAACCTCGGAAAACATGGTGATTGAAGAACCGGAAAAGGAGATTCCATCCGAAATGAAGGTAGGACAGTACTTATTTCGCTGTAAATTTGTACTAGATAACGGCACCATCTCATTTCAACATGTTATTTAGAATAAGTTTGTTTAACTCTGGCTGGGTATGCCCAAGTATGTTCACCCCTGAAATGGCTCGTTGCATCGAAGAAATGAGCTTACAACTTTAGGTTTGCTAATTTAGTTCATTACACTTTGGTTTATTTTTTTTGTTGTATAGAGCAACGGAGAAGAACAGGTTCTGTCCGATGATTTTAGTTACGGACTCGTAAGCGTGGTGAGTCATGTTGGTTCAAGCACGTCTGTAGGTATGTGTAGTACGCGGGCATGCAGGCTTCCTAAACAAATTTCCGTGCAGTGTTTAGGGCTATTTCAGGTCCTTGTAAGAGCATCTAGGAACCACTAGTCTCGCCACACTGCATTTTTTCAAATTTCTACTCTGGCACGCTGACAATACCGACCTCTATCAGATACGCATTTGAAGTTGCAAGAAAAATGTTATTATGTTAAGCTTCGCCAAAAGAGCAGGCTCGTGACGACAGCGTAAGCCCTTTACCTTGGTCTTGTATTCTGTGACGCATTCTGACAACTTTTCCCCTGGGAGGAAACCGCGACTTTCGATTGAGCGTTGACTTGCATGCATGTACACTTCACTTGAGGGCGGGTCGAGTAGTTCTTACCTAAAATCGAACCTGTGACCTTAGGTGAAACTTGAAAGAGAAGTGGGGCGACTTGCATGGCTCAGTCACTGACTACTTGTATCTTTTAGGACACTACATCAGTGATGTGTACGATGTCAAAACAAATCAATGGACTCGATATGATGACATTACTGCTAAAAAGGTACTCACTATGAATATACAATTACTTTATGGTTTCCGTGTTTAGATGGCCTGGTCCAAACACGTGGGAAAGTTGCGAGAGTTAAGAAAAGCGCGCGAAACACAAGCCGAAAGCGAGTGATTTTTTGCGCTTTTCTTATAAAATAACATTCGGCCATGTTTTTAAAAAATTCCCGCGAAAGCAGTTTTGATTTCCGCGTTTGGATGGCCTGATGACCTAAAAACGCCAGACTCTGTGATTCGCCTTCCGTTTTCTGCAGTTTATTACTTTCATTCTATATATGAGCTGTCTTAACAAGCAAAAACTCTTATAGAAATTTCAATTATACTTTCACACGTGAAATCGGAACATTTCGCACATGAAAATAATCATTTCACATGTGAAATTTAGAAGTGTCACGTGTGAAAATTGTGTTTCACGTATCTCTTCACATGTGAAATTAGTCGTTTAGGTGTGAAAGATGTGGAATTAAAACACTTCACATGTGAAATGTCAGTTCACGTATGAAATCATATTTGAAATAATAAAATTTTCCTGAGGTCTATATGGCGTTTGATTCGTATATCGGTATGATGAGATAATATTAGTTTGGTAAAGGCCAGATTTTGGATCCGGAGATTGACAGAGGTTAAATGGCAACTACTGTACTGTGTTGCCCTTGTATCGAGTTTTTCAGGCCATAGCTGTTTTAAAATGAAAATCATATCTTTCCTTTAAGATCAAAGAATATTTTGTAAGATATGATAAGCTGTCAGATGGTTATATCTATTTTTACATGCACAAGTGAGTATCAGAATGTTCAACTTCAACATGATGCATTAATCTCTGAAATCTTGACAGTTTATTTTAATCGGATGCCAACTGCAAATGCACATTAGATTACATAATTTATATTCATAGCAATTTCTGTAAGTTATATATTTGCAAGAAAAACTAATTTTAGGACGTTTATCTCACTTTCTTTATATAGTGAAACATGGGTGGGGAGTGACACCGTTGATTGGTGTAGATGTGCCAAAAAAAAACCCCCAATTTATTTCGTCTTTGTCTTGTTTTTAGAAAGTGTATGAATTTGCTCAAACAGAGCTCAAGCGAAAGCTGAATTTCAGGAAGGTGCAGTAAACGTGTATACGTTGCTGAACCACAAAAATTAAATTGTTACAGGCCAGAAAGAATAGACAGAGCATAGCACGTTTTATTATGTTTTTATATAAAAGATATGTACATTAATTACAATTTACAAATATAATTGAATTCACGTTGGTTGCCAATTGCCCTGCATTTTGCTTTTATAAATTTCTCTGCATGGCCAGCCTGCTCAAACGAGGATGAGAGTTGTCAACCAGAGTTTGCAGTCAGGCGATCTTGGTTGGACGCTGATTTTCAAGTTTTCTCAACGCACAATCATGTATTTGATTGAAGTGAAAATATAGTCAAGACACTTGTTCTTGTAGTTCTTAAGCGCACAGTCAAAATGTCCAATGATAATTCGTGGATGCCAACTCTCCTAAAGCCCGTTTTCCACTTGGCGAATTTGTTCGCGCGAACAGAAAAAAAAAGTGGGAACGGTTCCTACTTGTTCGCGGCGAATTTTTTTGCCAACCAATGTTATTAACCAATCACGTTGCCAAATTCTTGTTTTCGCTTCGCGTCGCGCGAATAAAGTCGCCAAGTGGAAAATAGGCTTTATTAGTTGATTTCACAAAACTTTTCCCAAAATATTCCAAATTTCGTTCCAAAGTTCGCAAGTTCGTTGCCCAAGTTCAAAGGTTCATACTGAAATTCACAAGCCGGTTTGCAAACAAAGCCTCTCATTGGTCTTTGAATTAAAATAACCCAATCAAATGCTTCGTTTAAAAAACTGGTTTGTAAATTTCAATATGAACTTTGAACTTCGCAACGAACCCATAGGCGCCCCACTAAGCTCGCACGCAATGGCACGCCACGCACGCACGCAACTGAAAAGGCAGTCGCGTGCGTGCGTGGCGTGCCACTGCGTGCGAGCTTAGTTGGGCGACCTATGAACGAACTTGGTATCTTTGGAGTGCAAGCTTGGCTCCAAGCACAAGTTTACTGTTACGTTCTGGACATAATCAGACATGGAAAGAATGCCCATTGTTCCTTGGATCATGAGTTTTCTAGTTCCAAATGTACCTGAAAGTGTATGGAAACGGTGAGAATATTTTACTTAGCACAAATTGAAAAATATACGTACTGAAAAACTTTTAAAAAATGGCCTCTCAAACTAATATTTAAAGTTTCATTTGAAGAAATATTGTAAATGTTTTCTTGTAGAAAATTCAAAATGTTCCTCAGCAATGTTACTAGAGCAAATGTCCCTCACGATCCCGAGATCCCACTTTTATCATGTCTGCTGAACATAACCAGTAATTTTTGCTCCTTCGTCCATGATTGACTAAAAGAGAATTAAGTTCCTTGTATTTGGCTCTTGTTTGATGATGGAGCACTCGGTGTAGGGCCTATATTTTACACTTAGTTTTTAATTTCTTGTGTTTTTCTCCTTCTGATGGATGTCAACGAGTGGGTTAATAACGGATGTCCTCAATGCGCGTTTCCTGACTTGGACATTTCTCAGTGACAATTCTGGGTAGTTCACTTTAAATTTTCACATCTATCAAAAGGAGGTAATTACAGATTCGCAATGAAGGCATTGCAAGTCTACAGAAACTCCAATCCGTGTGAGTCTCCAATCCGTCTTTACGCAATCTTTTCTTGCGTAAAGAGTCAGAAAACACTGGAAAACATACGCGAAACTTCGTTTTCTCCTATGCTACTACTACTTATTGATTGTAATTATCGAAGCTTCGATTGAAAAATGGACTATTTCTTTATCAGAATGAGGACCGCTTTAAAGATGAGATTTGTTTTTGTTGCCCGGGAAATTCTACTCGAATGAAATGACTCATGAAATAGTTTGAGTGTCACAAGACGCACTACTACTGCGTGTTTCTGACGTCATAGCTTAAACACGCGGAATTACCAATCATTGCAAAGCTTTTTATAAACATAAACATTGCGCTTATGAACTGAAAAAGAACTCACCCTAAAAAGGCAATTGACCAACTCTAACCAATTTGTCGAAAATGTAAAAGCGTTTTGACTTTCGCATAAAATATTTTCGTTCGAAAATACATCCCGTGGGCCCGCGCGTTGTATTTGCGCAATAGTAATGATGTCATTGCACGTTTGTGTATATTGTCGAAATGGTCATATGACCTACATTGCGCTATTATATATGCAGTCCAGTACAATAGCAGTTACGAGTCAATACAGTCAAGTATTAAAAAGCAACTAGACGTTTAAAAAGAAGACGATTGAAAAACAGACATGGGTCTCGGAGCAAAAATCGCAAAAACTTTGTTGATTGCGTTCAACTTCGTCTTTGTCGTAAGTAAATGCTTGACTTATTACAAAACATGTCATACGCACTGGGTGCCCAAACGTCTTGTCCTAAATTATTTGTATGTTTAAACAGTTTAATAATAAAATAAGCGACGTTTGCGGCTTGTTAAAATCTCTTTACCCTTCTGTAAATGTATTCTGCGCGAAAGGGTTGAGAAGTACCTTTTAAGGCGTACGAATCCGGCCAAATTTGGCCAGATATTGAGGTAAAAATTGCTTATCTCCTGTCAAGTCGATCAAGCATATCGATATTACCACCGAGCGCGATTACATGAAAAGATCCTGGAAATTTTGCTGCCAAACGGCTATACGTATTCCAGAATCGTACACACGTCGTCTGAATGGGAATCTGTTATCGCTGTATTTCGTAACAGCGAAATATATTTCCGCGGTTCTGATGACTCACCGTTTCGCACGCCCTTAAAAAGTTCCTTGCATATATACAATATAAATTTTGTTTGAGTAATTAATCTCTATAGGACGCGTTAGTCTTAAAGATGGCTTTAAACATGGAAAATGTTCACAGTTTGTAAATGTGTGGCATTTCGCAATGCGCAATTTATTGTAGTAACACTTGTAATTCGATTCGAAGGGAAGCTTGATAAGATATAACGTTGACACTCGTAGTGGCTCTTTCACCGGAGCTGGCGAGCGCTTGTTTGTTTTCAGAATTTATTACGAAACTTGTATGCACAGCAGGTATGTCGTTATCACGGTTAAAATTAAAATAGTATTTTCGGTTCGGGTTAGGATAATTGCTAATTTCCAGCACTAATCGAACCATAAACGCATAAACATAAATAGCCAACTTATTGGACAATATAAAACTATTCTTGATCAACATTGCAAAACTGAGTGAACGTTTTTGCAATTTTGTACACAATAGCTTCTACCATGTAAGCCCTAGTATTGCAGCATGTTACTGTATATTTTGATATAATCTGTAGCAATAGCTTGTTATATAATCAAAATGCTTTATTATATGCTAAAATGACTTTCACTATCTGTCAAAAACATTTAGCTCAACAAAAGCTTTCGTAGCCAGAAATTTCAAAGGGGGGGGGAGCCCTGCAGATACTAATAATTATGATAGGTTTGACGCGCCTATCGCGTTAAATACTAGGGAGGTTTAGCAAAGAGACGTGAAGTCAATGCGCTGTAAAATGCTGTGTTTGCCCATCTCCAGATTTGCTCACGGCATTTCCACATCGTTTTTACATCGCTTTGGCGTTATCATGGCCTTGTGTCGTCTTTGCTAAACCTCTCTATTAACGAAAGGGGGGGAACCGCAGCTCCCTCGGCTCCCCCCTGGCTACGTCCCTGAATTAAGGGCCTTCGTTTGCAGTCACTTAGCTACGAAGTTAAGCATGGCAAAACACTAATGAAATTAAATGCCAACATGCTTGGTAATTAGTTATCTTTGCTGGTTATTCAATCCTTAATTAACCAGGTAGACTTGGTGGTTTTTGGTTCAGACTGGGTTTTTTTACAGTTGGCAGTTTTGCCCTGGTTATTTTACAGGTGATTTTATGCCCTTGAGGCCATTTCTACCTAAAACCTTAAAAATTTAAGTGCTTAATTTAAATAAATAAACACTGCAGTTTATCATAAAGCATTTTCATTCCAAAAATATCAGAATTCAAATTTTAGAATTCCTTTGAGCAACAATTGAATTCCTCCTAACCAGTTTCAATGCCTCTATCTACTACCATGTGTAGGAGTGTGTGAGCATAATGCAGTCCAGTACGCTGGATTATACAATGTTTATGTGACTTAAAAACACAAATATTGTCATTTATTGTTTTGATGCTAATGCTTTTATAGCAGTTACTCAGCAGGGGTGAAGCCTGCCCTAAACGAGTGGGCGAGGGTGGAATCACCCAATGACCAAGTAACTCGGATATCCTATGTATAGAAAGATAAGATAGTGTCCATTTAGTGGGTTGTATGCAGCTGCTAAAAAAAGTTACCAGTTTTTTTTAGGTTTGATGGCTAGGACATTTGATGTTCTTTTTATGTGCTTCGTCCCCACCACCACATTTTCACATGCTTTTGAATGAATTAAATTTCATATTCTAGAGACAACAGATGTGCAGTGAAATCACTGCCATTCCAACGGTTACATCCTGCCTTGATTTTTTGCATTCTCCATGCTTTTAATAAATTGTTTACCAAATAAACTCTTTTGCATTAATTGTCGCATAGTGTCCTACACTTTTATCATTTTGTTGGTTTTGTATCATCCGGAAATATCAAATTTCAGACCATGCTTGCCTTCCTTTACGGATGCCATCTGGCATTCTAAACTTGAAAACATTGGCCCAACGCTTTCAAGTTCGTTATGCGCGCTGCTCCTTTAAAGAGACCTGTTCAAAACCCCTGTCACTGAGTGACTATTTGAAAATTTTTTATTGAACCTGGTAGGAAAGGGAGGGGGGGTAACGGTCACATTTCATAGTTGGGACAAAAAGCAAGTTTAAAGTTCATGTGTTTTCAAAAAGCAGTGCCTCATGTTTCATCTACATTACTGCTTGTTTACAGATCTATATCATGTTCCTTAAGATAGAGATCTTACATGTTTCTTTCACTAGTATAATGCTCTAATATCTGTTGTTGTTAGTAATAGTAATATCTATATATCTTGTTTCAACTGTTTTACTGCAGTGTACTGTACTGCATTACTGCATGCAGGGCAGGGGCTTAATTTACCCTAGAAATAGAGAGCAGGTGAACAGTTGATAGCATGAACAGACCTTTTGCTTTCTGATATGAAAAGCAACCAACTATTGTGTAATCGTGGTCTAAAAGTGAGTATTGACATTAATTTTCTCTTTTAGTTGATTGGTCTTGCCGGCATAATCGTAGGTGCTCTCATCCGTGTCAAGTACACAGACTATGAAGCACTATCGACCAAGGACATTGGTGGGGTTTCAATTTTGTTGATTGTCCTCGGTGGCATCATTTTCATTGTTGCATTCTTTGGATGCTGTGGTGCGATGAGGGAGAACGTTGTCATGCTCACTATCGTAAGTAAAATGAATTTGTTCCTAGGGTAATTAATTAATTAATTCATAATCAATTAATTAATTAATTTGTTTCTAGCATTGTTTAATTTGTTGCTAGCATAATTAAGCATAATTTAAAATTACTTGGGTAGTTTTATGTATCTTGTAGATTATAGTAGGAAACATAATGACCCTCTGGCTGACTCTTAATGTACTGTTTTGTATTATATTGAATTGTGTGGCATTGCCTTGTGTTTTATGTTATTGTGTTGCATTCTGTTGTTTTGTATTAGTTTTACGATGGTGGGCACCTTGCATGGGACTTGTGTCTCGCTTGTGCTTAATTTTGACTTTTTGGGTATTCCACAGTATGTTTTGATTATGCTGTGTGTTAAAATTTCTAAAATTCACAACAAAGTTGTTAAGCAGACATGAGGATCAAGTAGTATTCTCCGCAGATTGTTGTCTGCAGTAGTTATTTGCCTTTGGATTCTCCTCTGTTTATACTGTAATGTTGATGCATGTTCATGAGTCATGTTTGTTTTAGGGACTTGTCAGAAACTAACAGGGGGGGGGGAGGGGGTGCAAATATTGAACTTAAGGTTGGAAATGAGGTGACCCATCTAAGCAATAGGAACGAAATTTCCTTACCCTCCCCTTGGGCTTAGCATGAAACACCATGACCCTCCCCTTTATCATCAGGTGATTTAATTCAAAAGTTCAGTTTAGTTACACACACACATAAAACATTTACACTATAAAACTCAATGCATTTTCATTCTAAAATATGTTTATTTGACATTGTGCAAAGATTCTCATCCAAAATGTTTTAAAACGACAAATTCCATCGCGAAACTTTAACAAGGAGCGATGTATCGCGGTGAAGTTTTGAGAGCGTGTTTCCATCATTTTCTCTTGTGTTTCCTTCCACTTTTAAGGAAATTTAGAAATTTCTACACAAGAATCAAGTGCAAATTCTACTGAAATATCTATATACAAAACACAATTTTTAACATGTAATAGTTAACAAAAAGGGACAGGAAGGTTCTTTATCAAAACATTGCCCCAGAAATGTTTTAAAACGGCAAATTTTGATAAACTCCATCATTCCATGATCAAGGAGTGAGTCTAGGAAATTATGTGTTCCTTATTCTAATCACAAAGTATTCGTTGTGATTTCTTTCCTCGGTTTTCTATACCTATCATTATGTTGAGATGCTGATATTTCGTGCAAAATGATTTATTTGCTTGTGTGATCTCATACATTTATAAAAGGTAAGAGACACTTAACATTCCAATTCCAGAAATACATATGTTAGTCTAAAGTTCCCAACAAATTATATCGTGGAGACTTCAGGTAGTGCGCTGCAGAATTGATTTAAATGATGCTATCAGGTTAATATATTTATGTATTGTATACACTTTTAGTAAAATTTTCTTTACCTGCAACTACCCAAAAATAAAACAGCCATATGTTGGTGGTATTATGACAAAAGAATCTTGTTTAATATAATTATGTACTATGAAGGTCTTTAGTTTAAATTAAATTCTAAAAAATGCAATCTTAGTAGGACTCTGGACAGAGTGCCTGGCAAGTTGCTGAGACATTGATTTTTGGTTATCTTAGTGATTACATAGGATGTCCTAGCAATGTCTTAAAATACCTTGGAAGGTACCCTAATAATAACTGATTTAAAAAGGAGTTCATTGGGCAGAACAGAAATAACTGAATATAACCCACCCCCAATAAACGCTCTAGTTACAGCCTTGTGCCCATTTTCGTTTTGGCAGGCGGAGTGAACGCCTTAGCAGGCATCTTGTTTTTTTCTAATCTATTTATACTGTGTACTAACAACTGTACGAGCATAAGAATAAATTGGAATGACCCTCCCCTTAAAAACAGCTCATTTTATCCTCACCCTCCCTTTTTTAGGAACTTAAAAAGCTATGACCCGCCCCACGTTTCCACCCCCCCCCCTCCCCCCTGTTAATTTCTGACAAGTCCCTTACTTCAAAAAACTTTCTGATTATTTGGTCATGTTTGGTAAGATAAATTATTGCATGTTGTCATGAAACCATGCTTTTTGTAAACATCGCTTTTTTATTTAAAAAACTTCTAAATCAACTAAGACGATATTTTTGAAAACATTTCTTTATTGCAGTATATAATCTTTTTGGTGATTCTATTGGTTATTGAAGTTGCTGGTGGTATCATCGCATTTGTGTACAAAGACAATGTGAGTTGAACACAATGAACCTACATGTCATATGTCTGTTAATTGTGTGCTGTTGTGCTGGTTTTACAGTCCAACCTGATTTTCTCTTACAAGCAATACTGTAATAAAGTTTGCAGTGCAATGTTGCAATATTGATGTGCAAGTTGCTAGGAGGAATTTGTGATCATAACTGTAAGGAAACTTTAGGATTGGCCACCAAACAGAGTCAAAATGTGGTGTAACCAGTGAATTTGGTTAGCAGGAAATTTTTAGCAAATTGCTATGCATATGCTAAATTTTGGAGATTAATTAATGAAAATGGAAGTGTGTTTGGGTTATGAAAATTATTGTATCTGTTTTCTAAGTTAGGAGAGATATTATTGTGGCCTAATACTAAATATGCATATTATGTCAGCTGAAAGAGTATGTCAGAAATGGGATGGAAAATGCGATGAAAAATTACGACACAAGCAAGTACAAAGAAGCTTTAGATAAAGTCCAGAAAGAGGTAAGTGTATTTACCAAAATAAGCATTCAAGTACAACAAAAAAACTTTGGCATGCAATTTGAGTTGGTCATGATCTGTACAAAACAGCATGCCACTGGCTGTTGAAAACCCATTCAATTGCTCAATTAGATAGACAGAAGTTTTATTTGTACATGAGCACTGACCCCATCAATTAACGTAGGCTGATTTCCGTGAAGGGTGTGTGTAGAAAAAATTATAAAAATTTACATTGTACTGACTATTTTTTGGTGATGCAGCAAAATTTAATTGCATAAGAAAGTGATTTATGGATCACTATTTTTCTGGTGTTCAAAGCATATAATTTTGTAAATATGTTTTTAGTTCGATTGCTGTGGAATTTCAGGCCCATTCGACTATAAGAATTACAGTATTGCAACATTTCCTCGTTCCTGTTGTGGTAGTTTGCCAGGAAATACTACCTCAGGAAATACTACCTTTGGAAATACTACCTCAACAAATACTACCTGTAATCCATCAACAGCTTACCAAGAGGTAATATCGTTTAGGGGTCGGAAAATGGTGAACTTGACCTTCCTGACCCCAGTTTAACAAATTTACCACTTTAATTGCTGTCAGTGGCAATGTATTTGACCAGTTCTACTGAGGGGCAAGCCTTTGACACTGTCAAAAGAGAGCTTAAACAGGGCTACGAACATGCATGCTTATGTGTTGCATATCTACAGTACACATACTCCTGCATGTTCATAATTGATCTTTGTTGCCTCGGTGGTCAAGTGTTGGTCATGGTAGAACAAAGATTATATATTCTCTTATTGCTCTTATTTTAATTAAATGTATGATACTGCTGTTGGTTTACTTCAAGAAAGCTTAATACTTTTTTATCCAATGAAAAATTGCTGCTTAAACCACACAACATAAGATGGTGTCAACCAGTCTTTATTGAAATAATGATAACATTTATAAAGCTACGTAGTTGACAGCAATTTTTATTACAACATTCTAGGGTTGTGTTGATTCGCTGTTCGACTATCTCAAAGATCACATGGCTGTTGTGGGCGGCCTAGCCATTGGAGTTGCTGTAGTTCAGGTACTTTAAACCTCTAATCCCAGGCTTTTTGCAGAACTTGAATCTCCTTAAAGCTTTGGGAAGACTGGAAACGTTGTTATGGAAACATTGTTTCCTGGCGTTGTTTCTCCATGTTTCCCAGCGTGGGCAAACTAGGAAACATTTTTGTGAGAAACAACCCCGTACAGCTTCTTGCTTAGTTTGTTGCAGTTTTGCGCTTGCTTAATCAGAAAATCAATGTTTCTGTGAACATGTGAACAAACTAGGAAACATTGTTGAAAACTGTAAAATATTGACATATCAGAAGAAAATATCAAACTGAAATATTTACATAAAAAAAAACGTGCAGTAAAAATTTCTGTGTTAAAATAGTGAAGCTTTTGTATGCCTTTCTTTTCAATTTTAGATCATTGGTGTTATCTTCGCGTGTGTTGTGCGCCAGGATGTTAAAGACGGTTACAATTATGTGTAATTCTAGTTCAACCTTATAAATAACATTGGTACGAGTACAATTTTTTGTATTCCCATGCAGCAAACATATTTGTATGTCTTTGTAATTTTTAGCATTCTGTAGCTATATATCGTATAAATGAAATAATATTTCACTTGAGTTGATTGCCTTATTATTGGTATAGTAAACTATGGAATTGAATTAATGGTATAGTTTCAACTTTGTAGTGTATAGTATATTAAGTCCAGTGTAAAATGTAAAACTTTTGTGGCTTGTACATCGTTTACACAGCCACAAAACACCACACACTTTTTTTTGTTGCAAGTTGTCCGTGCACATGCAATATATACCTTAGTTATATCTGTGTACTGTAGTTGTAATTTCTTTTTGAACAAGTCATTTTTTGTGTAAACAAAAATTAGTTTTGCCTAGGTACAGAAGGACTGGTTTACCCCCCCCCCCCCTCTGTACCTGGGGCACGGATCACACCCTACCTTCCCTCCTATGCATAAGTAGTAAATGGATGGCCCCTTTTTGTGTTATTGTCCTGGCCGTCTGCACATTGGTTCTGCTCATAACAAATGATCCCATTTGTTAATATTGTCTAAATTTCTCATCTTTCAAACTGCTTGTCCCATAATGATGGTCTTTTTAAAAAAATTACCTTGAAACCTGACAGTTGGGAGATTTGGGTAAATGGAGCAAATTTGGCTATCAACTCATTCCATAGGCAGCCCAAAAATGTTTGGTAATTTCGTGCACCGCAAGCGCGAGCGGTAGCGTATTGTTTACATATATAAAATACATATATTACATTTCTTTGTATGACTGGAGTATCCTCTGCATTTCTTGATAATTTTCCATGACACAGCGAAGTCGATCTTAGAGTCCTTTAATTTCCAAATGTATTTACTTAGGGCAGTTCTGTTCTTGTGTTTTGGATCTCGGAATGAATTTGTGTGGTTGTTGTACCTCGTTTTAAACGCGGTTCGGTATTGAGCACTCTGATCATATGGTTTTTATTCCGTTGATATCTAAAAATATATATTATATATGTACCAGTTGCGGTGCACGAAATTACCAGGCATTTTTGGGCTGCCTATGGTCATTCCTCATCTTCTAGTCCCTCGTGGAAATTTTGAAGACTCTGGTCCTGCGTATCGGGAGAGATAATAATTGATAAATTTGCACGTTTTATTTCATCATAGATATTCCCCATTGAGTTCTATTACTTATCCCATATGTGTCATGAAAGCGGGCTTCTGATTGGTTCCAGCAGGTAAGTTTTTTCCGAACTAACCTGCTTTTTCCGAACTTACCCGCTTTTCTCTTTATCGATAAAACCGGCTTTCTGATTGGTTACAAAAACCCGAACTTACCTGCCTGCTGCTTACGCTGCCGTCCGCCTCAAACTGCTCAACAACAATGGCGAACAAAATTTAGCTGATGATTAAACCTACACTTTAAAGAACATTTTTGGGCTAAAGACGTCACAGAAACCAAGCAAAAAGAAACGGAAAATTGTAAACTAAAGACAATAGAGAGCCTGATAAAGAAATATTAAGAGACCAATAAGTTTAAGAAGAGAAAATGTTGACAAAATACATCGGCGACTCAGCGAGAATCGGAAAACAACAGCTGAGCGAGAATCTCAGCGAGAATCTGAAAACAACAGCAGACCCCTCGGTGCGTTAATCCCGAACCAACCTCCCTGCAAGTAAGTTTGTTATAATCTGGAGAGAGCACGCGCCGCCATGTTTGAAGCAAAAAAGATGGCGGCGATTTGCAAAATTGGTTCCCGGCTACAGGTAGCTACCACTGACCCAAAATGCGATGCTATACGTCCGACAAAGCTCTTCGCCCCCCTGGTTTTTAACAAAAAATTGTTTACGAGATAGCGAGAAAAAGGAAATAATCTTAAAATATTTTGATTTCTTTGAATATATTTTTATACTACATTAGCTTAACGGTGAAAAAAGGTGCTTGCCTAAGCAGTTACTTGTCGGAGCAAGAATCTACTATAAATGCAAGGGAATTCCTCTTTCAGGTATGTGCGATATTTTGCGTACGATATTAATACAGACACGGCAACACGCGTCGATGTTTGTCTTGTTTGATAATAAAGTGTTTTTAGATCACACAAACCGTTAGATCTTATATGCAAACGGTTAAAGATTATTGACATAGTTTTTCTTCTTCTGAGCATTGTATTTTTATTGCTAGCTTCGTTTTGTTTTGCTGAAGAGTGAAGGCTGTTGCATTACTTGCATATGTTAGCCTAACTTTCCAGGACTCAGCAGCATCTTTATGCAACTCGTTCCGGCTAAGCTGCTTATGTAGAAAGTAGATACTACCAGAAGATTTAAAGAAAGTACACACTCGCTTTGTTTTAGGTTTGTACCTGTCAGTATGTGCAAATCCAATACCTGAGAAAAAAGTCAGCTGTAGAAAAGGGAAAATATCCAGGACATGGCATAAAAGGGTTTTTTTTCCAAATGCATCGAGGTAACTCACACTTTGTATTAACAACAGGAGAAATTTAGAAGTGACAGGGTCCAGAAAACTGCATGTTTTCAATGTTAAGTTTTGTATTAGCCATTGTTGCCTTTTAAAGATACAATAGTTGATTGCATGTGCACAGAAAATTAGACATTTCAAGACCAAATACAGGGGGCCAGTATTGAATGGGGTCACTCTGTAAAAATAAAATTGTGTGATTATAATTGTAAATATCATTGACTTATCAATATTTAAGAGAGTCCTTGATAGTTCCACCCTTATAGAATAAAGGCATTTGCTTTTCTTTGTGTATCCTTGTGTTGTAAAGGCAAAAATGTACTACAATATACTAATATACTTGTTAATGTTTTCTTATTTTGTAGGACCTATCTTCTGCAAGAACCTCACCTCAACATGGCATAAAGCATACATATGTAAAACAACAGAGACAGAAATTTTATCATGTCATATCTATGATATGATGAATAATTTAATAAAATGTCAAATTCTATATTGTACAGTAGTCACTACTATTCTTAAAGTTACATTGTTAATGTTAAGCTAGTAATGATATATGTAAAAAGCCAAATTAAAAAAGTTCAAAATTAGTCCTGCATTAATGCTGTCTCCAATTTCCTTCATAAATGCTATCTTCAAGACACATTTTGCATGTATTTTTGACATTCTCCTAGAATACAAAAACAACAGGTAAGAGTCTGTACAAACCAGGTGTCAAATTTACAGTGCTCACTAGAAACAAAAACATAACATTGACAAGAAAGGATGTGAGATGATACACATTGGCATCACCCAGGGGATGGTGGTTGGACATAGGATTCATTGAAATCAGTAGAAAATTGCATTAGGAAAATGATGACTTTGACTCCCCTTCCCTAAAAAGGCATAGGGACCCACAAATCAAGGTGAGATGTGTTTTTTTGCAGACATATGTGTCAATTTGTGCCAGTGTAGAAAAGATATGCACTTCTATATCTAAACTTCTATGTATTTTACTGTCTCATTGCATACAGGGTGGTTAGCTTTACAAACTGTGAGTCAATGTACCTGAATAAAAGAGCTAATTTGGCAGAAATATGAGATTTTTAGAGGGTCCTCAAAAGGGTAAACTGGGAGCTGGGAATTGCATATTTTTGCTGGGAAAATAGGATTCCATGCACTGGGACTTTCCACAAAACAATAGAAAATTTTGTGCACTAGGATAACGGGATTAGTAGCCCTTCAGGACCCTGTTTTTATAATTCAAAGATATAAAATATACCAGAAGGCAATTTAAACTTTCTACATCCAACTGATCCAAGTTATACATAACATAAATCTGTACATTCATTGTAAGACTGTAGAGTATATTCAGGTGTCAAGTTTACAAATTTTATATAGAAAACATTGAACATGAAAATTGAAAAATTAAACTTAAAAGAAAGAAACTCTAATTTTCAAATACCTGTTAAATACAAAACTTCAAATAATTCAGGCTGGTGTTCCCCAATCCCCATCACCTCAAAAATCTTTCAATTGTCGATATTTTCAAGACTTTATTAATTTTCCGTTCCTGTCCAAGGCCAAGCATACAATGAATAACTTGTACATCTTTAAATAAATCGTAAAAGTCCCAAAAAATTCATCAAAATCATTCTTATTGACAAAAAAAATTACTGCGAAAAAGATCAACATGAGATCCAGGGGGGTCAGATATTATTTCCGACAAAATTTGTTCAAAAACCAACAACAGAAACCAAGGCATGGTTACTAAGCTAAACGCGATCAAAGTTACTGGTAAGTAATTTCAACATGGCTTCCTTTTCTAACACGAGTCAAAATATGAATATGGAAGATATTGGATGATATGGATTAGATATGGATGAGCTTTCTAATAATGACGGCTTGAATATTCATGAATCGACGGAAAGTAGCGACGTAAATAGAATTGGTAATATTTTTCCTGAGTACAGACTGTACGACTACGTGGTATGTTTATGAATTTCACCAGTTTAATATACGTACGGATATTGGATGATATTAATAATATGAAAATGGTGAGCGGAGTCGCAGAGATACCAGATTTATTTCGAGTGTTGAACATGATATCCTAAGAGCGAGTGCAGCGAACGAGGGCATTTCCTAGCACCATGTATTTTTCTGTTTATTATATAAACTACAGTGTTTTCTACTAATATAAAAGCGATAGTTTTCTACTAATATAGAAGCTATTAGTTAATTGTTTGAAAAGCGATAATTTTCACATGTCATGATCTCACATTTGAGATTATCAATTTTATCAGTGCTGCAAATGTTTATGAAGCACTGTACTTTAAATAATAAGTATTGATAGACTATAGTCTGTCTAGTCACGAAGTTTAGTAATTCATTGCATCTAGTGATCATGTGATGGCAAACAGGCAGGTAAAAATTCGAGATTGTATTCAACCTACAATTATAGTCCTATATAAAACCCACAAGTAAGTCTCTTTTGACTTTATTTTGTAATCAGCCGGTATGGTCTGGAAAGTATGGCAATTAGCCACTCAAGAATTTTTATTGTGTTCAGGTTTGCATACTTGGCTTAATACTGAATATGGTGAATATGGCCAGTGCTAGGTATCTAACATGCACACTGAAGTGCATTTGACACATGTTTGCACACTGTACATTTGAAATTTTTGAAACCCGATATCTTGTTAAAAACAGCCATACTTTCCAGTCTAGGTCATCAGTCTACAGTATCTGACTGCCTATCAAAGTGGATTGTTTGTTCTGCACAGCCAAGATACAGTATTGGGCTGCAATTTTGATGTCTTTTAATAAATTTTCTATCAAATGTCTTCTATTAAATTGCCTATATTTTAGTCCCTATATATTTTCTATTAAATATTTTAAATCTCAGCACATAATCTTTCCAGTCTGGACTGCAGGTTCATAAACATGAAAATTTTCGAACAATCAACATTATTGATTTCTTGTGGGTACAAGACTGTTGTTTGAAACATTTGAAAATGTGGAAATAATGCAACCGACTGTGGCTAGTTTGAAAATAAGCTAGTTAAGTGGACTATTTTTTATCACTCCCTGTATACTATCCTTCTGCCCATGCCATCTTTTTGCAACATTCAGTAACTGTCTTATTAAGGTTAAGTTAACAGTATCTAGCCATCCACATAAATTTAATGTTTATTTAATCAGAAATCTTTAGTAATGTTTGGTCACTATATACTTTGGAACTTCAGTATTAGTAGAGAATAGCCAACAATAAGTCTCACTCATGTTGGGACCTATATGTTTTTGTCTCCTTGGCTGTGACAATGCCATCATTCTAGCAGCTAAACCTGGGGCATAAAAAACGTTTGAAAAACTTCATGAGATTTAGTCTGTGCAGAGATTGTGCAGAATGGAAATATATGAGCATGCACCCCCCCCCCCAATTATCAGTAATTAATATTTGATAATTATTTTTAGTCTCTGAGGCTGAGAAACAAATTCACACAATTGCCTGCATGGTAAATATTGTTTGGCTGGACCAACATTTCAGTCCTGTAAAGTATGCATTCACCAAAGGATCTGGCCTGCACAGTCATATTTGGACAATTCAGTCATCCACGAAAATGCACAACATAAATTCCAACAAAACGTCTGGAAGCTGTTTTAGGAAAAGAAAGGAACTTTAAAAAGACACACAATGGATGTGCTGTAAAGCCATTGATTAAGGATAAACAGATGTGCAACTGGATATGTGCCAGTCTCTCATGTTCTATGCTAATATACGACGTCATATCCACGAACCATGAAAGTGTTCATAAAATCGTCAATTAATTGACATTTCTCTTTCTAATTGGTTATAAACTTTGGCTCGTGTACTCGCCAGTATACTGCGCATATGACCTGGTTTTTGTTGGCAGCATGAGCATCAGTAAAATAAAAAGGGATAACGTTTCCAGTGAATTTTGCGAAAAAATGCTGAAAGAATTTTCTTTAAAATTTGTTTTTGTTCCGACGCACATTTCGGTACTGTTGATTTCTTTGTTTTTTAACCGTGTGCTTATGTTCATCTTGCTAGTCAAAATCAGGTCTAATTAAATGTTCATTTATCTTATACTAAATATACCATAATTAGTCAAACGAATACGGTTTTTGTAAATAATAGAATTTAATAAATAATTTCTTCTTATCTTGTGTTCAGATTTATTTATAAATAAAATATAATATAAATATAATAAATAGTGTTGGAACATGTTATAAGGATTGAAATTATTGTTTTCAGAGATTTTATGACTTTGGTTAAATAGGAACAAATTTTGTCATTGTTTAACCCAGCCTATTATTACACGAATTATTATGTATTTAGTGTTTGAAAATGTTATTATAAGGATTGAAATTATTGTCGTTTTCAGAGATTTTATGACTGGTTGAATAGGAACAAATTTTGTGATTATTTAACCAAGCCTATTATTGCACGAATTATTGTGTCTTTAATGTTTAAAAATGTTATTATAAGGGCTGCTGTATTGTTTTCAGAGATTTTACGACTTTGGTTAAATAGGAACAAATTTTGTCATTATTTAACCAAGCCTATTATTACACGAATTATTGTGTCTTTAGTGTTGGAAAACGTTATTATAAGGATTGAAATTACTGTTTTCAGAGATTTTATGAGTTTGGTTAAACATGATCAAATTTTGTCATTATTTAACCAAGCCTATTATTACACGAATTATTATGTATTTAGTGTTTGAAAATGTTATTATAAGGATTGAAATTATTGTCGTTTTCAGAGATTTTATGACTGGTTGAATAGGAACAAATTTTGTGATTATTTAACCAAGCCTATTATTGCACGAATTATTGTGTCTTTAATGTTTAAAAATGTTATTATAAGGGCTGCTGTATTGTTTTCAGAGATTTTACGACTTTGGTTAAATAGGAACAAATTTTGTCATTATTTAACCAAGCCTATTATTACACGAATTATTGTGTCTTTAGTGTTGGAAAACGTTATTATAAGGATTGAAATTACTGTTTTCAGAGATTTTATGAGTTTGGTTAAACATGATCAAATTTTGTCATTATTTAACCAAGCCTATTATTACACGAATTATTATGTATTTAGTGTTTGAAAATGTTATTATAAGGATTGAAATTATTGTCGTTTTCAGAGATTTTATGACTGGTTGAATAGGAACAAATTTTGTGATTATTTAACCAAGCCTATTATTGCACGAATTATTGTGTCTTTAATGTTTAAAAATGTTATTATAAGGGCTGCTGTATTGTTTTCAGAGATTTTACGACTTTGGTTAAATAGGAACAAATTTTGTCATTATTTAACCAAGCCTATTATTACACGAATTATTGTGTCTTTAGTGTTGGAAAACGTTATTATAAGGATTGAAATTACTGTTTTCAGAGATTTTATGAGTTTGGTTAAACATGATCAAATTTTGTCATTATTTAACCAAGCCTATTATTACACGAATTATCACGCTTGGCATAAAATGATGCGAAATCGGCCAAGTTCGTCATTCATTTGATTCAGCGGTTGTCCGCAACAGTGTAGGAAAATTCAATATGGCGCATTTAATGAGTGGAAAAAAAGAATGTTTTTGCGATTAAAGTTTTTGTTAGATTGCACCCCAACTTTTTCCCGAAACTATTCAAGCATTGGTGAATTTTGTTTGCACATTGTGAGTCGTACTGTTCTTAATAGATTGAAAGGATGAATGGCTTATTTGTCTCGTAAAGGAATTAATATAAATTTACTGGACATCGTATTTTGAATGGAACTTGTCACGGACTCACTGGTTTGAAAAAAGCATAAAAGGGGCATAAAAATTACTTGTTTCGGAGGAAAAGATTACTCGTATGCTGGCAACTGAGGATACTTTCTTCAACTGATTTAAACGTGGAAAAGGAAAATTAGATAGGCTTTATCAAGATACTTGATCACTCCATTCACTTGATGTATCTTAAGTGCTTTAATGTTTTATTATTAGTTTAGCTTCTATATGAACTTATTGGCCAGGTTTGACTTTCTTGTTGTTACATTATTTGCCTTGCTTCTAAAAAGAATTTTTTAAAATTTGTTTATTGCTATAATTAGGCCAGGTCAGCATATTGCATTTATAAAGCTCAAGATCTGTCACTGTGTAGATGTATCAGTGTTTTATTTACATTGGATAATGTTTTGCTTATTTATTGATGAGTGAATATGTACAAACTAGAGTTGAATTGTAGCTGTCACTATTTAATAAATGAATAAATTGAGTTTATAACCAAAATCTTCTTTTATGACTTTTTACAAATACACATTGTGTTATGTTTTCATATTTGACACAAATTAGTTTCTACACCATTTTAATATTTTAATCCTGTTATTACATCATCAAATACTTTTATGGTATCAAATGTGGAATCATTGCAGTGGTCAAAATGCCCATTTGGGTAAATAACACCATATAATGTATGTTTCTGTAACAGCAAATCTGACAGGTACTCAAGGTGAGGGTAATTTAATGACACTGAAAAGGCCTGATTAGTGACACAAACAGTAGTACAAAAAAAATCACCACTTCAACAATAATGTTTGTTGCTTTAACATCAGTTTACTCTGTTATTTTCCTGACCACTTAGCTATCAAGTGATAAACTAATGATATTTGGTCAGTAATTAGAGGAGAATGTGTACTCAAAATACATTTTGTTACTTCACCAAGTCTAATTCTACACAGCTAAAGCTGTATGGAGATGGTCCTGGACATGGTGTCCTCTTGCAACTCTTACTAAATATTGCTTATACATATTGGTTGCAAAACTAAAAGGTTAGTCAGATATATCTCCAGAAGGCTACTGTGTACAAGCATCATCTTGGAATAGAATTTCCTAAATAAATGTGACACACATGTACAGTAAAACAGAAAAATTGGGTGCATGCCCTTACCTCATCGGTTGTCGGACAGTGAAAAGGTGACAGCTTCTATCATTCCAAATATTGAAATAAAGTCATGTGCATTTGAGCAGAATTTATAGCTTGGACACTATATCATTGACAAAAAGAACCTATTTTTGTTGTTAACAAAACTTACTCTGATGATTTCTGCTTGATGAGGTAACTAATGATATTGGACATAAGATTAATGACTTGTAAGTTTGGTAAATATCTTTCTTGTGTCAGTCAGTACATGTGTAGTTTGCCAATGTTTGGCAAACAACACATATATACTGCCTGACATGATTGAAAAATGTTTGCCAATTTGTTCTTAAATGTAGTTTAGCATTAGGGGCACATTAGAGCAAGATGTGGCAAATATTTTTTAAAATAGGTAACAGTAATTCATAATTAATATGACAACTTTAAGAAGGGCATGTTTATTCTGCTTCAGGCTAATCAGTGAGAAATTCAGTTGTGATACCAAGAATGCATTTTTTTGCTGGAGCAGGAAGTGACATACCCTTATTAACTTATTTTATGAACTTGTAATCCATGATCAGTCAGTTATGTTAAATTGAGGAAGGCAATTAGGCAAACTCAACTAGTACAGTACACTAAAACAACATACTTGCTCATTTGTCTACCTTGACACTATAATGAGTATGATATGCATGACCGTGGTCTGACAACAATTCCTTGTACTTTTGGTGTATATGAAAGTCATGATTTTTTAATCAAAAGCACTTCACTACATGGTATTAAGTATTTTGAATTGCACAAGGCATGTCACATTGCCCTGACACAAGGCTGTCAAAGCTGTACTTTGTAAGTATGTTGTCATAACTGCATTAAAAACTTTAGTTGTCACTACTTACTCAGTGAAAACACTAAAAAACAGTTAGTCAAGAGGCAAAAACATTGTATTTATGCAGTCA
Organism: Muricea muricata; assembly: GCA_963855995.1. Taxonomy (NCBI): domain Eukaryota; kingdom Metazoa; phylum Cnidaria; class Anthozoa; order Malacalcyonacea; family Plexauridae; genus Muricea; species Muricea muricata. The sequence continues at coordinate 10,720,772 of OY979725.1, forward strand.
GTAGACATAATTACACCTAAACCTTGGATTTTTACATTTACCATGAACTATGCAATATACTCAGTAAAATTATTCTAATTCTAGACAAAAGCAAGAAGATTTTATGATCTTCTAGACCACAATAACAGTTTATTCCCCTGGAAATATTTAGCGGCTAGATAAAACAAAACAGAAAATATAAAATCCTAATCTCACTATGAAAAGTACAGCGTCGTCTAGTAACATATGTTAACATGTTTACATTCTTTTGAATGAACAGATACTAGTATTGTTTACAAATATTAATATAAATATAGCCAGATCGAGGAGATAAACAACTGCCCAATCATCCTATAAAGTACTGAAAATAGATCACTAACTATTTTGTAGTTATTTCGCTTGTCTGGTCGATAATTCCACCTTTTTCCTCGTCCTTTGTAACGCCAGCATGTTGTAATCTTTAAAGGTCCATTTAACAACACTCGCGTGCGGCGCTCTTATTTCAAAGCGCTTTGTCGCCGTTTAAATGCCAAATCCGAAAAAATAAAAACATACGTTTTTAGATAAAAGCCACAGGCTTGTTACCATGAAAAAATTCTGCACGAATTGATTAAAATACAAAAGTTATTTGAAGCCAAATTTCGGCAATTTTCATGTTATCTACTTCGACGCACGATTCTCAAGATACAGTCCTCAAAGAATGCTCAACCGCTGCAAAACAATACGTGTAACTATGGCAACTTTGGTATCATTTTGATCCACTCGTCTCACTCTGTTGATCACAATTGTTTATATTTATCTAAAGATAACCTGCAGTGCCCCGCAACGGTATTAAAATGACGCATTTTTTAAGAAATAATTTAGGCACCATTCTTCCTAAAAATACGCGCGCCGTCAAAAAAAAATTGTTACGCTCGAGTTGGCCGAATTCGCTGCATTTTATGCCAAGCGTGTATTATGTATTTAGTGTTTGAAAATGTTATTATAAGGATTGAAATTATTGTCGTTTTCAGAGATTTTATGACTGGTTGAATAGGAACAAATTTTGTGATTATTTAACCAAGCCTATTATTGCACGAATTATTGTGTCTTTAATGTTTAAAAATGTTATTATAAGGGCTGCTGTATTGTTTTCAGAGATTTTACGACTTTGGTTAAATAGGAACAAATTTTGTCATTATTTGACCAAGCCTATTATTACACGAATTATTGTGTCTTTAGTGTTGGAAAACGTTATTATAAGGATTGAAATTACTGTTTTCAGAGATTTTATGAGTTTGGTTAAACATGATCAAATTTTGTCATTATTTAACCAAGCCTATTATTACACGAATTATATTGTCTTTAGTGTTGGAAAATGTTATTATAAGGATTGAAATTATTGTTTTCAGAGATTTTATTACTTTGGTTAAATAGGCATAAATTTTGACATTGTTTAACCAAGCACATTATTACACGAATTATTGTATCTTCAGTGTTGGAAAATGTTGTTAGAAGGATTGAAATTATTGTTTTCAGAGATTTTACGACTTTGGTTAAATAAAAACAAATTTTGTCATTATTTAACCAAGCCTATTATTACACGAATTATTATGTATTTAGTGTTTAAAAATATTATTATAAGGATTGAAATTATTGTTTTCAGAGATTTTATGACTTTGGTTGAATAGGAACAATTTTTGTGATTATTTAACCAAGCCTATTATTGCACGAATTATTGTGTCTTTAGTGTAGGAAAATGTTATTATAACGGCTGCTGTATTGTTTTCAGAGATTTTATGAGTTTGGTTAAACATGATCAAATTTTGTCATTATTTAACCAAGCCTATTATTACACGAATTATTGTGTCTTTAGTGTTGGAAAATGTTATTATAAGGATTGAAATTATTGTTTTCAGAGATTTTATTACTTTGGGTTAAATAGGTACAAATTTTGTCATTGTTTAACCAAGCCTATTATTACACGAATTATTGTGTCTTTAGTGTTGGAAAATGTTATTATAAGGATTGAAATTATTGTTTTCAGAGATTTTATGAGTTTGGTTAAATAGGAACAAATTTAGTGATTACTTAACCAAGCCTATTATTACACGAATTATTGTGTCTTTACCGTTGGAAAATGTTATTATAAAGGCTGAGGTATTGTTTTCAGAGATTTTATGAGTTTGGTTAAACATGATCAAATTTTGTCGTCATTTAACCAAGCCTATTATTGCACGAATTATTGTGTCTTTAGTGTTTAAAAATGTTATTATAAGGACTGCTGTATTGCTTTCAGAGATTTTATGAGTTTGGTTAAATAGGAACAAATTTTGTGATTATTTAACCAAGCCTATTATTACACGAATTATTGTGTCTTTAGTGTTTAAAAATGTTATTATAAGGATTGCTGTATTGTTTTCAGAGATTTTATTAGTTTGGTTAAATATGTACAAATTTTGTCATTGTTTAACGAAGCCTATTATTACACGAATTATTGTGTCTTTAGTGTTGGAAAATGTTATTATAAGGATTGCTGTATTGTTTTCAGAGATTTTATTAGTGTGGTTAAATAGGAACAAATTTTGTCATTGTTTAACCAAGCCCATTATTACACGAATTATTGTGTCTTTAGTGTTGGAAAATGTTATTATAAGGATTGAAATTATTGTTTCAAGAGATTTTATGACTTTGGTTAAATATGTACAAATTTTGTCATTGTTTAACCAAGCCTATATTATTACACGAATTATTATGTATTTAGTGTTTGAAAATGTTATTATGAGGATTGAAATTATTGTTTTCAGAGATTTTATGAGTTTGGTTAAACATGATCAAATTTTGTCGTCATTTAACCAAGCCTATTATTGCACGAATTATTGTGTCTTTAGTGTTTAAAAATGTTATTATAAGGACTGCTGTATTGCTTTCAGAGATTTTATGAGTTTGGTTAAATAGGAACAAATTTTGTGATTATTTAACCAAGCCTATTATTACACGAATTATTGTGTCTTTAGTGTTTAAAAATGTTATTATAAGGATTGCTGTATTGTTTTCAGAGATTTTATTAGTGTGGTTAAATAGGAACAAATTTTGTCATTGTTTAACCAAGCCTATTATTACACGAATTATTGTGTCTTTAGTGTTGGAAAATGTTATTATAAGGATTGCTGTATTGTTTTCAGAGATTTTATTAGTGTGGTTAAATAGGAACAAATTTTGTCATTGTTTAACCAAGCCCATTATTACACGAATTATTGTGTCTTTAGTGTTGGAAAATGTTATTATAAGGATTGAAATTAGTGTTTTCAGAGATTTTATGACGTTGGTTAAATATGTACAAATTTTGTCGTTGTTTAACCAAGCCCATTATCACACGAATTATTGATCATGTTTAACCAAAGTCATAAAATCTCTGAAAACAGCAGTCCTTATAATAACGTTTTTAAACGCTAAAGACACAATAATTAGTGTAATAATAGGCTTGGTTAAATAATGACAAAATTTGATCATGTTTAACCAAACTCATAAAATCTCTGAAAACAATACAGCACTAACAGCAGCCCTTACAACAACATTTTCCAACACTAAAGACACAATAATTCGCGTAATAATAGGCTTCGTTAAACAATGACAAAATTTGTACATATTTAACCAAAGTTATAAAATCTCTGAAAACAGTAACTTCAATCCTTATAATAACATTTTTAAATATTAAAGACACAATAATTCGTGTAATAATAGGCTTGGTTAAATAATGACAAAATTTGATCATGTTTAACCAAACTCATAAAATCTCTTAAAACAATACAGCACTAACAGCAGCCCTTACAACAACATTTTCCAACACTAAAGACACAATAATTCGCGTAATAATAGGCTTCATTAAACAATGAAAAAATTTGTACATATTTAACCAAAGTTATAAAATCTCTGAAAACAGTAACTTCAATCCTTATAATAACATTTTTAAATATTAAAGACACAATAATTCGTGTAATAATAGGCTTGGTTAAATAATGACAAAATTTGATCATGTTTAACCAAACTCATAAAATCTCTTAAAACAATACAGCACTAACAGCAGCCCTTACAACAACATTTTCCAACACTAAAGACACAATAATTCGCGTAATAATAGGCTTCATTAAACAATGAAAAAATTTGTACATATTTAACCAAAGTTATAAAATCTCTGAAAACAGTAACTTCAATCCTTATAATAACATTTTCTAACAACTAAAGACACAATAATTCGTGTAATAATGGGCTTGGTTAAACAATGACAAAATTTGTACATATTTAACCAAAGTTATAAAATCTCTGAAAACAGTAACTTCAATCCTTATAATAACATTTTTAAACATTAAAGACACAATAATTCGTGTAATAATAGGCTTGGTTAAATAATGACAAAATTTGATCATGTTTAACCAAATTCATAAAATCTCTGAAAACAATACAGCACTAACAGCAGCCCTTACAACAACATTTTCCAACACTAAAGACACAATAACTCGTGTAATAATAGGCTTCGCTAAACAATGACAAAATTTGTACATATTTAACCAACGTTATAAAATCTCTGAAAACAGTAACTTCAATCCTTATAATAACATTTTTAAACATTAAAGACACAATAATTCGTGTAATGATAGGCTTGGTTAAATAATGACAAAATTTGATCATGTTTAACCAAATTCATAAAATCTCTGAAAACAATACAGCACTAACAGCAGCCCTTACAACAACATTTTCCAACACTAAAGACACAATAACTCGTGTAATAATAGGCTTCGCTAAACAATGACAAAATTTGTACATATTTAACCAAAGTTATAAAATCTCTGAAAACAGTAACTTCAATCCTTATAATAACATTTTAAAACATTAAAGACACAATAATTCGTGTAATAATGGGCTTGGTTAAACAATGACAAAATTTGTACATATTTAACCAAAGTTATAAAATCTCTGAAAACAGTAACTTCAATCCTTATAATAACATTTTTAAACATTAAAGACACAATAATTCGTGTAATAATGGGCTTGGTTAAACAATGACAAAATTTGTACATATTTAACCAAAGTTATAAAATCTCTGAAAACAGTAACTTCAATCCTTATAATAACATTTTCCAACACTAAAGACACAATAATTCGTGTAATAATGGGCTTGGTTAAACAATGACAAAATTTGTACATATTTAACCAAAGTTATAAAATCTCTGAAAACTGTAACTTCAATCCTTATAATAAAATTTTTAAACATTAAAGACACAATAATTCGTGTAATAATAGACTTGGTTAAATAATGACAAAATTTGATCATGTTTAACCAAACTCATAAAATCTCTGAAAACAATACAGCACTAACAGCAGCCCTTACAACAACATTTTCCAACACTAAAGACACAATAATTCGTGTAATAATAGGCTTCGCTAAACAATGACAAAATTTGTACATATTTAACCAAAGTTATAAAATCTCTGAAAACAGTAACTTCAATCCTTATAATAACATTTTTAAACATTAAAGACAAAATAATTCGTGTAATAATGGGCTTGGTTAAACAATGACAAAATTTGTACATATTTAACCAAAGTTATAAAATCTCTGAAAACAGTAACTTCAATCCTTATAATAACATTTTTAAACATTAAAGACACAATAATTCGTGTAATAATGGGCTTGGTTAAACAATGACAAAATTTGTACATATTTAACCAAAGTTATAAAATCTCTGAAAACAGTAACTTCAATCCTTATAATAACATTTTCCAACACTAAAGACACAATAATTCGTGTAATAATGGGCTTGGTTAGACAATGACAAAATTTGTACATATTTAACCAAAGTTATAAAATCTCTGAAAACAGTAACTTCAATCCTTATAATAACATTTTGAAATATTAAAGACAAAATAATTCGTGTAATAATGGGCTTGGTTAAACAATGACAAAATTTGTGCATATTTAACCAAAGTTATAAAATCTCTGAAAACAGTAACTTCAATCCTTATAATAACATTTTTAAACATTAAAGACACAATAATTCGTGTAATAATAGGCTTGGTTAAATATTGACAAAATTTGTACATATTTAACCAAAGTTATAAAATCTCTGAAAACAGTAACTTCAATCCTTATAATAACATTTTAAAACATTAAAGACACAATAATTCGTGTAATAATGGGCTTGGTTAAACAATGACAAAATTTGTATACACTCGAGTCATCACTAAAGTTCATTATAAAAAGACCTTAAAATGCTAGTTAACCATACTGCCAGTATATCTCCGACGCGACAACACAAGCGAAAGAAAGCATGTCTCTTCACGGCGAACTTCGAGAAGTCATCTTTGGCGAGGATCAAGAAATGAGGATGGTTTGGCTACAACAGCGTGGTCTCATTGCAAGTCAGAAGACCTGTAGAAAATGCGACAGCGATATGCGTTTCGGGGGAAAGTCTGGTGTGACGGATGGATTTGTGTGGCGCTGCAAGCGCAAAGGTTGTAAAACAACTGTTTCTGCCCGAGACGGCTCGTTCTTCGAGAAGTCGAAATTGCCCATGAGTAAATTGCTTCATTGTATTTACTTGTGGGCACTTGAGACTTCAATCGTAAGTGCTACAGCGCAACTAGCCGTCTCGGCCCCAACGCTAGTTGATTTTTACAACTTTTTGCGCGAAGTTTGCAGCACTGCATTAATCCGTAATCCGGTGCAACTTGGCGGACCTGGCCGCATTGTTCAAATCGACGAGTCTCTCTTCGCGCACAAGCCGAAGTATCACAGAGGGAGAGCTCCTCAAAGCGAGATTTGGGTGTTTGGGATGGCAGACTGCACAAGCAATCCCGCTCTTGGTTTTATGCAGATCGTGGATCGCCGAAACGCTGAAACGCTCCTGCCAATTATACAGCGCCATATTCTGCCTGGCTCGATCGTGTATTCCGACCAGTGGGCTGCATACAATCGTGTGGGAAACATCGCTGGGCTTGAACACCACACGGTAAACCATACGCTGCATTTTGTAGATCCTGTGACAGGCGTTCATACCCAGAACATTGAATCGTATTGGAACCGATGCAAGACCAAAATAAAGTCAATGAAAGGCGTTCGAAGACATATGCTCCATGGTTATCTAGACGAGTTCATGTGGCGAGAGCGAGCGGGGGCAGACAAATTCAATGAAATTTTAAATGAAATTGCGCTGCAATATCGGGTAAACAGATGAAGCATTTAAAGTCCAAGAAAAGATAAAAAAAACGGTTCCTTTTGGAACCAACAAATATATAAAAGAAGTTTAAACAAATTTGCGATATTTTTGACGTTTTTAACTTCGTTATTTCATATTATAAAGGGGGGGGGGGGCGTATACTCAAATGACCATTTAAATATACGCCACCCTATGCATAGGGGGGGCTTTAACTTAAATTGATCCGCACCATTTTCATATTATCAATATCATCCAATATGGCAATATCCGTACGTATATTAAACTGGTGAAATTCATAAACATACCACGTAGTCGTACAGTCTGTACTCAGGAAAAATATTACCAATTCTATTTACCTCGCTACTTTCCGTGGATTCGTGAATATTCAAGCCCTCATTATTAGAAAGCTCATCCATATCTAATCCATATCATCCAATATCATCCATATTCATATTTTGACTTTTGTTAGAAAAGGAAGCCATGTTGAAATTACTTACCAGTACCTTTGATCGCGTTTAGCTTAGTAACCATGCCTTGGTTTCTGTTGTTGGTTTTTGAACAAATTTTGTCTGAAATAATACCTCGGGGGCAGCTCGGGGGGTGTGAAAACTGCCGCGGGCTCAAAATTGAGCCTGGCTAGCGGTTACTACCTTTAGCCGTTGCCATAGATATGGCGTCAAATGGCGTGAGATGGCGTCAAATGGCGTGATGATTCGTCAGAAATCCGCCATGTTTTTTGCTTCAACTGCTTGACTGAAGAGAGATTGGCGTGCTCTCTCCAGATGTAATAGAACTCAGTGATATCCCCTCTCCCGCCCCCTTTTTTTGGGAAGACTTATTAGTGGGAACTTTTAGTCGAGGAAGAATGTTCCGGGGTATTCGTCGTGGGGTCCAAAACTCGTAGTGAACTTGTCAAGTTGCAACACGTGCTTTTATGAATGTCTGTTTGGACTTATTAGTTATTATTCGATATTTTGTGGATTTTTTGTGGATACAATGGCTCATGAAGAAATAAGTTACTCAAAATACAGTATATTAATGGTTGACAAATAAATGTAAGTCGTTATTCGTCTGATACTCTTATTTGCTGCAGGAATTTCAGTAAATTTGCTTTGCTTTTACACTACTTCAAGATCAACAATAACTATATAAACCTTAGCTGGCCTCAGATTAGTTTGAAGAATGTGTCTGTCCCTGTTAGTTAATATTTAGTTGTGAATGTTGTGGATACAGGTACAGTGCACAAAAGAAAAGGCGGACTTCGAGAATGACTTTGCTAAAACAGTTACAGCCAAATGAAAACTAGTCTAACAGCTGCAAGTGGCGAGAGGCCGGAGTTAGGTCTGTTTCAAACGTCGAATTTTGCATGCATCGAATGCAATTCAAACAATAGATGATGAGATGGCTAAACTCATTATCCATTGTTTGATTTGCATTCGATGCATGCAAAAGTCGGTGTTTAAAACAGGTCTTAGGTGCATTTGTTGCAAGTCCCTGCATATTTTTTTGCTGCAACAATGTGCTTGTAATTAATTGTACTGTTAGTCATGGTTAAATGCATGGTTCCTAACTTGGATCTTATTACTCTCATGAAAATTGTTTGGCATAAGAAATACATTGTATTGGTGTATACCAGTATTGGTACTGTGGAGCAGTGTACCAGCTTTTTGCACTTGATAAAATTTATTGTATGACATGCTGCTATTAATGAACCCAAGCCACTTATAAACAAAATGTGATTGTGGTTGAAATTTGCACAAAGTTTGTTTAAGAACACTGAGTGTTAAATCAGGAGTCGAAATATACGTTTTTGTGTACAATACAGCCGGAATAGTAGAGTTAGAAATTTAGCATTCCATCTGAAGATCCACTATTTCTGTACTGTTTGTGAAAGCCTTTTCGTGCAGGGTCTGCGCTAATGTTGTGTTTTCATGAAATCATCCTTGTGACTACTAACTGGGGAACTGAGGAAAAGAAAACTCGACATCAAAACTCTTGCTTGGCAATAGTTGGTAATCACACATCAACTTTTTCTGTTACAAAAAAAAATACTGTGATCATTAAGTTCAATATTCTGTCAGGCATTTCACTGTTTGGAATAGTGAGAATTTCAAACCCTGTTAATGTATTAATGCTTGATTGTCACATGTGTAGCAAGACCATTTGTTGAATTGTGTAAAGTTACCATGATTGTGCATTTCATTTTTTATTTATTGGCAAGGAGTAATCTTTGATAATGAAGCATTTCATGCCGAGGCATTAATTTTAGATTTACAATAGTTTTATTGAACTATAAAACTATGGATTAATTGTTATATAATTGCCAAATGAAAGCATTGGTATGTATAAATAAACCATGATTCTAATTATGATTGACTTAAGGTGTTCAATATTCTACTATCTCAATATATGCATTGCATTGACTACTGCACTTTTTTGTTGTTTTGCTATGCAGTAAAAATACTATTTGTTTGCAGAACAATTACATAATAATTGTATATTATACCAAAGTTTTCATTCTATAAGGCCTAAAGGGTTGTTCACAAAATATGCAAGCAATGCTTGGGGGATCATTGATGACGTGTCTGACACTTGTTGACATAGATAAGAGAGGATAAAACAGCAAATGTTATGTCACATTATGTAACTATACCATAACTATGCGAGAAGAAGGTCTCTGTGAGACATGGGAAGGGATTGAAATTATCCTCATATACTTTGTGAAAATCCCTTATAATGCTATAATGATAGTGTTATAGTTTATATGCTACAATTTGTCTGGGCAAATTTGCATTTTGGCACACTGAAATGATTAATTAAATGTGCAGTTTTAAATGTGCAATTTCATCCTTGTACACGAGGATGATGAATTGGATGATGGATTGAAATCGAGGCAACAATCAACACATGTGATGGTTCTGCAAACAAAACCAAATATGGTATCCTACACTGCTCAAATCTCTAAGGGTGTAGACTATATATACGTATATACATATATATACAAACAAGTAAATCTTTGATTTGATCAAGTAAATTAATGTGCCACACTTATAACTAATCTACACTTTGGAACCTGCATATTTTAGGCAACATTATGTACAACATGATGCAATATCTGTACAAATGCAAATGATTCCAGTTTTTGCAGTTAGTGTGTTTACGTGTATATCATAATATAATGATTTAAAATTTTTGTAAGGTCAGCTTGGAAGTCAGTTACATATAGTTATAATTTTAAACTGAAACATTTCTGTTATAAATCTAGGTATGATAAATAACCATGATGCTATCTCTAGTCATTTAACTGGTAGGAATAAATGATTGGTGAGATAAATATCAAGCACATTTGCTTGTAAAAGTAGATTCATATCAATCTGACACTGCAGAGAACAATGAAAAATTTGTTGCCTTGAGTGGCATTTGAACTCACATCTTCGGGTTTCTAGACCGCCCCTCTACCAGTTGAGCTATCAAGCCAACTGGGATTGGTAAGTCATCACAAAAAAATTTCATGCACTTAAATTCGATAAGACTTGTACCAATCCCTGAAGATGCAAGCTCAAATCCTGCTCAAGACAACAAATTTTTCATTGTCCCCTGCAGTCAGATTAATATGATTCTAGTTTTTCATATCTCTGAGGATGGTTTCTCAAATACATTATATTTATTCATGCTGTTTCATATGAAACTTTGTGATGTTTCAGTTACTCAGGGCAAAAAAAAAACCTAATGTACTGAGAATATAACATAGAAATATGTTGACAAGCCAAACCAACCGTTATAACTGCACAACGTCAGTTTAGTAATTCTGGAAGATGTCCAAATTCACTTATGAACTATTGAGCTGAATGATGTGCTATAGCTGTGCCATAATGGGTAATTGGGAAATTCACTTTGCTATCATAGAGTTATCGTGGACTGATTGGATGCCTTCTTTGCTGTTCCAATTCGAAGTTGTTTGATCATGCGATTGGATCAACTCAATCAGAGACAGACTGCCTTTGTTACTTGGCCTGCTTAATAATTCGACTCCAGCATCGTTTGATCGAATTCCAGTATACAAGCATCTTCTGAATATCCATTTGATATTTCTCCAGCATCTCTAATGCTGTTTGGCAGAATGTTGTTGTTGTTATTCATTTGTGAAAACTTATAACACTGTTCCTGACCATTTGGGAGCATGCCCTGCACACCAGCATTGTTGCACATTTGATAGTTTGCGCTGTTGTATTCAGACCTTGGCTTTTCCATGTGTCTTTGAGTTTCGTTCGCAACTGGAATTTCGTTCATAAATAAGTATAGGGAAGCGTTGTATGCTTGGTTTTCCTGGTTCAGTTCCTCCACATCCGGCAAAAAAAGCTCTGGCATCTCTGAAAACATGACAAAACAAGAATGTTAGGGGGGTGCTGATGACTTTGGAGTGCTCTATCATCTGTTAGATGTCTGCTAGTTTAATCTGATAGATTTACAATGAACGGGCAAGTAGGTAGGTCTCACACTTGACAAGCTCATTCATTGCTTCATTTGTATCATCTTTGATTGTGTCATATTCCAGTCAGAGTGTCCCCCATTCTCTCTCAGACTTCCCACTTTTTGAGCTAATTCATTACTGCATCTAGGAAAATCAGGTCAAGTAGAGGGGTACCCCACCCTTACACCGTGTCTCAAAGCTTCCCACTCAGTATTCATTACTGGTACCTTGCATGCATCACTGGGAAATACCAGGTCGTGCTTCTGACATATCAGAGGAGACCCCACCCTCACGCCATATCTCAAGGCTTTCCAATCACCAATTCATTTCTTCACGTGCATTATGACCAGGTCATGCCCCTCAATATCAGAATGGTCCCCCTTTACCTTCACACCGTGTCTCAAAGCTTCCCACTTACCAAGTTCACTTATTACTTCACATGCTTCATCAGGAAGTATCAGGTCATCTGGATCAGCCATCATCTGTTCCGCTGGAGCAAACGCTTGCCCTAAACTGCCAATATTATATTGTTCCTTCATATAGCTCTCCTCCAAGCCTGGTGCTTCGGCCTGTTCAAGCTCACAAATGCGTCCGGGATTTTCCCAGTGTAGAGGCTGGAAACAATCCGTCGCAAATTGTCCGTGAGCAACTAAGTCCTGTAATGATAACTCTTCAAGTTGTTGAGTATTGTAGAGACCATTAAACGTGTTTCTTTGTGGAAGCCCGTTCTCTTCGACATGCTGATGTTCCTCTCGTTGAGGCCACGGAAAGTGCCCAAATCTTGTTTCTCTCTCTTCTCGTACGGGTGCGTTGTTTTGCTGGTGTTTTTCCTGTGCGTAAAACTCTTGCAAGGGTTTAGCTTGCATTTCTTGTGTTGTGAATGAAGGCGTGTATTTTTGTTTGTAATTACTGTCGAATACGTTGAATGTGCTTTCTAGAATCGAAGATGGACAGGCATTAGATTAGGATTAGTACGTTGTGAGGCAATCTCTCTAATAAACCTGCATTCTCAGTTCAACGCAACCTTGGGCTTGAGAATTGAGAAACGTTTTTCCGGAAACTTTTTATTAATATTGCTTGCCACCGAGTTTCCTCTTTGTTCACCTCTGGAGACATTGTACATTTGGCTAAAACCAAATCTACTTCCCAGGAAGCAAAGATGTTTGCCAAAAAAATCAGGAACAGGTTTGGCTCCATATTTGCAAATGTTTTGGGCACGAGAAACATTGGTCAGACATTTTTAAGCAATATTTAAAAACTCTTGCAGACATGAACAATACTTTAATGCGAAATCTTGTGTCTCGTAAAACTCTGCCTACAATGGTAAGCATGACAAAACATTACTAGAAGACAATGTTCTTACCAAACTACATGCGAGAACACTGTTTTATACTTTGCCTACTCCGGGAAACATTGTTGCGGAAACAAAATTTGTGTACCAACCTTGTCTCTGTCCATTAGGATACGTTGGTTGACCAAATGGATTGCTTCTGGTAAAAGCTTCTGTGAGTTCGTCTACCAGGTACGCATCATCAGAATCATTCTCGTTTTCTTTTTCGCTTTTTTTTTCAACCACTCGCCCCTTCTGCTCAGGGTCGACTCCGACAACCACGCCTTTGTTCTCTATTGCACTGTTGGTAATGGAAATTGAATTAGATCGATGTAGGGAGATGAGCCATTGATTCGTATCACTCTTGACCGACTCTAATCAGGTCATTGGGAGGCTGTTTTCTCGAGTCACTTTGCATATGGAGACGCATGATTAAAATACAACTCAAGTCTGAGTTCGAAAGAGAAAGGATTGACAATTTGCAGTATTTTAAAGGGAAATGGCAACAAAATTTTTTATCGTCTTATTTGAAAGAGACTCCAAAACAATATATAGAAGTCTATTACAGAATTTTTATATCTGCCTTATTTGGTGAGATATTTTGACTTGAAATCTTTAGTTGTCCGCCATCTTGGATATTTGTAGATATGCATGATACGTAGATATACATGACAACTGGGGTCACGCAATTTTTTTGTCTTACGACACAATGATTAATCATCTTCTCCAATAACCGCACACATGGTAAGTGTTTCGGATTTCAGCACGGACTAAAAAGGTTTCACTCATATTTCATTGGTGGTAAGTATTTAGGAGAAGCTTTGAATGGCTTATCCCTGTTGTGACGTCACCAAAACATTGTTAATGAGGTCAAAAATTAATCCAAGATGGCGGACAGTTCGATTATTCAGGTGACAATATCTTCAAAAGTAAAATAGATACAAAAATTTTGTAAAAGACTTCTATATATTATTTTTAGAGTCTCTTTCAAATGAGACAATAAAAATTTTTGTTGCTATTTTCCTTTAACAAAATGGCTTGAGATCAATTTTTATCTCCAATTCTAGTGACACGATTGGATTATTCACTCTCCATTTCTATGCAGTGATAGTTGATTCGGGGCATCCGCCCTCGTCGACTACGGCCACTTGGAAATCTCGAACTTGTAATGCAAATGTTAAACAAAATATGTGCACAGCATTCACCTGAGGACGTAATTAACACACAGCATATAAGTCTTGCCAGTTTTCTCATCTTGTATACGCGTCGTCGTTGACTTCAGCCACACCCAACCGCCATCTTTGTTCATCCAGCGATATGGCACAGTCGTCACTTTTCCTTCGGCGAGCACTGTTGTGGAAAAAAAGGAAATTTTATTAATAGCCAGCAAGAAATGTTTATCTGTTAGAAAAAAGACACTTTTGTGGGGGTGGGTGATGGTGACACACTTGGGATGGGGGTGGGTGATGGTGACACACTTGGGATGGGGGTGGGTGATGGTGCTAATTAGCAAATTGAAAAAGGTTATTTCTAGCTTAAAATTATCGAATAAGTTTTATCATTGGATCCTCCGTTTAAGGCTAATTTAAACTTGCGATTTCTCGTGTTCTCCGAGAGTTTTTGTTTTCCTCCCTCTCAAAAATCAACACATATATAATCGTGCATTTTATACGTAAAGGACTTGGCCATCACATCCCGTATCAATGACTTTAAATAAATAGATGAATGTAAATCTAAATGTAAACATCATGCACTCGTATTATTAAAGATAACTTACATTTTGAATGTAATTTCTGAATTTGAAATACGTCCGTTGGGTGATAAAAAGGGTACGCTGCTCTGCCAACGATGTCCTTCGCTTTTGAATCCATGTAGCGATGAATTCTGCCAAAACATAAAAAATTGTTTTAAACCTCGAGTTCACTAAGAGATTCATTTTGAGATTTTTTTCAATCAGTTTCGATCTCTCGGGTTATACACGGAATTGGAACGGCGATAAAGTGCAGAGACGTTGCTCTCACGGTGTAAATTTATTCCAGTGCTTACCTGCCCTCACAAAACACGAGTTTGAGATCAGGGCTGAGACGGCTGATGAATGCAGGCTCGAATACTGGTAGATCGCCCACATTTGGCGACCACGCCCATTCTCCTGTGCCCATGAAGTACCCTTGTCCGTTAATACGTCCTGTGAACCTTACGATCTGTAGAAAAAAAAAGGGTCGTTCAATTCACCATGCACTAGTGCCTGGATTGGTTGAAACTGAAACTGGAAACAACTGAAAACGTTATGTGTACAAAGTTAAAATTACACTTGTTAGGCCTTCATCCCACCCTGGCAACATCGAAATATTCTGGCCCTGCTTACCTGGAAATTTGTACTCTTCGAAGCGGCTGTTCTTGTCATCGAGTTGCATTGCATGCGCACTGAAAACTGTATCTTTTCCTGCCATGTAGCGTTTTCAAAGTGAGAAACGAACAACTCTGCCAAGTGGAAACAAGCAGAAAGGCAAGATAAGTTATCGGTAATTTGCTTCGTTATACAATACGGTCTAGAACCACGGGCCTGCTGATCAAAAGTCGGTTAGGTTTCATTCGTGAGATCAAAAGTAGTTCTAATTGATGATGTTTTAGAATAAACTGATGCATAGAAGTACATAAACTAAAAAGAGTGGGGTAGACCGCTGTACCTGTGGCTTCAGGCTCGCAGATCACGTCATCTGGATCATTCTGTGGCTCTTTGAGATTTGGGTTATCCAAGGAAGGCAGTGGACCTCTTAGTTTCTTTGCCAGGAAATCCCAATCTTTTTTCAAAACGTAGTTGTATATCTTTTTGCCCATCAACTCGTGCTAAAAAAAGAAAGTGAAATAACTGTCATACGATTGTTCAAAATGAAGATATGCTTTAAGCGTAGGGGGAATGTCTCTTTGAGCGTTTGTTGCACAATATGTTGCTGGGAATATCTGATGATAGAGTCCACATTCTTGGTTCGGTCGGTTTTGTTGTTACAACATTGACCTGGTTAATCTGGTTCAGAGCAATTGATTGATATCTCGAATTAACATCGCCAGTGTCTGTGATCCACTCAAAAGCACGTGGCGACTTAAGATTTTTCGTTGTATGATTTAAATGATTTAAACAGATTTCACCGTTTCAGATTCTGCTTATATGACATTTCAGGTAGTGGAAGATCCTATGTTTTCGTGTGCTTTCAAGTTGTTTTTTTTTAAAAAGCAATGACTTGAAGCACGGAAATCGAAATTGCAAGAGCTAAAAAATGACTAATTTAGGTTTTACCAGTCACTGAACATGTTTAGAAAGTTTAAAAAAATCACTGTTTCACTGCAGAGCGCTGTTTACATTCTACTATTTGCCCTTGTAGGGTGCTTTATGGGGAGTGAACATTGCCCAAAATGAATGGGACGAAGGAGATTTGAACTTTTCTTTTCTGTGAACTTACCGGTGGGATTCCAAGGTAGCTCAGGACTTTCTCATTGACAAAAGTGATCAGTCCATCTCTGGCGAGGATAATTACGAAACCATCCAAAGCCTTGAAAAAATACACGCGGAATGATTTGTGAGTGTTGTTATGCGGAAGGTTTTGCACTCGAGTGTGTGTGAAGTTTCTACCGTAGAAAATGAATTCTAATTTACCTCCAAGCTAAAGTTTTCGACGCCCTTCGTTGCGGTACATCCATTACCTAATAAAAAAGGGGAAAATAACGAAATTCGTAAGAGGATCTGGTCCAGTTGCAAAGTTGTTTAGTGCGCGTGCCTGCGTGGTAGGCAAATCAGCACTGATGTCAATCCGGTATGCCTTTCAGGACTGGTTTAACCAACGAATGTGTCCTTTTCATCTCGTGCTAGTTCTTAAATCGTTGGTATTTGGTTGGATCTAGTGATTGACCGATAGTGCAAACATCGGTTTTACCGATAGCCGATTTTTTTTCATCACACTTCATGACGTCATAATGTTATCAGTTGATCAAATCAAGGTGACGTCACTCATTTTGATTTGAATTTTAGATTATGTTTTAGGCGATATTGGACACAAAGAAATTTTTATAGTTCAAGTTAAATTAAAACTGTAGTATGTTAACGATGTCTACTTTTAGTCTACTACACGAGAAAAATAATTTCGCTTCGCAATTTTTTGTTATCATTAGCTATTACTAGCTGATTTACCTACAAAATCATTGGTGAAAAATATTGGTATATTTGCAAACACAATTTCGCGACAACGAATCATAATAGAAATACGAAATATCTTGAATTTGTAGCTCAGAACGTTGCCTAGGGAGTGAAAGAGAATAATCGTATTTCAATTAATAAAAGTAATGAATATATGACATGCATCCGCAAAAGAATACTGATGAAACGCGACATTTGCTTAGGGTAAAGTCGTGGTTTTACCCTGAGTCCCTAGCAGATACAAGCAAGTATAATCATAGCAAGTATACGTGCAATTGATCCAATGAATGGTTCATTGGATCAATTGCACGTATACTTGCTCTGCACGCATATAAGAAGCAAGCGTACTAAGGTTCAAATTTCATATTTCATTTTCAATTTTTTATAGAAAATGGCCGGACACAAGCGCTTGTACATGCACGCACTATGCATATAATTTGTAGAGCGTGAATTTTCTCAACTATCGGTTTCACACAATCGGTAAATATGTACAAAACTACCGATACCGATTGTGTACCGATATGGCAAATATCGGCCCGATACTGATACCGATACCGATTATCGGTCAATCACTAGTTGGATCAATGTATAGGCTCAGCAATACTGGATAGTGGGAACTGAGATTTTGGCCAGTAAAGCCTAACGTCCGGGTCACCACCAACCTATTGTAATAAGCTTTGTGAGTGGTTGGTTATAACAATGAAAGACAATAACTATAGAAATTTGTTGTCTAAAGAACGAATCAGAAACAATGATGACTTTTGTTTTAAAAGTCCGAGCACAAAGCCCGATCATTTTAGGTTGGTGTTTACCTTGTAACCTGTTTGGCTTATTGGCCCTGGGTTGTGCGAAATCCAAATTCGAAGCCAAAACCATGAGAGTGGCATATCTGTTATGACCAGAATGGGAGATGGGTTGAAAAAGAAAGATATAGGTTCTTTCACTATACCTCAAACGATAAAACAGAATTCGACGTTTCGAGCGAAGACGCTTGGTCGGGAAGTTGCATGGTACTAGTGGTTAATATATGGTAGTAGTGATTAAGATACGGTAGTAGAGGTTAGTATACGGTAGTAGTGGTGAATATATGGTAGTAGTGGTGAATATATGGTAGTAGTGGTTAATATATGGTAGTAGTGGTTAATATATGGTAGTAGTGGTTAAGATACGGTAGTAGTGGTTAAGATACGGTAGTAGTGGTTAATATATGGTACTAGTGGTTAATATATGGTAGTTGTGGTTAATATATGGTAGTTGCGGTTAATATATGGTTGTAGTGGTTAATATATGGTAGTAGCGGCTAATATATGGTAGTAGTAGTTACTATATGGTAGTAGTGGTTAATATAAGGTGGTGGTGGTTAATATAAGGTGGTGGTGGTTAATATATGGTAATATTAGTTATAATAGTTGTGGAAATTACTAACTTTCGATGCAAGGGCTTTCACTCGAAACGTTGAATTCTGTTTTATTGTTTCGGGCAATCAAGGACCTACAGCATAACTTTCGTGCACTTTTGACTACTCTACGGTCACTACCTAAGCACTGGCCAGGTTGGTTCGAGGCGTTATCACAGATGCGTGTGCGTACCTATCATACGTCCTTTGGTACTTCCATTCAAGACTTTCTTCAGGCCGATGTAGCTTGTGGACAGTCGTATGATGGTGGACTTGTCAGGCGGATTTTCTGGAATCCACGGGACGATTCGAGTGAGCAGGTTAATATTCTCATTCTCGTTCTTGCGTCGTGTCTGAGCCGCGACTCGGGATTTCGCCTTCTGCTGTTCGTTTCTGAGTGAATTTATCGTCTTTTTATCCTTGGCTGCATCCCTGTACGAAATTTAAGGTGCTCGTTAGTATGGGTCTCACTTTTTAAAGAGCCACTATGTAAATATCTTTGTCTTAAAAACAGATGTGCTTCAAGTAATAGAGATTTTATGAGACCTTTGCAAGATGCTACATTTGTCCCTTTATGTTTGGAACTTGGATTGGCATAGTCAGATAAGACAAATTGCAAATAAAATGTAGCAATGTAAGCACCAATGTTTACACTTTGCAGTGGTTTGATAGATTCGTATTCCCCACGCTGTTTTTCAGAACACGCAAAAACAATATGAAATTCAATGTTGACATGTGATGATACAACTTACAGCCGTGGCAATTGAAGTGTTCCTAAAATATTGTATCAATTCATTGGCCAACATGAACGAATTCATTTGATAAAACATTTGAAAATTTTACAATTTTCTAAATAAATGATCAACTTCCTGTTGAATGCTCCAATCACCATTGGCTTTGGCACAAGCGGCCAATCACAACGACTGTCAAATCAATTTGTTCTAGTGAGCAGATGAATTGATGCAATATTTTAGGAACACTTCAATTGCCACGGCTGTAAATGATACTTTTTCAATATTTCTCTTGCAAATTTTAATTTCCTTTCGTTTTGTAACCTTCTTGACTTCGTCCTATGGGTAGCATTACTGTGACGGGAAGGGCTCAATATTACTGGCAAATATTATTCAATATCTTGTTCCGAATCGCTCTGTTGAGACAACTAACATGAAGCTTGGATATAAAATGCTTCAAAGAGAGAGTTTGCTGTACTTACAGGCGCTTTAATTGAGCGACGCCTAGTTTAAGTGCGAGATGTTTCCCCATCAAACCTGAAGAAATACAATTTTCCCCGTCTATGCTTTAACACCGGGCACCGGATGACAGTATTGTTGTAGTGAAATAATGTCTTTTGATAAGCTTGGCGTAGATTTTTGGCGTAGCTAATACGCGAAGCTGCATACGAATTTTTGTTTTTCTTCATGTACGTTCCAGCAATCGCTAGGTAAAAGTATAATGAACGCGGCACTGTTTCCGAGCTGAAAAAGTTACAAAATAACGCAATTCCGACCGCGGTGGCGTAAAATCGGAATTAATCGCATACGCCTTGTATTGCTCGCCCACGTAATTATGCCTGCGGTATAGTAGCCGTACGTGATCGCGCGTGGGCTTCGTAGCTAGGGAGGCATGAAATTATCTTGTTGAGTATTGATGAAACTTTTACAACAATGCCTTTTATGGAAAAGGACAGAAATTTACACAAAATACCAGTCCTCGGTACAAATCGTTTCCCTTCTCCAGCTGCCAAGTTATTTTGACTGGCGTTCATTTGGTTTTAATAAGCACTCTTTGCTGCGAGTTTAAGCGTGCTTTGCATTTGTGGTGAGGTGGATTTTTAACTTTTAACGTGTGTAAATGAGTAGCTGAGTGTATTCAATCGCATCGGCCACAGGAAGCCATCTCGGATTCTTTCGAAGCACTCTTTAGGCGCGAATTTGTGTCGAATTTTCCTAATTTTACGAGTAATAATTAGAATTGCGGTCTGGGATCGAGATAAAGTCTTGAAGATAATGTCAAAGCTGGGCTTGAGGTCTGAGAGAACTAATATTACTGTAAAATATGCTGTGGCAAACCAAAACAAATGTTTAATGTTCCTATCGTTGTAATGGAAGTAAATCGTCTCATAGTAATCCTGTATGAAGATATACACATAAACGTTTAGCTTAATTGATTTCAGTGGTTAGAAGATGTGTAAATACTGTCATGGGTTCGCCGTCTAATCATTTGCATTAACTATGACTTTTTTTTTGACTTATGTTAATTTCATGTGATGTGCAGTCACGGGAAAGGACTTCCATTTTTCGATTGAAGCTACTAATTAAAAATACTGTAGTAAATCTCCTTCATTTTTTTTCTCACATTTATGGTGGCTGTATAAATGATTCGCCTATTACTGAGCATCATTACAAAGTTCCAGCGAATTTCATGAAGAGATATAAAGATACGAATGATGACAACAGTAAATGGATTTCTATTTAATTACTAGTTCATTTTCCTTTCTTCCGACCAGATAAAAAAAAACGCCAATGAAATTTGTTTTCTGCTGCCAAGTAGTAGATCTAGATAGTTGGCCAACGTGTACACAAAACATGGGATATCTTATACTGCGTCTCGAACTACTTTTGTGAAAGCAGGTAGTGCACTCAAAAGTACACGAAAGGTATAGGTTCTTTCACTACACGAAACGACAAAACAAAATTCGACGGCTCTTCGTCGAGAAGTCATGATGGAGCTGTAGATTTGACTGCAGCGGACTCCACGAGATCGCGAGGAGTCAAAGGACGGCTACAAGATTGCGCCGTTGAAAATCAGCCAACTTAGTAATATTATGTTTTTTTATACAGTATGTCCTGAAATGAGCAGACTTAGTTTGAGAGGGATTGCAGGCCAGAATTTTAGAAATAAGTCAAATTTATGAGATATTCGAAAGAACGAAATTCTGCTTATATCGTTTCAAGATCCTATTGAAAAGTCCTATATTTTCCGTTGTGCTTTTAATTGCACTGCCGACACTGACAACATGTTTGAGCTATTCTAACTAATGAGTAACCACGCTATGTCGGATCTGCAATATCTTTTTCCAATACAGCGAAATCTCAGGATCGGCGAGTTGATCGATGTCACATCATGCCAAATGGTCACCGTATAATATTTTAACAAACATGTCGTTGGCGCGGCGCATGCGAGTCAGTCGACACGTCGAGTGGCCATTCGCTCCTAAAAATGTGTGTCGGAGTTTTGAGATCTACCTGAATTTACCTTTGTCGCGAGTTTATTTTAATATAATTTCAATGGCGCTATCATGCAGCTCTTAAATTTACTGACCCAGCGACAAAACAGTTCCTATAATGGCTATATGTATAAGATCTGACCCGTGGGACATGATATATTGCTTCTCGTAATTATTTAATAAACAAGGCACAAATGATTTCGTACCCAAATGATCGGTGAATACTTCCTTTTTAAGGAAGGGAGAAGGAAAACAGCTAATTGCTTATCATTAATCATTATTTCGAAAAACATGTCCATGAATTCATTGTCTTCCTTTTCCGTTCTTGACAGTTCCTCGTTGACAAAAAAAGCAATATTTTAGCCAAAGATATATAGGTAATGATTTAATATACTCTAAAATGTCTTTTAGAATTACTATCGTGTACTTTTCGCTATAGTTTGGACATGCAGTTCTGAATATTGTCGCTGTACACATAAATATCTGTGGAAGACAAGCGTTTGTTTCATTTCATCTGTCATATTCATTCAAATGGTGAGTTTGTTATACTGTTATAAAGGTCTTATAAATGACTAACTTTTGTATAAGCTGTCTCAATAAGACCACAAAATATATTGGCAGGGGATTATTTGGGACAATCGCGATATATCTGTGAGCTTCTATCCCATCCTCTGCAACATGCAGCTGTTACAGGAATTGAGCATCCCTTATATGATGTGGTCAAGAAACTAAAAGGTTGCAATTAACTATGGTTGCAATTGCTACTTGCCGACATGCAAGCTCATCAAAACAAATTAAAACATCCTCAAGCTGGAAAGAAATTAAAACATTCTCAAGCTAAAAAGACGTGCACCCCCCCCCTAATTCTTTTAAACAAAAACAACTTAGGTATGTCCATTATATAAATATTTTATAACAAGTTGGGTCGGTTTGTATATATGTATTGAAGAAACGTCAATTATGGCAAGTTTTTTACACGGACAGTAAAGATAATAAGTTAGAGTTTTAAGAGCATATCGATTAAGATATAAAGAGTGTACAAAGAAAATAAAAGAAAAAGTACAACACTTGAAAGTCATTCCAGCAATTTAATGGCAGTCATAATGAAGTTGGCGTCAGTTGGCCAATTCTGTCAGTTGCCTAACGATAATACTGAGTATGTATATGACTGCCATAAAATTGCTGGAATGACGTTCAAGTGTTGTACTTTTTCAAAGAAAATGTTCTTTGCACACTCTTTATATCTTAATCGATATGCACTTAAAACTCTAACTTATTATCTTTACTTGTCCGTGTAAAAAAGTCTAAACATAATCGATAAAATGAGGAAATTCTTCGAAGTCACGTCAAGTTTTGATTTTTATCCTGTGCGATTATAAGAGACGGTCAAATTTGCTGTAATCTTGGTTCCCGTCTGCGAAAGCAAAATATTTTTTGCCACTGCAGTTTCCAAATAATAACACGTACTAGAAAACGTCGAATTCACGAAAAGCTCTAGAATGCGATGGCGTTGCAATTAACATATTATAAGATAGCAATAAAAACGTAAGCAAATATGCCTTCCGAAAGATAGCAAATCTTTTCAAAAAGCCAGCAGGTCAATAGCTTAGAAAATATTTGACAATGCATATATATCGAACGAGCAGGTGACCAAAAAAAAAATTCGATGCATGCCGGAAGCAAGCGTAGTTACATAATGCCATAGTGCGAGTAAATTGTTGTTTTTGGTCAAGACAACTTTGATCGACTTTTACTCTCCGAACAGTGACGGGAAAATTAGGATGAAACAACCCTAGAACATTGGCTCTGTGCTTTTGGCGACAAGGAATAATTAGATAAGGACGATCCGGATGAAATTTTGTAGGCGTGTTACGTATATCTCTCGATGCGTATAATTAGTAGGAATATCATAGTAGGAATTAGTAGGAATATTAATTGCAATTTGAGGAATTGTAATCTTTAGCGTAGAAGAATGGTTTCTATATATGGGTCCAGCTCTGACCAAGCGCAGTGGTACAATAATGTGCTTCGATAGTTTTTTCATTGTTTGCTGTGTATATCGATCTGCTCGGGGTTTATGAATACAGCATTGAACGATGTTTTGCAATATTGTTCAGCATTGTTACACCTGATTGCGGGCTAATAATCAGGCTCGACAATGCTGAGCAATATTGTTGACAACATTGAACAATGTCGGCAGCTTGCTAGGCTAATGTGCGCACATATTGTGTTTTATCCTGCCTGGTTTATATTCCCCAAGTTTCTGTAGAATTTCTAGGAAATTTGCACTGGTAAATTCTGGGTTTTTTAAGAATTTGTGTTTTTCTCAAAGATCCCATAAAAATTCTAAAATAGCAAAGAATGTATACCCACGCTATCCGATCCGGATGTCTCTTACGAAATTGCAGCAGACACCTCGAGTGGGCATGTAAAATGGTGACGAACTAATGAAACCTATGACGTTTTATGCTCTTGCTTTTATCATCGGTTATGTTATTAACACATAGTTGTATGTTACTTTTTTTATTAAATGGTACAATATGAATATAGATTTTTTGCCATGACGATGTCAATCATTGGTAAATATTGTAAGGAATTTTCGCTATACTATAGTCTATACCTATTTTAAGACCTTGATCAGAGGTCCAAATCAAAGTTAGTTCGAACCCAGGTCCGCATTCATATTCCATTAGTGCATACGAAGTTTGAAGCTGAGCCAGGTCTGAGGGAAAAAGGGAACGTTTTTCCCTTCTCAATTATTTGAGAATTTAAAGAATTTCTCTTTGTTCTCAACAACAAATGTTCCAACCAAGAAACAAATTAATTGAATTGACTCAAGCTCGTGAGGAAAAAGTGCGCCTTGCGACTAATGCTAGGAATGTAGATAGATGATGAATGCCAACTCAATTGCATCACCACATGTTATTAATGAGTGCACAGAGTAATTCCTTGAAATACTCAACGACTAATAAGGAAGTAGTCTTTTGTTTAATCTCCACCAGCTTGCTAAGCTCAATCAAACGAAAGATAATCATTGTGGTAGTAAAACTGGGTTTTTACACCGTCTGAAAGGCCACGACGTTCTTGATGCCATTCGAGCGACTACAGAAGCGCAGTTGTTAAGATTTGATAGCTTTGCTATACTTGCTAATCACTTGGCTTGACGTTTGTGGCTTACAATTGAACGGCTGTACTGACAGCGGTTCTCTGCAAACGTCAAATGAGGCAATCTAGCCAACTGATTGATGTACTCAGCCTTCTGGTATCAATGGTAAAGTTTCTAAGATTATACAATGTATTGTTGGGGACCTTCAAAATCGTCGGTCGTCGAAACATTCCGCGGTTGTCACGTTCTGATGGATCTTAGCGTTGTGCCCTTGGGTGAAAATGATGTCAGTGGTGTTACTCTAAGTTCAGTGTATATCCACACCGGGCAAACTGAAAAATATGCCTGACCACGACGGGAATCGAACCTGTGTGGCAAGTACAGCCATATAGCGCGGGCAATTAGGATGAAACAACCCTAGAACATTGGCAGGCGTTATTGTAAATTGTTTAACTAAAATAGAATAATTGCAGGACTAAAATAGAACAATACTAGCAGGCATTGACTCCCCTTAGTAATGATTGAAATATTTCGAGTATTGCAGTTGTTTTTAAATGCTTACTTTTCAACTAACGCTGCCAGTGCAGTCAAAAGCACACAAAAACGTAGGTACTTTCATTACCTGAGACCAGGGACGTAGCTAGAACGTTAGGGGGGGGGGGGGGAGTATATTCATATATTCATGTTCTGCCCGACGAGTTTCTTTTCAAATCAAATTCAAATTTCTCAATTTGAAAAGAAATCTGTCGGGTAGAACAGATGCATGAATATATGAATATACACCCCCCCCCCCCCATTTAACGTTCTAGTTACGTCCCTGCCTGAAACAAAGTAAAAAGAATACGAGGACGGTCCTTGAAGATCTTCTTCGGGAAGGTGGCAACTTCCCAACGAAGGGTTTTCGCTCGAAACGTCGAACTCTGTTTATATCGTTCTCAAGTAGCGAAAGATGCTATGCTTCAGTGTCAACATACATTTATAGCGGGCAAGGATGGGGGAGAGGGCGCAGATATGAGTGTGATTCTAGAGGTAGTAGCAAGGGAAGGAGGGGGTTTCATCCTTTGTTGCAGTATAATGCATTCATTCGATAAATTTAATACTTGGAATAACTAAAGTATTAACGTTAACCTCAACAATTTTGTGCGTAGTATCCATGGCAGCGACATGTAATTATTAACTTAATGGGAAGCAATGCACCGTATTTTTTTGTTTTGATCATTTTACTCCCGCCTTGTGGACTGTCGCGCAGTGAGAGGCTAACTTAACAATTTGACAACGTGTCACTGCATGCGAACCCATTATATACAACAATGTGTGTGAGTGTGTGTTTTGGCAATACAGCGCCAGATGAATTTGATCGTTAAATTAAAGGCGCTAATGGCTTGACAGATTCCTTGCATAATCATAAAATATAATTTATAGCCCAATATGAACAAATAATTTATTTTTCTTGCCATTTTTCATTTGCTGTGCTTGGTGTCTCGCATGTGTGGACTTTTTCTAGTTAAATTCCGTGTGCTTGGTGACAGGAAAAATACGTATAATGTGATAAATTCGTTGACTGACTTAGTGGTTTCGCGACGTGGTGAAAATTTTTAGAATTGCATCATGAAATTGAGGATGCATTCTGTTTGAAAAGGTGATTAGTGGAATTGTGCTGTTAATTCAATTTAATATTTTAACGATAGACTCCTCAATGCCTAAAAGCATATGCTTGCCACATGCTAAGAGCACGAGATGGGCAAGTGAACTGCCTTGCATGGCATTAGTTAAGGTGGATTATAATGCCGGCAGCTTTTGTTCCGTGTTATCTTGATCCAAACGAACCGGAATTGATCTTAACTTCCAAGTAGAGCATGTAGGATATCTTGAGAGTTATGCTGTGCGAAAAACGGAAGCTTGAGGGCAATACAAATCTACAAACATTTTGAACAATGAATTGGAATTTTTGGTGCGTTTTTAATCGGCTTTGCCTTAGAGCAACACTTTTCTGGAAAAAAATATGCGTTGATTTAGTTGATGAACTGACGATCGTGCAGATGATGCGATTGTGTTGGAAAAGCCCTAGGAGCGACATTTTTAATTCATGGATCTCTAAACTCTAGACTCTCTGCTCAATACAGGCTTTCTTTGTTCAGTTTTTGCGAGGTCGACCCCAACCGCTGAAATATTCAAGTGGTGAGCAGGCTGTTTGCAAGCGGGTGTCTGCCGATCACGCGATAGTTTAGTACAATTAAACTCTTTCAAATACCTTGCATGTTGTGCACGAAGGTATTGACAATCTTCGTAGAAAGTTACGAAGATAGCTCTGCTCCCTCGTGACAAGAACTGGCCGGCATAAAATGCTGTTTGCATGGGTGTCTGGTTTTCATATTTTAGTACCAACGACCATGACGCGCTCCTCATGGCGAGACACGGGCAAAACATTGTATTTTAGCACACAAATACAAGTAACACGTATGCAACGTTTGATTTCAAACCCTTCTAATCTATTACATCAATATTATCGCTTATTCGGTATGCATATGTAATGTCTCACGGCTCTAGTGATCGATAATATTCATTATGATACGTTAAAAGTCAATGATCGCCCATTGGCGACACAGGCAACAGCTTTGCCATTGAGACGTTAACGAAATTTTACCGTTTACAAATAGTAATTGTACAAAATGTTTGACTTAATGAAGTTTTAATATTGCTTACGATAGATTGGGTGTAAACAGTTTGCGAGTATTTGGCCACATTTCCGCTAACCCAAAATAAATGGCTGTATCTTTGGACATATTTCACTAAGACAACCCCATTTCGTAGTAATTGAAACCCCACAATTAACGCGATATAAAGCTGTGAGTACATTCAGTTTTGCTGAGTTAATATGATTGAAATTGGCCTTTAGGGGGTCAAACGAAACCTTATTAATGCCACATTTGCTGCGATGAAATTTGATCAACAACAAATTGCGACTCGACTTGTCGTTTATACATGACAAAATATTTTCCTATTTTACAGCATGTATTTGCTTTCGTGCACATCTTTGGCTCATTGTCTTGTATTGTCGTCGAACACGTTGCGTCGTGATCGCCTGACAGTCCGCTAATGTTAATTGTCACGAAAACACGCTACATTGTCTTTAGAGCACCTTTATATCTCGCTTGCATGCTCGATTTAATCTTTTAGCTAGGATTACATAAGCATTTGGAAAATCGATAAGCACTCTTAGGAGAAGGCTTCTTGCCCGTTTATGCTGTTTCTAAACGCCTTGCAACGATAGAAGGGCACACAACATGTCACCGAAATCTTAGAATTAACTATTTCGTTCAAACATCTCGCCAACTCTATACGGCAACCTCAAGACAGTGGCAAGAACAGCTCGCAAACGAATCGTCCTTGCTCAAATTGTCATCTATTCTATGAGCATTTTTGAGCTGGTTGTATCCCGGTGATCCCCAATTTGCTGATCGAAGTGCCCGAGCAACAGTTGAAGCGAACAATTGCGTGTAAATACACCAACAACGCATGTTTTATAGAATTTGTCGGCGTTTTCTAAGACGACTTAAACATATAAACACTTACTCTTTTTTGGCATTCCCCATTGTAGCATGAATAGATATCTTCCTTGTTATTAAACTCCAATGCAGTTGTTGATACAAACATTAAATTCGTCCGGAATATCTGCGTTCGTCGGCAGGCTATACGCTACTGATTAGAAGCGACAGACCTACGTTATTTACTCACATTATGACGTCACGAACGACTTCCCCAACGTGTGTCAACCGAAGGACAATCACGTAGCATATCGTGTTGAGACTTATATTTAGTTCTAACAAGATCCGAGGTGGTAATTTTTTAATAGGGTGGGTTTGAAATGCGTGGTATTAAAAAGGTTTAGCGTGTGTAACCTTCTTAACGCTGTTGTTTGCTTGACAATTGTTTTGTATGTGGACTAACGTAAATTGCTGCCACTGTACGCGGATGGGTATTGGCCAAAGCGCAGATGACATGCAAAGAACGTAACCAAGCTGTCTTGTTGCAACGTTGCAACCGTACCCGGAACCTATTTCTGATTCAAAAACTGAAAATTCAAAAACAACACTTGGCAGAGTGCTCAATGGAAGACCAGAGCATAATGGAAGAACATATTAGTATATATAAAACAGAACTTAACAAGTTTGAC
Organism: Muricea muricata; assembly: GCA_963855995.1. NCBI lineage: Eukaryota > Metazoa > Cnidaria > Anthozoa > Malacalcyonacea > Plexauridae > Muricea > Muricea muricata. Next base: position 10,749,839 of record OY979725.1, read on the forward strand.
TTGGCATTTTATTTCTAACAGTTTCGTACCACTGATGTGGCACTCATCAGATAAAATTGCCACATCAGTGGTACGAAACTAATATATATTAATTACAAATTGTTATCAGCGATCAAAAAGTTTCTTCTATACGCTCAAAATTTGAACCGGATCATGCACGAGAGTCCATAGGAGTGCAACTGCCATAAACTCTCATTCTTCTTTTTGACCTGGCTTAAAATTCTTGAAAGAAATTTTAAATATATGAACTATGATGATGACTCATGTCATATTGGTCTGGCGCTAAATGCAAAATAAACTTCATTCAGTTCAAATCCATTCAACATGATCACTATACTGCCGTATGAATATTTGCCACCTGAAATACGAATGTAAAATTTAATGACGACAATAAAGCATTATATTTTCACCTTCGGCAGCTGTTTAAACAGCTGCAGCACAATGCTCATAAACTGCGAGTATAATGCAGTATTATGTATTTGTACATCTTTGTTCTGAAAATCGTTGCTCGGCTGAACAACAGTTGAGGCCGACGTACAAATTGGTACAACTTATCAAGTTAAACTGCGATAGTCATTCGCATTGAAACGACTGCTAAAGCCATTATTTTCGCTTGTCAGTTACAGGTAAAATGTGAAATTTGGCATATTTACACGCATTTACTCAAGTACATACTTGTCGCGTAGTGTAAGACTAAGAGGAAGTCGGGAGTCGTTTTGTTTTTGTCGTCGGATGTTACAAACCGACCGGAACCTCAATCTACGCATGTCTAAAACCTACTTTGAATTGGATATGACAATCCTCCTCATCAGCTGTAACAGTTCTAATTCCGCATAACTCTATACCAAATTCCGCATAACTCTATACGAAATTCCGCATAACTTTGCCGTTACTAACTTCATCACAAGCATAAGGTCTCTCGCTTTCGATTTAACCTAGCACGATCGTATTTACATCTTTTATCACCCTCCCCTTCGGCCGTCGCTGTTCTAAAGGTCCTTGTTAAAGGTCCTTGTCGTAATTTTCAGGGAGGGGGGGGGAGTCTTTGTCATCGTTGCAGCTCAAGTCGGTGAGTTTCGAATGACCTACATTCTCACGGCACGGACCATTCCCCAATTAAACAAACTTCTAAATTTGAAAACAATTTTAGCACAATTGGAAAGAGCTTCCTAAATTTAGTGAAATTGTAAAGTTTGGTTGTAAAATATTGTAAAATGTCGAAAATATGGTAATGTAAAGTTACCACATTTCCGCATAGTGGTAACGCTTTTCCGCGCGTTAATACAAAAGTATACAAAATTCGCATACTTTACGGGCCATATTTTTCACACTTTACAATATTTTGCAACCAAAGTTGACAATTGTATGAAATTTAGGATGCTCTTTCCAGCAGTGCTAATTGATTTTCCAAATTCAAAACTTCGTTTAATGGGGGAATGGTCCATTGGCATCAACCGGTTCCGTTTTCACAAAGTGCAGCTACGGAGGTGGTATAAAGGTTAATCTTAACCCACCGTGTCAATGTTTATGACAGGTAACCGGAATGTTGAGTCTCAAACGACTTTTGGCCAAGTGTTGACTTTTCAAGTGTCGTTGGTTAGAAGTAAGGTCGATCGCACTGCTTTACGGGTGGAAAAAAAAATGAGAATAAGCACCAAGGTTTGCACCGAATCATCAATCTATAGTTTACTTTAATTGTTATTCCCGCCGATATTATCAGGATTTTGGATCACCTACAGTAAAAGTGCAAATCAAATGTTTGCAAACGCAATCAAACTTTATTTGTGTACTGGATAGGCTCATGTTTGGGTCAAAAAATTTTCTCTTTGGCTTTTGTAATAAGCTGATGAGGATAGTCCCATGAATTGAATTGACAACCTATAGTATAGTTACATATTTGGTGAATCACGATATTAAGTCAGTTGCCATGTTACCACATGCAACGCTGATTAAACCCCCAGAAAAATGTTGTGTCAATCTGAAATCAAGGCACAAAAAGTTTGTTGAATTGGTTTGTCACTTCTAGAATCGCCCACTGCAATGTAGGCCTGGCTAAGATCAGTCTTACTAGACTGCTAGCGTTCGCACAGGTGGTAAACTTAGCTACTTATACTACACCTGGGCTCTGAGTCTGGAATTTAATCATATTGTAATCCTGATCCTTTTCCTGAACGGACACCGGCCTTGTATTATTGTACCGTATGTGCTATAAAATTTGTCATGTTTGTTTGCAAGAGCTGCTGTGCGTGGGTTAAGCTGTAACATATACAGAGGATATTACACGGTGCCGCGAAGATATGAATATTATTTTCGAGTGGTGAAAACAATATTTTGCGATAAAAACAATAATATATCATGCTTTGTCTGATATGTTGTATATTCTTATTTTTTGTTGTACTTGTTATTTGTGTTGATTATGTAAATTTGGCAAAGAATAGTAAATAAATAAATATTTAAACACTCTTTGTATATAAAACACTCTTTATAGTATGTTTTTAATAAAAAATCCCATCCGTCAAAAACCATAAGCAAACTGTTGATAAACTGTTCTTGAAAAGCAGTGGCTTATTTCGGTATTATATAGAACAAATCGTGAATGATGCTTTTATTGGTGCAATGAAAAGAAATATTTTCATTCATATTTCAAATTACACTCATAGATATTCTTTATTTGTATAATATTACTTGCATGGGCCAATATATACATTGGAATTCAGGAAGTAGATGAAGGAACACTGTAAACTAGGTATTTTTCATATTCTTCTTACAACGGAGAGCTTTTGACGAGATCCCAAGATTGTCCATTATGAAAAGCGTTAGCTGTTCAGTTTGTAGCATTACCGTCATCCTATATTGAACATTTGACTATGACAACCTTTATTAAATTAGCTGCGCATGTCTATTCGGAGAATATTATACAAGTGTATGAATATCAGATTGCCAAAAATGTACACCCTCCAATGTTTGTCCACCTTCAACTGATATCATCCTAACTACGAAATCCGTTTAAAAAAATTTAAAAAATGACTTAAACAACGTCGTCAAAACAGTAAAAAGTGACTCGACTAAAAAAGTGTGGGATACTAGTTAGTTAATAGGGTAGGTCCAGCACGTCTGATTAGCTACAATAATTAATTATGCGTTACTGGTAGCAAAGTGAGATCATATTTAATACAAGAGACAGTTTGGAAAGTCATTAGAATCACAATGTAAGTCATTATCTGTGTTTTGTTCTGGTTTATGCAGAAATAAGATTCTTCATCGTCACGTGCGTATTGTATTACTGTTTTAGGAAAGTTGGCCAACCGCGACATGAAAAATTGGGCAATTGAAGAATTGCTCTAGGTGGATTTGAATACACATGTGACGATGAAGGACTATATTTTTCCATAAAGGTTGACCAACATAGATAATGAGTCATATCTTATTCTAACGAATTTTCAAGTAGACTACCACATAGTCTGAGCACCCCCGTTTCCGCCCAGCGTCTGTGACGCATATCAGTTTCCAAACCTCTCTTCTATTACAATCGATTTCAGCTAACGTTTCTCTCTAATATTCCGAACTTCGTTGCGAAGTTCAATAGTTCATTTTAGAATTCGCAAGACGGTTTCTAAGCATTTGATTAGCTTCTTTGAGTTCGGCGGCCAATCACAACCTTCGTTTACAAACCGCGGCTTCGCAACAAAGTTCGGAGTATTGCCGTGAAAGGTTAATCGAAATCGACTGTAACTGCAGTCAAATGGTTAGTTGAAGACGTTATGAAACTATCGGAGTTGCGATCGCGGCATGCATGTTGGCATAAAAACATGCGAAACCGCGTAGGAGGAGAGTAGTCGACGGGAGATAAATAAGACTATCTCGTCACCCTGGTCGTCGAAGGTAATTTGATATTTTGGCACGTAGAAATTTTCCGGAAAGATCTTTTGTTTATTTGTTTGAACTCTTCTGAATAATTCGTAGTCAACAAATGAAATTACTGAACGAAGCTAGATTTTTTCAGATTTGCTACAAGCCGACCCTTAAGACTCCTGAAAGAAAAGCATACGTTATTAAGCAAGTCTAGATAGAGCGAAGCGTGCTAAAATGAATTGAAATTGAGATGAATTGTTTACTGTATTCATGGTTGTTTAAAGGTATTCCTTCAGAAATCTTGTCTGAATCAATTGTGCTTTTGGTTTCTGAAGTTTGGAAAAAAACGGAAGCGTGAAAATACAGAAACTAAAACAGTGGTTGAACTTTAACCCGGGATTGCGGCAACCAGCTTTAAACAGATGGCCCCTAACTTTTATGGATAGAATTTTTTATACAAATATCAAGGCGTGTATTTATTTAGTGCCTCTTTTCATAAAGGTAGGGTGACCCAAGCACAGAAGAGTTACTCTACCACAATATGTACCTTTACAATGTTTAATATGCAGTCCAACCCTATTTGTGAATTAGGCGTATTCAAATTGCGTAAGTTTGTTGGTGAACGTGACCATTTGTTATGAAATAGCCTCGCGCGCTGACTCTCGCCACTTGAGCTCTGCATCTTATTCCATTAAAAGGATTTGCCTCGAGATAAAACGGTCTAAATTTGAGGCTTATAAACAGATTGAGTCAAGGGTTTCTTTTAAAATCGATTCGCAATGATGGTTTTACACCTTCTTGTATGTGTATGAATAGTTTGTCAAATTCATAGAATCTAGCCTAATCTTACCAGAAATGTCGACGTTTCGCACGAAGGCTTGTCTTCGGCGAGTCCGTTCACATGGTGACACCAAGTAAATAATTATGTCTTTTTAAAGCCGACAGTTACCTCGAAAGTCAGGATGTTTGTCATATAAAGCCCTTCTTCTCGGGATCTTTTACTTATAGTGCACTTTAAGTGGTAAAATATACATATGAATTTGCTATTCTTCTCACTTTGATTACACTGATAGTGAACACGTTGGCTCCAGACAACGTAAAGTTTTATTTCATTTTTTCACGGAGACAGCGGAGCCAACAAAGAATGTTAATACTTTTTTTTTGCACCTGCTCTGGTTGGCCACAATGAGAGGATAACTTACAACGTCTTAACAATAGCCGAGTGTTAAGAAGAATAATTATTTACCTGCTTGTAAAAATGAGACCTTCGAAAATGTATATTTATTAAAACTAAAATCAGCATGGAAGTAACGATTTTCCGCAGAATGTTTCCTAGAACTCTAACATTGAAAGTAAAATTTGTAAAGAAAACGCGGTGCCACCATGATCAAAGTGAGAGGTTGAAGGTCACAAGAGTCGAGCAACGCTCTGCCAAAAGTCGTGGGATTTCTGCTGACATTTCAGTTCCTTCCACTGACAGTATTAGCCGTAAAAAACAAGCACAGTATACAACACAAGCCCAGTAGGATATGCGGTGTGCTTCGTCATAACAAGCTTTTTCCGGCTCCCACGTAAGATTTTAAGCAAACAGACGCAGACGATAAGCATTGTCAACTAGTTACGTGTCAGTGTTTGGTAGGATCCTAAATAACATACCATTTTGCTGAAGTTTTATTCTAGGAAAAGTGGGGGGGGGGGGTTATAGCACTGCGATGTGTAGGAAATTTGTCGTTATTTGTGGCTGGGGTGGAGAGGGAGGGGCGGAAACAGAGAACTCACAATAGATGTCTCATCTATCCACCCATTTAAAGTTCGGATCTTCAATACCCATCCTCGTATTTATTGTTACAAATACGGCAAAATGTGAAACCTAGAGCCAGGCTTTTAGAATTCGCTTGTTGAGAAAACGCATTTGTCAGGTCAGAAATATATATATGCGATCCACCATGCAGTGACTAGTAAAATACGATATACGACTGGTTATGTCAATACAGGACGATACACGACCAGTTTCGACACAATGTTTAAGATTTACCCATCTCTGTGTCGACTGCCCTAGTAAGGCATCTGATATCTTCCAGCTATCCTACCATTTGGTTCTGGTCTTCGTTAACCCTTATACCATAAATAATAACCTATGCCTTGTATGTCATCTTGTAAAGTATGTAAATTATATCTGTATATTGTTGTTTCATGTTTTCAAAATAATACAATGCAATATCGACACAATTCGGCACACCATAAACGAGTTAGTTACTATATTGTTGATCACTATTAGCTTCTCTTCCGAAGCTAAGAGAAAATGGTTCAAGACTTCAAGTCTTACTCAGACCTCTACACATATAAAGTCTTAAAGGGGCTGTGTCCGGAAAAATCGTTTATCTATTGTTGATTTCAATCAAATATAGCGTCAAAGTAAACTAACAAGGCGCTTTTAGTTTTTAAATTGTTAAATGGACCATTCCCCAATTAGACAAACTTTTAAATTTGAAAACAATTTTAGCACAGTTCGAAAGAGCTCCCTAAATTAAGTGAAATTGTGAAGTTTGGTTGTAAAATATTGAAAAATGTCGAAAATATAGTAATATAAAGTTTGCGAATTTTGTATACTTTTGTATTACGCGGGAAGACGCGTTACCACATTTCCACATAGTGGTAACGCTTTTCCGTGCCTAATATAAAAGTACAGAAAATTTGCAAACTTTACAGGGCTATATTTTCCAAATTTTACAATATTTTGCAACCAAACTTGACAATTGTATGAAATTTACGATGCTCTTTCCGGCTGTGCTAATTGATTTTTCGAATTCAAAAGTTTGTCTAATAGGAGAATGGTCCATTATTTCATTGTTCAGCCGTTCACTGCACTGTTTTAAAACAAGCGAATAGCTTGCGATGTCATCTACTCACGCATACTAATTACCAAGCAGATTAAACAAACCAGAAATATTTTCGAAACAAAGAAATGGAATGTCTTCAAACTTTATAAATGGATGGTAATGATGTAGGTGCGTAATCGTGAAAAAGTTTCATAAGTTCTGCCTGTTTTTGTTAGAGCAGTTGTTTTTTTAGTAAATCTCATTCCGAATGCATGAGCAGACGACATCACAAACTAGCTTTAGTTTGCTGTTTTAAAAGATAAATGTCTGGACAACCAGACGAGATATTGAGATATCGAAAGCGGTTTCATGGTTTATTTTCAAATTATCGTTGATAGAGATTAAGAGCAAACAAAAAATTTTTCTCATGACAGTGCCCCTTTAAAAGATCGAGTATAAAGGTCAGTCTTACGATGCCATCAGTAAATTCGACTGGCGTAGATATATATATACACAAATATTTGGCGCGCTTGCAAGTGAGCCAAGTCCGTCTCTTCCTCTAACTTTCCTGCGTTGTCGATTCCTCGGACCCTATAAAGAGACGGGCTTGATCGAGTTTTATCGACAGCGACATGCCACAGTTATTGTATGTCCCGTGGGTTGGTTCTGAATGTTATTTAATTAAATTTCATTCGAAATGTCAACACAGGAGCCGAAACACATCTTGTTTCAAGAACCACTCTTCTTTTCCACAAAGTGCAAGTAGTCAGTTTTAATAAGATATATTGCGACGAGAGCTGGGAAAACGGAAGAATGAAAATCTTCACATTTTTTCGAAGAGAATGTTTTTTACTCGTGTGAAAATGGCATGCATGAATTGCATGGTGCAAAACAACGATATAATTTAAGTTCAAATTTCGTTTTGTAGAAACACCACGGAAATTTGTTACTGCAAAGCTAGGCAATTATGAAAATCACTAATCATAATAGACTAGACAAGCACTGTCGAGGCTAAAATAAGCCTGAAATGAAAAAAAGTATATATGGAAACTGGCATACTCTATTTTTTTATTCAGTAGCGCACCACTCCATCTATACTGGCAGTACAGTCCGTCTAGTATATTTTAAAAGCAATAATGATGGTTTAAAGGTCATTTAAAAGTGGTTTCCTCAGACCTAAATTAATAAAGGTAATTTTGACATATTAGACTTGACTATGTATGAAAGCTAATTAAGTCAGGCTGTTTGTAAGTTTTCCTTAGGTCAAACCAGTCTTACCATGTAAATGATAAGTCGTTGCAATAGTCTATGCGTCTTGTTTCCATTATTCCATACGATCATAGGTCTAATAAACGTTTCAAAATAGATTCCTTAATGTCGCAGAGAAAGAGGCTGGGTTTACACTCGGAAACTAGCTAGGCTTGAGCAAACATGCCCAAAAACCAATACAAGCCGACAATTTCATAAAATGTAATATACAAAACATAATGGGAAGATTAGCATCTTGAAACCCAAAATGTGAGTCAGACAAGAAAATCGAGTGATTTACAGTAAAATTTTGATTTAATTACAACATCATAATACTAACTACATTGACAATATATAAAAAAATCTTATGTACAAGTTGGCAATTCATGATTGTGGCATGAACACAGATCATAAACTGAAAGACAGATCTGGACTATGTTGCATTTTCTATGAGTTTAGGGAGAATAGAAATCGGATTTTAGGGTTAAAGTGCATCCACAAGTTGCAATTTCGTTGTTAAAAAGGCGTATGCAAGGCATTGAGATATTTTGACTTAGACGTATGTAAGCTGTGGGATTAGCCTTCAAAAAGCTCGAACAAAAGTTGACCGAAATGCTTGAACTCAATGCCGAATTAAAAATAACAAGTACAAACAAATTTCAGGTCACCTTTGATCGTCGTTACCAATTACAGAATGTTGCGTGATCCCACTTGTGACGTACTTGTCTATCCTTCAAAATCCAACATGCATGGCGGACAGCTCATGTCCATGTTTCATCGCACATATTGCAAGAATGAAGCAAGATATGAAAAAGATGCAAAATGTCGTATTATTTATGTTAAATTACTATTAATATTTATTTTAAACGTTCTTTTAAATGAAACTAATTTTTAATGCCAATGACCTTTAAAACATAAATTAAACTTAGACCATCGGATGCTATACTTATTCAGCTAACCACAACAATGAGGTTTTCTCGGATTTCCGCCTGTTTTTTGAAGAAAATATCAGCAACAGCATAGCTAGCTCTAGAACCGAGGGCCGGGGGGCGCGCCCCCCCAATAATGAAAATATGGGGGCTGGGTTATATAATAAATATAGACCTCTCGCCTTATGGTGCTGGGTTGTGCCTTCCCCCCCGATAATTACTTTCTTCTTATGCCATTGTATTCGAGAGAAGAGGCAAAACAGACAATGAAACACACTGCGTGGGCGAATTGATCTGCTTTGTCTGGTTTGAATTTTAAAATTACGTTAGATTCAAACGTGAACAAACGGATGAAATAGTTCATGCATCATGCTTGAACGTGAATGGCAGTATAATGTCCTGCGATTTTATTCACATAGATTTCATAATCACATTTCCTGTCTTGCGCAAACGCTAATTGCATGGTGAAAAAACATTTGACACATGAAATTTGTGGTTTTAATTCCGCGTTCTCGTATAAATATTAATCCAAGCCCCAACCCAAACCTTAATCCTAACCAGCGTTTTATTTGTCATGTTTTTGGTTAGGTTTATGTCTTGGGTTAAAATTTAATTTCGCGTACTGAGAACTGACGGAATTATTTCCAAATTTGCAAAGAAAATTTGGTCGTATAAAAGGGGCGTAAGATTGTTTGACGTGGCACTATGGCTCTCTATAGAGCTGTATAGTTTAATCATTTTCAAATTAATGACCAGACTTTCAAATTTATTATAATAGACGTCAAAACTCAAGGTCGAAACTTAACTTAATGTAAACCTTAAACTTGTCACAACGGGTGTTTCGCTCCCAATACAAAGCCGGCAACCGCGAAGTCCCAGACAAAGATCTTCGTCTCGTGAAATTATAAACATGATTAAGTAGCGTTCATGTTTAAAGTAGATTGTTTACGAGAGGTATTTTGAATTGCTCTCAACTTGTCAAGGACGTCTTCCGAGGGGATTGGTACATTTACTCAAAAAAGCTCACGTGGAGGTAAACTGGGGCCATTTTACCTTTGCAAAGAACTGGAATCACTCAGCCACGTCATGCAGGGTTGGCAGGTGTGGGTGGAATATTCATATGTGAACACTAAACTGAATTGCAATGTAGAGTCATTCGAATTCTTTTGTCCCGGCGTATTAAAATATTTACTCTGGTAAAAGAATTTTGTAATTCAGTAATGTTCGGGAAAAATTCATATGTGCCGACTCAAATAATGGCTACCTGTTTATTTTTCTTGCGAAAATTACTTGAAACTCGGTATTCTGTGTCGCCGAATAAAATCCTTCAGAACCAACGCTTCAAAAAAACAAACAAGATGTAAAGCATTGAAATAATTTTTAATTCAATATATCAATGATATCCAGTTATATCAAAGCAAGTTAAATCACTTGCAAATTAAGTTGTCTGCACTGAGGCTCTTGTGGTCAGCGGAAGAGGCTCCATTCTTCTTTGGCGCGGATGGCAGAAAAAACTTAGTGCGGCGCTGCGAAAGGTAAGGTTGCCGAGCGTGTAAGTAAGCGGGTTGACTGCGTTTATGGCAAGCGTTGGGATACCGATTTTGTAACACAGCGCAGAGTCGACAGACTTTCTGCCAAGAAGTATCATCCTGGAGTATACGATTTCTGGTAAAAGTGACACAGCGAAGAAAATTGAGATGAATATAAGCAGTCGTATCGTTTTGGTTGTCTTTTGTCTTGCTGACTGTACACTTTCTGGGCTCTGTCCTGCAGTCAGGTTCTGGTCGTTATTTTTGAGAGTCACGTGAAAGTCAACTTTCATATAGGTTGTAGTTACGATAATTGAGGGTGTGATGTACGCGAGTGTTAGCCCAATCCAAGCCAAAACTATTTTGAAAAGAGGCCAGTCTTTTTCATCGGGGCTAAAAAAGCAGTAATATGACGTTTCGTCCATCCTTAGCTCTCCAGAGAGTGTCGCAGGCCCAAATATCGCACTAGGCCAGGCAAAAAGTGGAAAGTATTTCAGCCGTTTTCTTGTCATATTTCGGTGAATCAAAGGCTTAACGATACCAAAGTAACGCTCCAGTGAAATCGCGGTCAGTGTAACTACAGACAAGATGATGCTGCAGTATATGACGACGGTAAAAATCGACAAACCAAAGTAGTTGAAAAGGTCGGAGAGACTACTTGATTGGTCCGCAGATAATATGATAATGAACGTGGTTATTGAAAAACGCTAGAGAAGAGGTCGTCGTATTGCGAAGTTAAGGAGATAGTTGTACAGCGTGTGCAGAGATGAATAGCGAGCCATGATGGCAACTGTAATACCGTTGCATACACAGCCGGTTATTGATATGATAACGTAGCATGTGTATACTGGAATGTCGAAACTTCGGATGAGTCGATACTAGAAGGTGTTGTTGTAGTGCTGAGAGGAGTTGAACCATGAGCTGTTGTAGTGCTGAGAAGAGTTGATCAATGTGGCTTGCTGTTATGACTGTAAAGTGCACGCCTGAGACATTGTCAATCTTTGTGTATGCACTTTAATACCGTATTTCCTTACGATATGAAGTTTATTTTGATTTTCAAACTTGCATGCAAGTTATATTAGACCTTGGGTTATACTTTACTTTGGTCTTGTTTTATTTCAAAGTCGCCTTCTGCAGAAGGATGATGCATTTGCACTGAAAATGAATAAGTAATCTATCAATTAAATCTTGTTAATTTCAATAACAAAAATGTACTGCTAATATATATATATATATATATATATATATATATATATATATATATATATATATATATATATATATATATATATATATATATATATATATATATATATATATATAAACTTAGTTTGGAGTTCTGGAAATGCATTATTGGTATCTTTCAGCTTGCCTATGATTTTGCCCATTTGGCCTCCCAATGGCTCTTTCTATGTGCTACCTGTCTTCATTCACAACCTTTGCATTTTGCATCGAAATAGGTTGAAATTTTTCGCGCATCACTGCGCCACTGGTCTCTCGAGAATAAGCTAACTTTGGAGTTCTCTCGCTATATTTGGAAAAGCTTAGCGCGAGATACCTCTTGTTGTAATCTTTTTCTCACTGCTAATTTTAATAGAATTGTACCTGAAATTTTGAAAATGTGCAATTTGTCATGAAATTTATTGAAACTTTGTAGAAATGACCAAATTACACGTTGTTTTTGAAAAAACTTTGTTTGAAAATCTTGAAAATCATTATAGGTATCTTTTAGCGATCCCATGCTATTGCCCATTTGGCCTCCCAATTGCTCTTTCTATTTGCTACTTGTCTTGATTCAGAATCTTCGCAATTTGCATCAAAATCAGTTGAAATTTTTCACGCATCACTGTGCCACTGGTCTCTTGAGAATAAACTTACTTTGGACTTGTCTGGTTATATTTGGAAAAGGGTAGCGGGAGATACCCCTTGTTGTAACTTTTTTCGTCATTGTTAATTGTAATATTATTGTACGTGAAATTTTAAAATGTGCAGTTTGTGATGTAATTCATTAAAACTTGATAGAAATGACCGAATGAGACATTGTTTGTAAAAAAACTTAGTTAACGCTGACTAGAATGTTAGTTTAGGTTCTTATACGCATGGTTTTACTGTAATAGTCCCGGTATATCTGAAGTAATAATGTTACACTATTCTTTTGAGGAACTTCAAAAACAATTTTTTGTGGCGATCAGTTGCCTTTTATTTTCAGTTAGATGTTATTTCATCATAGAAAACAGATAGATTATACTGACTTTACTTATCTATTAACACAACCATTGATCTATCAACAAGACAAAGGAATTATTATTATATAATATCTGGAATTACTTTTTATATAATATCTGGAATTATTGTATATTATCTGGAAAATATTTACTCTGGTGAACGAATTTTGTCATTCAGTAATTTCGCGAAAAATTCATATATGCCGACTCGAATAATGGCTACCTGTTTATTTTTCTCGCGAAAATTACTTGAAACTCGGTATTCTGTGTCGCCGGATAAAATTCTTGAGAACCAACACTTAAAGAAAACAAACAAGATGTAAAGCATTGAAATAACTTTTAAATTCAATATATCAATGATATCCAGGTATATCAAAGCAGTCAGTGGCACACTTGCAAATTAAGTTGTCTGCGCTGAGGTTCTTGTGGTCAGCGGAAGAGGTTCTACCCTTCTTTGGCGCCGATCGCGGAAAAAACGTAGTGCGGCGCTGCGGAAGGTAGGGTTGCTCAGCGTGTAAATGAGCGGATTGACTGCGTTTATGGCAACCGTTGGGATACCGATTTTGTAAAACAGCGCAGCGTCGACATACTTTCTGTCAAGAAGTATCATCATGAAATATACGATTTCCGGTAAAAGTGACACGGCGAAGAAAATAGAGATAAATATAAGCAGTCGTATCGTTTTGGTTGTCTTTTGTCTTGCTGACTGTACACTTTCTGGGCTCTGTGCTGCAGTCAGTTTCTGCTCGTTATTTTTGAGCCTCATGTGAAAGACAACTTTCATATAGATTGTAGTTACCATAATTGAGGGTATGATGTACGCGAGTGTTAGCCCAATCCATCCCAAAACTATTTTGAAAAGAGGCCAATCTTTTTCATCGGGGCTAAAAAAGCAGTAATATGACGTTTCGTCCATCCTTAGCTCTCCAGAGAGTATCGCAGGCCCAAATATCGCACTAGGCCAGGCAAAAAGTAGAAAGTATTTTAGCCGTTTTCTTGTCATATTTCGGTGAATCAAAGGCTTAACGATACCCAAGTAGCGCTCCAGTGAAATCGCGGTCAGTGTCACTACAGACAAGATGATGCTACAGTATATAACGACGGTAAAAAATCGACAAACCAAAGTCGCTGAAAGGTCGGAGAGACCACTTGATTGGTCCGCGGATAATATGATAATGAACGTGATTATTGAAAATACGCTAGAGATAAGGTCTGCTATTGCGAGGTTAAGGAGGAGATAGTTGTACAGCGTGTGTAGAGATGAATTGCGAGCCATGATGGCAACTGTAATACCGTTGCATACACAGCCGGTTATTGATATAATAACGTAGCATGCGTATACTGGAATGTCGGAACTTCGGATGCGTCGATATTCGGAGCTGTTGTTGTAGTGCTGAGAGGAGTTGAACCATGAGCTGTTGTAGTACTGAGAAGAGTTGATCCATGTGGCTTGCTGATAATACTGTAAAGTGCATCCCTGAGACATAGTCAATCTTTGTGTATGCACTTTAATATTTTCTCACGATATGAAGTTTATTTTGATTTTTGAATTTGCGTGCAAACTTTATTAGATCTCAGGTTATAATTTGGTCAACGTCGCCTTGTGCAGAAAGATGAGGCACTTGCACTGAAAATGAATAAGTAATCTATCAGTTAAATGTTTTTGAATTCAATGAAAAAGATGTACTGCTAATATATATATATATATATATATATCCGGCAAAAAGCCATTTACACAATTTAATCACATTTGAAAATAACGTTTCGACCTTATTTGTCTTTATCAAAATAAACTAAACTTTACAAAGCCCTACTTTTATACCCTATGTGAACTTTAATTACCATAATTAATCATACAATTCAGATTCCAATTCATTGTCCATATTCAATCCCAAGGGATACCTTGTCTTCAATCTATTGCTCCAATGCACTTCCCTAACTGTGGGTTCTGCCGGATCAGTTTTATCAATTATAACTATATCACAATCAATATTTAAACCATTATGGTTTTCTTGTAAGAAGTGTGCATGCAAATACCTTTGTGTATGACTTCTGTCAGACAATGCTTTCCTTTGACATGATATATATATATATATATATATATATATATATATATATATATATATATATATATATATATATATATATATATATATATATATATATATATATATATATATATATACATATAAAAAGTATACTAGTTTTATGAACTGTTCGATTGAGTATCATGTTATATTTTATATAGTAATGTCGAGCATGCACACACTCCTCCGCAGAGCCTCCTTAAGCTCGATATAAGCTCATATATTGACCATACATGAAGGTGATAAGCGAGGGCTTATTGAGTGATGGGAAGACTTTTGCAGATGATTGGTCAATCTTAAAATCCAACAAATCCAACTTCAAAACGTCTTTAAATTTAGTGGCGACCGAAACTTATTTGTTGAACATGCGTGGTAGAACCTGTCGAAAACAGTCATACTTCGGTTGCGTGACTCCCACACCCAATCAAACGCGTTTAGGGTGACGTAACACCTGCTTGCGACAGGTACCTCAAAACATACACAAGTTTTCAATCCGGCTTTAGTGCAGTTTCTTCCCATGCAGCTTGTGAAGATTATTTTACGATAAGAAATTGAACTTCTCAGTGCTGTTTAAATTTGATTTGTTAAATCAATATGTACCTTAAAGCATGCATGGACATCTCCTTTCCTTAATGCTTTGAAAATTGTTAGCACCAAGTATGAACAGGGAAACAATGAACCTAGATGTTCCTAACAATGAGCAAGAGACGTTGAAGTCTTATTGTTAACGCTAAAAACAGTTCTTGGCTGACGTTGAAGATTTTCTATACCAGTAGCACTCCGACTGCTGTGCTTTATTATAAGTAATATCATGAAATGAGGAGTATTAGTCATTAAACCACCCGCTCGAGGAGGGTCATTCATTAAAAATTTTAATAAATGACCCTCGTCGAGCGGGTGGTTTAATGACTGATACTCCTCATTTTATGATATTGCTTTGTAATATTATTTTTGCGTGAATTTCACCCAAATCAGTGTTCAGACACTGTCAATGATGTCGGCGAGGTGTTATAAGACGTTCTGTACTGAAGAGAATGTTGTGGCTTGTGGGAAAGATTCAATACAAAAAAATACCGGAAAGCACACATCTTGGGACGGTAAATGTCTATATTAGCAAGTAATGATAACAATTAAAAGTTTGTGTGTTTTTTCAGTGCATAATTTTGTGATAATTTTGCTCAAACTTTCCAGGTGATGTGGTAATGCTAATACGACCCTTAGTGACGTCAGCTGAGGTCTTATTAGTTCTAACGACCTGTTCATTTGAGCAGGCAAGCGAATTAGTTATTAATACAGCACAATAGAAATTCACGCAAACATGATATTATTAAAAGTCTTGTGTGCTTTTTGTGTGACGATAATTCATTACAAAGTGTGAAATACTTTTTTATTTTGTGATATTGTTCACTAAGAATCCTTGGCTTCGTGCTGACTCTTGTATTTCAAAACGTTCGTAATCGTTCACCCACCATCTTACAACTTATAAGCATTTGACATTTTGTACCTCAATGTAGCTATACAAATTGAGAACGTGTTTTTAATGCATCAATATATCAGTTAATTATTCAGTGACGTCCACGGACCTGTAACGTTGATATTTTTTTGTGATGAGAAATAACGACTTTAGATTTTCCTGTAAAATAGATATAACGTGCTAACTTATATGATTTAGGTTCCCAGGATTTAGCAGCTTTTTCATGAAACATTTTCTGATAGTTACAAATGCAAAAGACCGCATCCACCTGCTTTAAGACCACAATACCATCATTTTTCAATTTTGGTCCGTTTCCCATCATACAAAGATGAATGTCTTGTCAATTACATTCCATAGCTACATGAATGCAACAGTGTTAATTTACTGACTTGCAACGAGTTTAGTGCCTCTGTATGTTAGGTACTGGGTTATTTTGAGGTACACATACCTGTTGGCTGTTATTTTTTTCTACTAGATTCGGTTTCGAAACATATATTCATATATTCGAACCAACCCGATCGCGCAGTTCATTGCGCAGAGTATTGACCTAACTTATTCCAAAGATTATAGATCGATTTCCACCGTGACCAGGCATATTTTTCAACTTACCCAGTGTGCATGTAAAAGACTAACACAACAAATCGATTTACACATGTCCTGCAATTCCTTCACTTTTGTTCCATACCAATTACTGTATTTATATTTTGACTGTATATAATACACAACTGGCCCGCTCCTTTCCATCCATCAAAAAACGACAAGCACAACGGAAATTAAAATTGTCAAGAACCTCAAATTAAATACTGTCGATTATATTAAAGATTGATTTGCTTCGATCTAAGGCGGCTCAAGTCCACACAATTTACTACGAATTTAAATATTTTCATCCAGTCTACATAACTTAATGATAAATTTTATATTCCATATGACGTTCAAGATCACTATCAAATTATATCTAGCTATATATATATTATATATTCTTCGTTGTAAACTTGTGGTCCACCTGTCTCCTGTGTGCGCCTGTTTATAACTCTAAACTAAATGAGAATCTTATACTATTTTGTTTCGTACCAGAAGATCTACTCACCACTAGATAATTAAGCCTAATATCATTGCATGGACCATGTAGAGTATAAATAGATGCTATATGGATCATTATTGGAAGTAGCTAAAAATGTATATTTTGATATATTCCATAACAATTGTATGTTTCCATGCTGTAAAAAATCTCTGGCAAATCCATGGATTCTGGTAAAATCCATACCTTTGAATTCGGCAGATTCACAGTATACAATGCATTTGCATTATATGGATTTTAATTTTTCCCAATGTTCTATAGTAGCTAAAACTCACGCGTCTTGGGTTTTGGGAGATGTAATTTTTTGTATATATGTATTCAAGAATGTTTATTTTTCTATATATACATGCATATATAACCATACTGACCTATTAATGACATTAATGAACTTTTGATCCAGTTATGTGACTTTTAGGACTGAAAACAACCAGAATGCGATGATCCAAGATTTCATACAATTGGCGTGCATCTCTAGCCTAACATGCACTGGTATTTTGAATTTCAAAGCTCATTAGTTCTTCATCGTGCTTTTTGCGAGAGCTTTGTTTTTAATAATGTATGATGTATCTGCCCGTATTTTATTAAATAAAAATCGTTAAGGCTTGTCTGTTTGTTCTTCCGTACAGGGTGAAGAAATAGCCCTTGAAAAACTGAAAAGCAGAACTGTAGACTTTATACATTCTTTTTGAACATATGCTTATATATTTGCTGTTATTCCTTTCAACTCGTACCTGCTCTCATACACAATCATATATCTAGCTATACAATACATATATATAAAGCAATTCAGTTTTTTTGCTTAATTACAAGTTGGACAGGTGCACCGACTTTTGTTTAAAAAATCGATCGTTTAATCTATACAGATTAGAATAAAGATCTGAAACGTTAAAACGTACGTTAAAAGTTAATAACAATTTTCAAGTCATTTTATATTGGGGGCTTTGTTAAATGCTTTTTTGCCAGCCGCCCTTCAGCTGTTATCTTTCATATACATGCCGGCTCTTCTTACGTCAATACTTTGTGCTTCATAGGCGAAAATTTGGCAGTTTTTAGGCATTTTTATATTAAATTGATATTTCGTTGTTTAGTCTAAATGCATGTGAGTAATATTCAAGCGAATTTTTTAAACTTATGTCAAGAACTTCTGAAAAGATTAAAATACACATTGCAATTATTGCTTTTTCCAACATCGCTGCATTATTCAAGTGCAACATGCATTAAAGGTTATTCCCAGCTCATTTGTTTAATGAAAAATTTTTGTCTGACGTAATTATATGTGTATAGTATTGAGAAATGATAAAGATAAATGTATTGCAGGCATTCCTAATCTTGGCACAGCCATCGCTTCTGTAAGATTTTTTGTCAAAATTGTCCAATGATTTTATTAGAATAATCTGTATTTGCCAACTCTATATATCTAAGGTGTACTCACATATTATGTTGAATAGACACTTGGCTGCTTTTACTGCATGGGCTTGATAACTTCTAATTTACAATAGTGCCATTATATTTCTTGCTTCGACTTGGACGAACGCTAGCTATTTTTTCATGTGCGTGCTTCCATGAGTTTATGAGTTCCTCATCATGTTGCCTTTGATTGATATCGCTCTAAGTAACACTAGCAATAAAACTGCTGTTTTGATTAAGTTAAAGACTGATAATTGTTTTCATCACCTAGGAATTGGTTTAACTGCGTGTAAAATGAGTCATCATCGTTGTTATCTTTCTTATTAATTTTTGGAGGATTAAGCTTTTGATAATCCTCATCATCAACTTTATTGATTCTTGTGGCAATATTTCTCAAGGATTGTTGGTTTTCTTCTTTGTTTGTCTTCCCAACATCAACATTTTGATAACGTTCATCTTCAACGTTAGTGATTCATGTAGTACTACCTTTCAATGAGTGATGGTTAAGTTTGAAATTTAATCGCGTGAAATGGGCGTGATTCCTATTCTCGCGTATGTTGATTGATCAAAAGATATAGCATTAGCATTTAGGGGGGGGGGAGGGGGTCACACTCGAAATTACAAGCGCAAACGACAAGTCATGTATAGAGCTTTAATAAAGGCCCACACAGACCAGACGCGATTTCCTAACGTGAGCAAAAATTGTCCCTTGTAGTGGGATTACACTTGCATTTTTTTGTGGACGGTTAGTCTGTCTGTCTGTACAATACTTGCGTTTTAACTGCTATAATATTAGCGTAAATTTGTCTCGTCAGTGGGGTGTTTCTAGTATCAGAGATAAGTCATAGTTCTGTTTATCTCGTGTAGGGAATATACAGCACCTTAATATTTTGTCCGCTGGCTTCATGTGGACAGTTGTGTTGCACTGTCTATTTATATAGTTAATTGTTGTTTCTACATAAACAACACACATGTTGTCCTTAACGGACAGACTTCATGAAGCTAAATCGTCACAAGCAACGCTAGGTTCAGGTAAAACAATTACCTGCTTAGATCTTATAATTTGTAATGTACGTATTATATGCTTATGACAATTTTTAGAATCCTGAATGGTACTACATGTATTCTCATTTTCCCAGCACAAATTTTGAC
Source organism: Muricea muricata (assembly GCA_963855995.1). NCBI lineage: Eukaryota > Metazoa > Cnidaria > Anthozoa > Malacalcyonacea > Plexauridae > Muricea > Muricea muricata. Next base: position 10,769,639 of record OY979725.1, read on the forward strand.
TAAGTCCTATTTTCCCAGTACACAAATCCAATCATTCAAGTGGTTGTCTTGCTTAAATCTAAACCTCATTCCGATTTTTTGTATTTTTTCTTATCAATCCCACTCCGGTGCATGGAATTCCATTTTCCTAGACGAAAATAGGCGATTCCTAGCTCCCATTTTACTATTTCTGAGCCCTCAATTTTTTTTCAACCTACTCAATTTTCGTATATTAAGGTGTTTCATTAGGTACAGTGTTCTACAATGACAACGTTTATTCGAGTTATAATCATTCCTTCTGACAGTTTTACCATGATTTGTTTTGCCTCCTAATGCCCTGTTTCCTTTCTCGGGCTTTTTCTATATTTCCATTTGCTCGGGATTCTTTGACTCGCTTGCACACAGCGTCCTGTTTGCTCGTTCGTTGCCCATTAAGATTTTTTTCCTGAAAGCAAGAGAATAGCGAGAGCGAAGTCCTCGAACCTTCAAGAATATTGAAGCAATCCTGCTTTTATTTCAAAGTAATATGCTTTGTTTTCTATCAGTAGTTGTAGAAGGGTAATTGGATTTCTGATATAGATGCCTTTTGTGGGCAATCTGGCTGAATTTAGCGGAATATTTGAACATGCAAAGTTTGTACTTGCACATGTGAAACCTTTGCTATGGTCATTGCCGAAGTAAAAACCGCAATTTAGATAAAATCTGTCGTTAGTTTTTATGTTTGGTATTACGAACACCGATAAAGACTCATCATTAAATAAAGTATAAAAATTTTGCAGGTTCAGCGTGGTCTCAGATTACAATTTATGCAATATGGCAAAATGCAAACTTCTAATTAACAATTAGATTACAAGCTCGAGATTTCTATCAGGGTTGCCAGACTGCATGCATAAATTAGCCAAACTTTCAACAATGCTCTTTGTTTTTCATTGTATTTGCCTTTTGTTTTCTTTGTTTTTGTGACAGCACTAATGATGGTTTGGCTTAATTATTCAAGAAATCTGGCAACCCTGATTTCTATGCGGTGTTAATTGATGAGGGCGAAGCCCGAACCAATCCTGGACATAATCAATGTTTTTTAAAGCTATAACAACGAAATAATGACAAAATACTTCTACTAATTTGTGGTATTATTACGAGACTGATTTTTGCGAAACGTTGAATGCTACATATTTTGTTTTGTTTTTGAAATATCCAAATCCGAATGTTAGAGGCTAAATTTCCAGGCGTTAAGGTATTGTTTCTTCAAAAATGTTGTCAACATTTACAATCATATTTGTGCCCGATTTTTTTAAATCGAAAATTGACTGCTAAACTCCTAGATTCTATGTAATTTCTTTCTTGAAAATTACTTGACATCAGTGTAATTTCAGTCTTGATTTTTTTTACTTAATTTGCCTTTCCTTTTTCGTCAACGAGAAACAAGAATCAAAGATTTATTAAATACTCTTTGATCTCTCAATAATAAGTATCTCGGTTTCCACTAACTTATACATTACCACTACTTTGTATTACAATGTCGCGTCTTTTCATTCTTGTGGATTGTTATTGTTTTGTGGGTCTTGTCGTCTAGGATCGTTTATTCTGCTGTTTTTTCTTGCATTTTTTTCACATCCGATCACCTTTTGCAATGAAAGAATTGAATTATTAGAAAATGGTTACAAGTAATGTATAAACTGTAATGTATGATAATTTCTATTTTATAATAATTTATTAACTGATTTTTGACAGCAGACGAAATTGCTGTTTCTGATAATATGAAGAATTTTTATTACAATTTCAGGGTAATGCCTGTTAAGTGTTCATCAGATCAAGATCAGTTCAATGGTTATTAGTTAAAGGTTTTAAATAGGACATTATTTTTCATGGTATGGGTGGGGGGGGGGGGGGTCACCCGACAAAAAGGACTTCGTGTTCATATAATAATCTCTATAAATACTCAAACTCCAGGTAAATATCCCATGTTCAGGCGAACTGAAGATTAAAAAAATGACCCTCAACAATTATAAACGCCGTAAACAGTTTTAATATACCAAGTTACAATTACGTCTCTGTCGTGTATAGGCTTGGTAGGCTTTTCCCTTATACGATGTTTTAACGAGAAACACGATAAGTGAATCGCTTGTAGTCGTACTTAATTTTTCTTGCCAACTTACATTTGAAAACCTTGCATGTAGACCTTGGCTGTCCGTTCAATGTTGCATTTTCTAGTTTCCCACATTTGCGTCCTTTTTGAAAAACAAGAAATATTTCTATTAGATACTAATAAAAATCTCGATAATTAAAAGACACTCTATGCAAACTATTTCTTAAGATGAGCTAAATGGTTTGCAGTTAAAAGTTCTAAACTGGACGTTACCATTCAGGTTGGTGGGGAGGGGCTGGGGCTACCCGACAAAAAGGGCTTCGTGTCCATATATGCAAGGTGTATCAAGAAAACGAAACAGAAATTCAACAGGCTGTCACGCATATGTTGAATTTAAATTCTATATAACAAAAAAGAGGAGGTTGCTTGGGAATGGTTTTACGTGGCTAACCCATTTTGTCAACCACTAAAATTAACGTTAATGAATCTAAGATGGCGGCCATTTCTATCTTCACCATCAAGGTAAATACTAACTTCTCGGCTTTGCCTTCTCTCGAAATGTCTAATTTTGTCTATGTCGTTTCAGGTTGCAAAAGATCCTATGTTTTTTAATGCACTGACTTCACTATCAACGCTGCCAACATTAGTTCGAGGTATTGATTTTAAGTGAAACGAAAGCTGAACTGATAAAGAAAATGGAAACGATAAAGTAAAATCAACAAACTTACTTTCATTCTACCTTTGGATCGTGGTGGCTTTGGTTGGTCTCGTTCCATAATGTTGTTTATGGTTTCATCTGGTTGGCGCACTCTCTTCATAGAACATCCCGCCCGTCCAGCAGGTAACTATCTCACTCGTGTCCATTCAACCATCACAAAATAAAGAGAAAATTAATGTAACAAAATATTTCGAAATATTGGAAAATAAACGAAGATTTTATTGTAAATGACTTTGACAAACCGTACATTGTAATAGTATTTTCATCTTGATATCTTCTGATGAAGACGACTAGTGATTCACTTCTTAGGTCGATATCATTTGTTTCCCATCTTGTTCGACCATTGGTTGGTGGTTGGTGTATTCACTTTTTACTTGGCATCCTTTGAAAAATACACTATTACAATGCTTAGAAAACTGTTGACAAGATAAGGAAAGAAACCTACGTTAATACGCATTATTATTTAAACAGGACTAAGTTGTTATAATTAGGCGTGGCTGATGTATGCAACACCAAGAAAAAGCGCAACACAAAATGACGGAATTTGAAGGCATTTTCTGGTGTCATTTCCAGTTCTTTAACGCTTGAGAGCAAATATATATCTTTTTTCAAGTTTTTTTTAACAAGTATATCTTATGTAGGACCACTTAAAGCACAGGATATACTTTAAAGAAATTGAAAAAAGTAACGACCTCCCACGCTAGCAGACTAAAACGGATGCACAATAATGACCACAATTTCCTCAAATCTGTGTTACACTTTTTGATTACGTAAATGACTGATAAGAAAATAAAAGAGAAATAAAATATCAAATGGTTTGCTCTTCAACATAGCGTCATACATGCGCGCGGGATGTCGAGCTATAAGGAAAAACTTTTGAAAGCTCGAGTCCAAGCTCAATCTCAGGCAACATCCCAAATGCACAGATGACACTATCCTGCCCAGGAAACTATTTAGTAATCTTTTTATATAATAATTTCGGTGAAACACAAGTCAACACCCGGGAATTTAAATTTCCCGCGTAGGATTGTTTGATCCTGCACAGTAATGGTCAAGTGGCGCAATCGTCAGAAGAAGCGTCTGTTCCATCTGAGGCCGTGGGTTCAATCCTCACTACAGACTTGTGAGGAGTTACTCAGTCGTGGGTTTATTCAGGGTACTCCGGTTTGCGAATGTTGACACGGATGTTAAAGTGGTAAAATATCAGTAATCAGCGGAACACGAGTACTTAACTAAGACTGTTAGCGAAGAGGCGGAATATAAAATAAATGAATAAAAATGCATTTCACTGTTGTTATCATATAATGTAATCATCAAGCTGAGTAAATAATTCCAAAAATCTACGTCAAATGAATAACTTACAATTTTGAGAGGGTTTGGGGGATCAGGGTAAAGATTAAAGTAGTGTTAAGGAAGCGGATACTGCCCTGAATGGAGTAGTTGGGAAGGAAGGGGATAAGCAGGGAGAAGAAGATTGGATTGGAGTAAAGAAAGGATTGGAGTAAAGAAAGGATTGGAGTAACGAAGGGGGAGCTGAAGAAAGGGGGTACTATCCCGGAAAGAGTACTTAGGGAATGCAGGAGGAGAAGAAGGGGGTAAACAGGAGAAAGAGTAGATTGAGTAGAGTAAAGAAAGGGGACATTTCATCTCGAAATTAAACTGAAGTCGGAAGTGCAAGGATCAAGAAATTCAGACTTACAATTCAAATTGAAGGTAGTTCAAAGGTCATGTAAAGACTCGTTGAGTCAAAATTCTCACTTGCATCCGGTTCGGAATTGCCTTCGAATTTGAACTGGGAATCTGAATTTGCATGTTTCTTGTATAGAGGGCAGTGGACAGAAGAGGTTTTGAAGAAAAAGAAAGGAAGAATAAAGTAAGTTGAAATAAAATTTACGAAGAATAATGAAGAAACTGTTGATACTTCTCTATAAATCCCATAAGGTGGGTGTCTTACTGGAGATTGAAAGAAGGCGGGGTTTCTTTATTTCTTGATTGCTAAAATAATTTTGATCATGAAAGAACATTAAGGAAGGAGATGAAGAGACAGAGGGCTTAATTAATTTTTTCAAGTACATTTCCAAATTGCTCACGGGGGGAGTGTAATAGAGGTTTGCAATGATAGTAAGTCTGTTGTAAAATTTGGTTTTCTTTACCACTAAATCCCCTTGAAAGTCCTTTTTTGGGTGTGGAATTTCACATCGTGGTTCTCTTGCAATATCGCTGGAATATTTTTTCAATGTGAAGTTCAATACGTAAGATGCGATAAAATTAGGAAACATTTCAAATGACGCAGACTTTGGACAAAAATTATTTTACCTCAAAAGGTTCTTTTTTAGTCGTGGCATCATTTCGAGCGGTTCATTTACGGTCCAGCTAAAAAGAGAAAAATAGAAATTCAGTCATATGTATCAGTACGTTTATGTGAAGTTCACTAAATTTAAAAAGTGAGATTCGACGTGGCAAGCAGACCGAATTTTTCACACAATATAATATTTGGTCACTAAACAATACGTAGAATAGTTAGAGGATGCTTGCATGTGTAAAAAAAATCCAGTGTTGTAGATGTCCAACTACACTAGAACGATTTTCGTTGCATCTTTAGATTAAACAAAGATGACGCCATTTTGATTTTGAATTTTCACGAAGACGCTATATTTTGTTTCGCAATATTTTCTGCTTCGTCGGTTTATCAACAGGAAAAAGTCGATGAGTGATAAATATTGCAGATTATGATATTTTATAACAACACGGTAATCCACTCTTTCACATCCTCCAAAAAAAGGGGGGATTGCGATTAAAATTGCCCGTGTAAACGGGCATTAACCCCTTCGGAAATTTCATTAAACATTCCAACCTGTAATTTGTAATAAGAAGAGATGGGACCTTCGAAATCACGTTAGCGTAGTTCATTAATGGAATTGTTGAACATGAGCAATTCAAAGTATAGAAGAATGATGATTTTTACGTACTTTTTTACGATGGCAAACAGCATTGGAAGGGACAATGCTCCAAATTGCACACTGCTATTTCGTTTTGTTTGGAACTTTTCTAAGGTGTGAGTGGAGAAATTGGAAAGGTGGCAGAGAAAGCTTTGGAGAGCAGTATTTAATACTAGTGGGTTAAATGCAATTAAAGTTAGTCTAGATGATATTATAGGAAATAGAAAAATAAAAGCATGTAATGCAACTAGAGAAATCAGCCAATGATTGATTGCAATGTAGCGGCGTACTCAGGGGAACTGAACACCTGGTTAGACTGTTATACAAAAACTTGCACATTTGGTGCTTAGTGCAATATAGTCAATAAAATGTCCAGCCTAACAGACTATCACGAGAGAGTATAAATAGCAAGACATTGAAAGAGAGTAGGTTTTTTTACCATCTGGTCTTCAAATGTTTAAAGAGTGGAAAGAATAAGGTATTAAAGTATTTTAAAGATAACACTAGTACTTTTTAAGTTGTTCAAAAGGAGTTCTTGCCATTTTAACAAATTGTAATAGATAATTTTGCCGCGGACCAAAAATCATACCTTGAGATTTTGAAATGTTTTTAGACAAAAATGTAAATATTGAAGCCCACAAGAGCCTCAGAAGACGAAACTAAAAAATAGAAAAATTCTCGTTTCTGTGGTACAGACTCCACACTTTTTTCAAATGCGTTATACTTGTATGACGTTATGCGTCATATAAAATAAAGCCGACGCAAGCCCCCATCCGCAATTTCTCATCCGTATCCGCGTTTTATTCTTAACTGCTCGGAATTTCTCGACAGAACATCGCAAGCTTCGGTTTCCGACGGTGCCCGTCGGGCACTCCGAATTTTTTCAACTTTTTCTGTTCACGTCTTCACGACGAGGGAAGGGTCAAGATCACAGCGAATCTGTTAGGTTTGGTATCGTCAGAAACTTTGTTCTAAGGTAATATGCTTTATTTTCTGTTTGTATTTTTAGTATGTTATCTAGATTTCTCATAGAGATCGATTTTTATGAAATCAGAGTAGAATTAGCTAAAGTATTAATATTGGAGTACTGTGTAAAGTTTTTGCCGAGCAAGCTTGGCGACGAATCTTATGACCGATTCTCAATAAAGGCCGCGGTTCTTAGTTGAAATTACTTGAGATTTTTCTCAAACAGTTCTACAGATTAGGATCTTTAAGATCTCCAAGTTTAAAAAGGCGAAGTTTTAATTTTGTGAATCAAGAGGGTTCACTGTCTGCTGCCGATTTGTTCCATGATGTGGGAGAGAGCTGCAATTAACCGTAATGAAAAATGTAACGCAAATGTACTTTTTACCAGAATGCGCTGAGGTCAGAAATTGTTCCAAAAAGCAAATTAACGTCTGTTGAACGACAAGCGTAAGAGAGGAGGTTACTTCTTTGTGTTATTAAAGTTTTATGCCCTTGATAGGTTTTTCTTGCCATCTTTTCTCGGTCGTTTTTGCTTGATGCTTGCAGTGCATTCTGGTTAAATGTACATGCTGCTATCTTTTTCGTCATGGTCAATTGGGATGTAAAGTTGAAACAAACTTTTAACCTGTAGAAGACCAGAGCCTAATGGTTAAAAGCTTGTCAATTAAAATTATTTTTGGTCAGAGAAGCACTCATATTATCCAGACTTTTTTGGCAAAAAATCTGAAATAGTCTGTAATGAGGTGGGGCAAGTTGGTTTAAGCAATCACAGAAGCGTGAGAGCAAGTCAATGATTGAAGGACAAAATCGATTTTCAATGGCTACCAACCCTGCTACTGTGCCATGTGACAAGTCCTTCTAAGCATGATATAATAGTAATATAGGGATCACTTTTATATAGGGATTTGCTGGATTGGGCAAATCCAGGCCTCTTTTTAAAACATGGGATTATGGGTTGTTTCTGATATACTTAAAAGATGTACCATTCAATTATCACACAACCACTTGATATATCTTGAATTTTTTTTGTAGAATGATGAGATGCTTCACATTTTCACAACAATCAGCAGAGTGCAAAAAAGGAGATTGTGTAAGGTATTTTTTTGCTTTTCATCTTTTTGCTTTTTGTCCTTAAGATTCAGGTGCAACCTGTTTGAAAAGCATCCTCAATTTTTGATATTTTCTAGATATATTTTGGAAGATCCAAGCATCCTTCAAATTGTTGACTGAATATCCTGCTGATTACAAAAAAAAGCAACACTGGCAATGATGGAAAGTATAGAAAAAGGTCTTGGCATTTTAATTTTAATTCATATAAAGCCAAATAATGATAAATTGTTTGTGTTTTGAAAAGTTGATGTTTCAATGAAGGACAAAATACGACAGTTAATTTTATTATTTAGCTTTGCACATGTTGAGGAGATTGAGATAGTTGTATGAGAAATGAAAAGATCTTAAACATATATCAGCTAAAATATTGACTGTTTTAATTTTTTCACAGAATGTTCACATTGAAACATCAAAATGATAATGAATGTACAAACATATAGTTTGTACAGTATATGCACCATTTGATCTACTTGATTTCCTGATTTACTATCTCATTCTTCTCATCTTTGAGTTGACTTTTAATGTTTGTTTTGAATGTGAAACGTTTGTTTGAAAATCACAAAGAACTAGCTATACAAGCTTTCTGTTGTTCTAATATCAATTGCTTTAAAAGCAACTTTGGATCATCCAAAACTTATGTGACTCTTTAATCTTGCCTCTTGCTTAATGTCTAGGCAATCCTCTTTTTGTATTTTTCTCAATCTAACACTACAAGTTACTTAACTCATGAATGGGAGTCGTGTGTTAAGGACGCATATCTTTAGAACCTAAAATTTTATAGTAAGTCTAGTGCATTTGCACTAAAAAGACTGAATCAACAAAGGTCTCCTTATTTTCAGTGATTTTTAACAATCCCAAACATTTTGTCAGCATCCATTTTGGGACTTCCCCAAAGAAATAGTATGTGTCATGTGCTTACCAGTCACAGTTGAGTATCTAAAAAAACACAAATTAAGTTCTAATTCAGTAGAATTACTGAAGCTTGAAATTCAACTGTTATTCTTCATTTTAATTGTATGATTTTTCAGTCTTAGTGATTTTCAGTTGTAACGTAAGCTTCAGAACAAACAATTAAGGGCAAGTAATCTAGAAGTATAAACTAAGCTTTGCTGCATTACAAAGTGGAATTGGTTTGAATACAAAAGAACTGAAGCACACGAAGCACTTAACAAAGTTACAAAAAAACAACCCTCAAAAGAATAAAAAAATTCAGCAAAAATATGTTTCATAGATCCATGTAGCATTTCTGGAAATTTATACTCAATGCAAGGGTTGGAAACAAACAAGCAGTAAAATTTTTCATTATTCAACAAGATTATACTGAAATTGACAGTAACAGGATCGCAGTTGAGTTTGATAGTGTTGTGCAAAAATATTTGATACAAATCTGTAGCATTTCAGTTGTTAACTATGTACCTTTGAAAGCATGGCCTTGAAGATAATTCTGTTTAGATTAGAATTTTCATATTTCATTAGATGAATTTTTCCATCAGATTTAATGAAGCAATTACAAAATGTTCTTTAGCTTATTTCTGTTTTACTTTGAGGCTTGTTCTGATTCATTCTTTTTAGACAAATAAAATTAACTTTGAGAAGTTAGTTTCACTTTCTTGGCTTCAGTTCAAATTTATATTCAAATAGTTCCACTTTATGATTATAATAATAATATAAGAAAACAGGTTCACATGGCTTTTGAACATGGTCTATTCAACAAGTAAGTGAAGATAAAGTTTATGCTTCAATAAAGAGATTTATTTTTAACCTGACAAGAATATTATTAACCAAAATTGATTGTTTTCGAGCCTTCAGCTTTACAGACATTCAAATATTCTATGCGTTCAGTTGCTAATAAGTTTGTTTATATTTGTTACTTACCATATTTGGTTTTTTCAGTTTTCATATTTTAGTTTAAAAAAAAATTCAAAGGATTATCTTAGTATTAGGACTTTGGATGTTGCACACTGCACCATATTAAATGACTTAAATTTTTGGCTCTTTGAAATGAGTGAAGTTTTTTCAAAATGAAAAGTTGATTTATTGACAAATCTAATTTTAAATTTAAAATTGCAGAGCATTTCTTTTTTATGCGTCATGAAACAGTTCATTGCATTTAATATGAATTTTCTTTGCAAAACAAGTAAATTGAATACACAGATTTTCATACAGATGCATAGTTTCATTCAAATTAAATAAATAGATTTTCATACAAAGATACATAGATTTTCATCTGATTTTTTGAAACCAAAAAGGAGAAAAAACTTGCCAAAAACATTTGAAATTTTTGTTCAGTTGCATTGTCAAATTGTTAATTGTAAATTTGGGTTTATCTCAAAGAAAATACGTCTTGTCAGGTTAAAAAGTATTGTGAGATATATGGCTTATAAGAGATAAACTTTGGCTTATAGGGGAAAAACTTGCGTTTTTAATTTTTTTTGAACTAGACAAAAACAGACATGCTTTTCGTAAGATTTTTTATCATCCATTCATTTGAGCTTAAAAGACTTGGTATATATTTTCGTATTTCAACTAGACCAGTCCGCTTTGCGTAGCTATCAAAAACTGACTAATCATTGCTTTAAATATTTGGGTAAAAATTACGGTTAAAAAAAGTTCATGTATAAAGATCTCTATTTCATGCATCGATGTTAACAGAAAGGAAAATGAGTGTTCTTTTTTCCATTTGGTTAATTTACTATATCTTTAAGCCATATATTTCTTTGTAATTATGAAACAACTTGGCGTGATTGTTTTTTACAATTCCCTGTCAAACTTGCAAAAATTTTTCCACTCCTAGTTGTTTTTTGATTATTTGTCTCGAAGTATAAACATTTATCAAGAAATGACCAAGTTTTTAGTACTTGTGTTTTTCACTTGTGATTCACTTGTGATTCACTTGTGATTCACTTGTGTTAGATGCGATTGCTCTACTTTCGCCATATTCTGTTTTCTTTTATTGTTATTTGAATTAGTACAAGCTTGTGGTAGTTAATCTCTTTTTATTGTTATTCAGATTGTAATCTTTACAAATTCTTTTCAATAAATTATTTACAAAATTACATGTGACCCCTTTTAATTAAAAATTCAATTCCCATGGGAATTGAGAAATTGAATAAAAAAAATCCCCCTACCCCAGCCAGCTCCCCAAGTGCTACTTCCACCTAAGTAAAAGTACTTGTACATATAGTACAAGTACTTCTACTTATTAACGGTGGAAGTAGCACTCGGAGAGCTGGCCGGGGTAGCCGGCGAAGAGAAGACCAACCTAGCAAATGCTATTATTGCAAATTGCTAAGTTGATCTTCTCTAGAGAGCAGCCGCGCGTACCTAAGAAATTAAAACAACAAACGTTAGTGACTTAAGCATGCAAATTTGATTCCCAAAGCCAAAATGACAAGTGCCCCCCTCTGATCCTACCAACTTCCTACCTGCCTCAGTTCTAAGCTGTCTTCCTCGGTCCTAAGCTCCTGCATTCCATTCGTTACCCTCACTTTCCTCACCATCGCACAGTCACTCACAGCTGATAAACCCACATGCACCACCACCACCCCGACTGCCACCCAATTTCGAAAATTAAAGGAATTAAAGTTTTGGTAAAGTATGCATTTTAAATGCAATTTATTTGGATATTTTAGGTCAAACGTAAACAGAAAAAGGTTGCATGTAAAAGCAGGTGAGAATCCACTTAAGTTTACTTGTAGAATTTACAAAACTTCATTCACACTTTTTTGAGTTAATAATAGTAATAGACCAATTCAATTGATGTTGAGACTTACTCTTTTTTAGAAGTGACGATAGATTTTGGTTGTCAGGCATACTTTCAAAAATTTTAATTCCTTTAATAAGCCTAACCCCATGCAACTTACACACGGCGCACACCCTCACAGTCCATACATTTAGCTAATAAATTACGTTATAAACAAAAAAGTAAAGTAAAAAGATAAATTACGTTATCTCTAGCTACTTAAACCCACTTAGACTGAGTATTTGATTGAGTTTTCACAGGTAAAACCTTAGCTGAAAGGGCACGGGCTTTTCGTTGTGTTAACTGGTCCGAAGTAAACATAAGCATGATACTTACTAATGTCTAAGGCTGGGTCAAATAAGCATGAGAATTATCCAAAAATTAAAAATAATTTAAAACCCGAAACTAAATTCAGGATTGTTTTTATCAAGACTCGTCTATGGAAACGTAAATCCTTAACGGTAGCTGACATGCAATTTATAATGACCCTATAGTTAGTATAGATTTTCTGTATAATTCAGGTTTGAAAAACTTTACTGCAATTCTCACACTTATTTAACCGAAACGCCTTCATTTGCATGGTACCTCGCAGCTGCTCTCTAACCACTTCCGTGATTTGCTTTAGCGCACACAAACAATGACATAATTGTTCCATTGCTCCTGCTTACCAAAACAAACCTGAAACACCAAGATACTTATCATATTACTAATCAAAGAGGATTATCATTATACAGGGTGTCCCAAAGAAAACCAAAAACTATTGAAATCACGTATTGTTAACATTTGAATGCCCTAGTACTTGTTAAAAAATTAAAATATCTTTGTAAAGTACGTTTGTTTTGCTCATGGAAATTTACATTTGTAAATTGTTTTCTCTAAACTCTAAAAGCAAATCAGGCTTAGAAAAAGTGAAAACAATACTATCTTGTTAGTTTGTTTGATGTCGTCATTATCCCGGCTGAAACAACGTATACCTGTAGGTAATATTGATAAAAACCAAATTGAATAGGCTAAAATAACCATGCATAAAATTTGATTGCATTTTTAATATGCACTCGTAGGTTTAGTTTTTTTGTCGGGCATAAAAATGTTAACACTGAATAATACTATTAATTATGACGGTTATGTCAATAGCTAATCTACTCGTGGGTTCAATTTAGTGCTAGGCATTGAAATTCTAACAATAGATCATTTTCAATAGTTTTTGGGGTTTTTTGGGACACCCTGTAAAGCCAATTAGTGTCATCATGAACAGACTCATCATTATCAAAACAAAGTAAATATTCCCATGGGAATTAAAAATGCGCAAAAAATGTAACTAATCCTGCTGATTTTAATGCTGTATGAATCAAATTAACTAAGAAACAAAGAAATAGGATATTCCCCTGGGAATTAGAATGTCACTTCATATTTTTTTTGTTTTAATTATAAACCTAGACTTAAACCATTTTTAAAACGGCGGAATAATGACAAAATACTTGAACTAATTAAGTGGTATTATTACAAAACTGATTTTTGCAACGTAATTTTGTTTTGTTTTAAGAAATATCCAAATCCAAAGCTAGAAGCCAAATTTCCAGGTATTAAGGCACTGTTGCCATTATATTTTACCTGATTTTTGTGACTCAAAAATTGACTGCCAAACTCCTAAAACATTCTATGTAATTTCTTTCATGAAAAGTATTTGATATCTGATGTTATCTCAATTTTTTTCACTTAATTTGTTGCCTTTGTATTTTCGTTAATGAGAAACAATGATTTATTAAATCCTCTTTGATCTTTCAACAATAAGTATCTTGTTTTCTACTAACTTGTAAATTTAATACCACTACTTTCTTTTACAAAGTCGTGTCTTCTCACTCTTGTTTGTGGATCTTGTCGTCCAGGATCGTTCATTCTGCTTTTTTCTTTTCTTTTCACATCCCAAAACCTTTTGCTTGAAAGAATTGAATCATCAGATAATGATTATAAACTGATTTTCTACAGCAGACAAAACTACTGTTTTTATTCATGTAAACTATTTTTGATGATTTGTTCAATGGTTTTTAGTTAAAGGTTCTAAACAGGACCTTACCATTCAGGTTGCGAATGCGCGGGAGGGGGGATTACCCGACCTAAAAAGCTTCATGTCCATATACTGTGCGAACCATGGTATTAGTTTATGCCGTACGTATTCAAAATGAGCAATGCTATTCATTAAAACTTACGAACATCAAAACAAAGTTTTGAGAAAATCCTGGCGATGTTGATATTTGATGTTAGTCACATGATTGAAAAAATATGGCGTTGTTTCATAATTATCATGAGGTGGACCACGATATTAGTTTCAAAAATATGATAACACGAAAGGACGTCGTTTTTAACTTAATTGGAACTGGAAACGACATTCTTTAACCAAAAACAGCTCAGGTAATAACAAGAGAATGTTATAGTGAGAAAATAAACGAACTTGGTGTCATAGTTGCAGGATTTTTCAAAGAATACGTGGAATGGCAGAAAAGAGGGATTCTGGGCTTCTAAAATGGATACGAATGAGAGGCTCAAGGCGTTTGAAAGAGAACTGTTCGTAAATTATCATGATCAACGTCTGCCAAGATTTTGAGAAAGTTTGCTTTGCCATATATCTTCAAAACTAGCAATGATGGACTCCTGGTAAGCAATAATGATTCTAAAAATATACCTTAACTACTGTCATGGAAGAAACGTTTGAAACTGGATTAAGCGAAAAGTGCATGAAAGCACAACGGAATTTTCATGTTTTGACAACAAGTCGAGATCAACATGATAATGCCCTAGTGCTGGGAAAAGGAACTTCTGCTGAATGGTTTAGGTACCTGCCAAAGAAGTGGTGGAACGATTATTTAGATCCGTATTATTAGCGACCAACATATCTTTATATGTGCCTAAATGTGCAAAAGAGACCTCTGATCCGTATTTCCGCTGTTACCAGCAGAACTCGTTTACTTTACCACATTTTTGTTGACTCATAAGCCTCGCCGGTCACATAACATCATTGAATATCAATGATCTAACCCATACATGCATTTTCCAAGCTTTATCATGCTGATTTCGTTTGCCTGTCAAAAGGACAAACTTCCGTTGTGCTTTCAAGCATTTTTTGCCTCAATCCAGCTCCAAACGTTTATTTCACGGCGCCAGTAAAGGTACTTTCAGAATTACTATTGCTTACCAGGAATCCATCATTGCTAGTTTTGAAGATGTATGGCAAAGCAAACTTTCTCAAAACGTTGACAGACGTTGATCATGATAATTCACGACCAGTTCTCCTTCAAAAGCCTAACACCATCCATTCGTATCTATTTTAGAAGCCCAGAATCCCTCTTTTTCGCCGTTCCATGTATTCTTTGAAAAATCCTTCGACTATGAAACCAAGTTCGTTTATTTTCTCATTAAAACATTCTCTTGTTGTCACCTATGCTGTTTTTGGTTAAAAAATGTCCTTTCCACTTCCAATTAAGTTAAAAAGGACGTCCTATCGTGTTATCATATTTTGGAAACTAATAGCGTGATGCACCTCAAATATGGAACAGCGCCATATTTTTTTAGTCATGTGACTGACATCAAATATCAACATCGCCAGGATCTTCACACAAATTTGTTTTGATGTTCGTAAGTTTTAATAAATAGCACTACTCATTTTGAGTACGTACGGCGTAAATATCTTGTAAAACTAATACCATGGTTCGCACTGTGTACATATAATCCGCTGATCTCTACACATCGCCAGAATCAACGTCAATGAGATAAAAAATGAATCTATAAGCTAGCTGACAGTCATTAAATTTATATCTTTACCATGCACTATGGTAAATAAAAACTTCCTGACTAAGAAGCTTTGCTGGGAACGTCGATGTTTTGTTTATATCGTTTCAGGGAGTGAAATATCCTATGTTTTTGAGTGCACTACTACACTGGCAACGTTAGTTCGAAATATTAATTTTTATTGAAACGAAAAGCTGAACAGATAAAGAAAGTAAAAACAATGAACTAGAAAAACGAACTTGCTTTCACTCTACCTTTGGTCGTCGTCGCTTCGGTTGGTCGCGTTTCATCATGCTGTTTGTGGTTTCTTCTGGTGGGCGCACTCTCTTCATGGTCGGTCCAATAGGCAAGTAACTCACTTGATTGTAAATGACTTTGAGAAACTGTTCATTGTGATAGTATTTGCATCTTGACATCTTCTGATGGAGACGACTAGTGATTCATTTCTTGCTTGGGTCGATTCAATTCTTCCCCATCTTGTTCTCTCATTTGTTAATTGGTTGTTGGTGTATTCACTTTTCCTTAAAATCCTATACAAAAACAATTACGATGTTTAGAAAACTGTTTAAAAGATAAGCAAAGAAAACTACTTTTATACGCATTAAGCAGGCTGATGTATGTATGCAACTCCAAGAAAAAGCGCAACACAATAGACGGAATTTGAAGGCATTTTGTGGTGTCATTTCCAAATATATAGAAGATATTACACGGTGGCGCGAAGATATGAATATTATTTTCGAGTGGTGAAAACAATATTTTACAAACGAGCGCTCCGAGTGAGTAAAATATTGTTTTCAACAAGAGAAAATAATATTCATATCTTCAAACTACCGTGTAATGTTCTTTTTATTATGTTATCAGAAGTCGTAGCAAGCGAACAGAGAACATATAAATCCGAAAATAAGAGAGTAATTAAATCCAAGAGCAAACCTCTTCAAGATAGCGTCGTACGTGCGCATGGGATGTGAAGAGATAAGATATTCGAGGAAAAGCTTTTAAAAACTCCAAGTTCAAGTAAAGAGTCCAAGCTCAACCTCAGGTAACATCCCAAGTACACGGCTGACGCTTACCTGCCCAAACTATGTAGTAATTTTGTTATATAATAATTTCAGTGAAACACAAGTCAACGCCCGGTAATTTGAATTTCGCGCGTAGTATTGTTTGATCCTGCGCAGTAATGTCCAAGTGGTGCAATCGTCAGAGCAAGTGCCTATTACATCTGAGGCCGTGGGTTCAATCCCCACTTTAGACTCGTGACACCCGTGTAAGGAGTTAGTCAGTCGTGGGTTTATTCTGGGTACTCCGGTTTGCGAACGTTGACAGGGTGGTTAAAATTGTAACATATCAGTAATCAGCCGAACACGGGTACACTTGACTAAGGCTATTAACGAGGAAGCGGAAATAAATTAATAAAAGTGCATTTCACTGTAGTTATCATATAATGTAATCGTCAACCTGAATAGGTTACGAAGGATAGCTTACGAAGGCTTAAGAAGGATAGGGAATCAGGGTAAAGATTAAAGTGCTAGGAAGGAAGGGGATGCTGCCCTAAAAAGGGCCCTCAGGGAAGGAAGGGGATAAGCAGGGAGAAAAAGATTGGACGGGAGTAAAGAAAGGATTGGAGTAACGAGGGGGGGGCGAATAAAGATTGAAGTGGTGTGAAGGAAGGGGGACCCTCAGAGGAGTACTCAGGGAAAGAAAGGAGTAAACAGGAGGACGAGTAGATTGGAGAAAAGAAAAGGGACATTTCATCTCGAAATTAAGTCTGGAGTGCAAGGATCAAGAAATTCAGACTTGCAATTCAAATGAAAGGCAGTTCAAAGGTCATGTAAAGACTCGTTCAGTCAGTACTCTCACTTGGCTCTAGCTTGGAATCGCCTTTGAATTTGAACTGGAAATCTGAATTTGCATGTTTCTTGTATAGAGTGCAGTGTATCAGTGGACAGAAGAGGTTTTGAAGAAAAAGAAAGGAAGACTAAAAGTAAGTTACAATAAAATTTATAAAGAATAATGAAGAAACTGTTGATACAGCACTTGATACATGATGATAATCATCATTACAATCTCTCTATAAATCCCCATAAGTTGAGTGTGGTCTTACTGGAGGGGAGGGATTTAAAAGAGGGCGGGGTTTATTTATTACTTGGATTGCCAAAAATAATTTTAAACAAGAAAAGAAACGCTAAGGAAGGAGATGAACAGACAGAGGGTTTAATTAATTTTCCCAAATAAATTTCTGAATTGCTCACGGGGGGAGTGTAGTAGAGAGTTTGCAATGATACTAAGTATATTGTAATATTTTGGTTTTCTTACCACTAAATCCTCCTGAAAGTCCATTTTTGGGTTGTGATGAGTTGTCACGTGGTTTCCTCGCAATATCTCTGAAATATCTACAATGTAAAGTTCAATATGTAAGATACGGAAAGTAAATACATTTCAAATGGCGGCATTTCTCAAACAAAATTAATCAGTTGTACAAGTAGATGACGCAGACTTTAGCTAAAAATTATTTTACCTCAAAATGGTTCTGTTTTAGTCGTGGCACCAGTGTTACATTTCGAACGGTTCATTTACGGTCCAGCTAAAAAAAGAAAAAACGAAACTCGGTCACATATATCAGTACATTTGTCAGAATTTCATTATATTAAAGATTTTGTGAGATTCGACGTGGCAAGCAGACCGAATTTCTCAGACAATAAAATATTTGACAACTAAACCATACGCAGAATAGTTAGAGAATGCTTGCACGTGTAATAAAAATCCAATGTTGTTGATGTCCAACTACACCAGAACGATTTTCGTTGCATCTTTAGATTGGACAAGAAGACGACGCCATTTTGATTTTTAACTTTTTCGAAGACGCTATATTTTGCTTCGCTATTTTTTTTCCATTTCTTCGTCGTTTTAGCCAGAATTATCTCCTGATGTCTACCCTGTATCTCCCTCGCCATTTCTATGGAATTAATTGATATTTATACGCACCTTGAAGACTTTTAGTGTGTAAATATTTGGTCCAGACGGAGAGATTTTCAACGAAGCTTCTTCTTCGAGTTTCTGCAACAAATGACGTCAGATGACCATTGTTGGCAAAGAAAATACCCGTATGTATAGTTCAATGATCTTGTAAGGAAGCTGAAAATGCATTTTTATTGCGCGAACGAAGTGTTTTTGCTATTATTTCTAACTCAAGTCTTTCTACTATTTTAATACTTCTAGTTTACGTAGTTTATTCACCAAAAAAACGCCTGTAAGGGGCGTTTTTGCAATTTTTTTTATTTGCATGCTGAAAAGCGAGGAAAGACCAGTTCTGGTTTTCGTTGGCAAACATCTTTCCCTCCGTGGCCGAGAGGTAAAGGTAACTGTCTTGACTTTGATTTTAGATGGATCGGGGACGAGTGAAGTCCAACTGAGTTTGGTAAGAGTTTAATTCTTCACCCGCTCAGTTGGACTGACCGTCCCCGATCCATCCAAAACTCAAGTCAAAGCTGGGCGTGGAGTGCAGGAAAACACTAGACAGTACCGCGAGGCCAAGGAGGAAAATGTTATTTGCCTAGTGTTTTGAACTGATATTTAAGCAGATTTCATTCACTTGAGTGTTGGGGACAGGCCTGTTGGATTGGTGCATTGAAGACTTCTCGCCGCTATTTCCCTTTGTTCAAGAGGACAAGTTGTCTTCTTTCAGAAATAGCCACGAGAAGACTTCAAGACACCACTAAACTACCACACTGTAAAACTACAGTGTAGTGGTTTAGCTGGCTAAACCACTACACTGTGCCGAATGTATATATGGCGGACATTTTCCCAAAGCTTACGGTACAAGCATGGATCCGCAAAGATGCGCAAACACTTTAAAGCAAGTATTTTCTTTCAGGAAAGAGTCAAAGATAACAACGCTTACTAAATCAAAGCCGTCTATTCGTGTTTTAAGTTATTTAGCGATGTTTAACGATCCTTTATGGCAATAAGGTCTTAGAAAGAAGGGAAATCGAAAATTGCATCATTAATAAATGTGACTTTCCGTGGGTCTTTCTTCTTGATCGAGCTTTACATGTCATTATGTTCAGTGTCCTTGATATAGGAGTCATTTATTAATTTATGGCCTTGGGTTTAATTCCCAAACACTGAATGGCAGTTTTTAGCTCTTTCAAGTGATGAGATAACATTACAACAGAGATGTCATATACTTTCCTTAGTCACTACGTGGAAGCTGTGAGTGAGGCCCTGTTAGGGGGGTCTTGAATATACCTTATACCTGTTATTAAGAGGTCATTTATACCTTATACCTAAAATGGCAGACACATTTATACCCAAAAGTACCCCAGCAACTCTTGTTTTCTTTTAGTTGCGTTGTACACTATTTCACCCCTTGCAAAAGCATTTACCGGGTTGTTTTCATTCTTTGGACATCACCTGTGACACCTGTTAATTTAGAGAGTCATTTTGCTCGAAGTTTCCAGTGTAGAAGCGAGAATGTGACAGTTTAATTGCAACTATAATCCGAAAAGCGTGTAGCAGTAACACCTACTTTTAGCAGATTTTATATTTTATATTCACAAATACCGCCGTGGAAATTCAACCCTGCAAATTCAGGTTGAGGCTGTCGAGATATTAGAAGCGATCAGTATTGGTAACTATTGACAAATAAATGCTCCCAAATGCCTCGAATAGCTGACACAAAATGTCTTGTGGTCAGTTTTTATTATACCTAAAAGTATAACGCCAGTGATCATTTATACTTTATAATCAAAACTCTATCGTTATTTATACTTTATAACTAAAATACGTTGGATAAATATACCTTATACCTAAAACCCCTGACAGGGCCTCGTGCATGTGTGTAAAGCATGCTCCTAGGAAAAATACTGTGTAGTTACATACGTGACAAATTAAACATAGTAGAAAATATGGTCTTGGGTTTAATTCTCGAACACTGAATGGCAGTCTTTAGCTCTGTCACGTAATGAGATAGCATATTGCAACAAGATGGCACTGCGTTATTACTGTTCCTAGCGTTTTACTGTTCCTAGTCAGAATGTCATGCTGTAAATAAGCATATATTTTATTCTACAAACCTTTACTGTAACAAACCATTATTTTTTTTTGCTTTATGGTTGATAGGAAACTGGTATTTTCCTGAACAGCAACAGGTTAGGTTGGTTTTACGACAACGTGTATGTAGCTACTCTGCAGTTTTCTTGTGATATAACCAGCAAAATGCGCTGTGCACAAGCTGTGAGTCTCTAACGCACCTATTGGTAGTGAATATAAGTGTCCATGGTAGGATGAACAGCTTCTTATCAACGGTAAAACTTGACCCTTGTGGCTTATATAAAAACACCCATTCTACTGGTTGTAGCCAGGTTATAGCACAAGAAAACTGCATCACTGCCGTTGTCTTACACTTCCGAGCTACAACGTTACTAGTATCGGCAATGTTTAAAAGCATCCATGAAAACCCATTGATAATTTACTGTTAAAATGATAAAAACTGAATCGGTATCGTTCTGAGTTAAGGTTTGCAAAATATACTGCATGCTTAATTACAGCGTCACATCATGACTAGGCAAAATAATAACGCAGTGCCTTCTTGTGGTTATCTCATCACGTGAAAGAGCTAAAGACTGTCATTCAGTGTTCGAGAATTAAACCCAAGACCATATTTTCTACTATGTTTAATTTGTCACGTATGTTACTATGCTATATTTTTCCTATTGAGCACGCTTTACACTCACAGCTTGCAAAGTATATGATAACTCTGTTGTAATGTTATCCCATCACTTGAAAGAGCTAAAAACTGTCATTGAGTGTTCGAGAATTAAACCCAAGACCATATTTTCTACTATGCTTAATTTGTCACGTATGTAATAAACTGTTTTTTCCTATCGAGCACACTTTACACTCACAGCTTGCACATAGTGACTAGGCAAAGTATATGATAACTCTGTTGTAATGTTGTCTCATCACTTGAAAGAGCTAAAAACTGTCATTCAGTGTTCGAGAATTAAACCCAAGACCATATTTTCTACTATGTTTAATTTGTCACGTATGTAACTAAACTGTATTTTTCCTATCGAGCACACTTTACACTCACAGCTTGCACATAGTGACTAAGCAAAGTACATGATAACTCTGTTGTAATGTTATCTCATCACTTGAAAGAGCTAAAAACTGCCATTCAGTGTTTGGGAATTAAACCCAAGGCCATAAATTAATAAATGACTCCTATATCAAGGACACTGAACATAAAGACATGTAAAGCTCGATCAAGAAGAAAGACCCACGGAAAGTCACATTTATTAATGATGCAATTTTCGATTTCCCTTCTTTCTAAGACCTTATTGCCATAAAGGATCGTTAAACATAGCTAAATAACTTAAAACACGAATAGACGGCTTTGATTTAGTAAGCGTTGTTATCTTTGACTCTTTCCTGAAAGAAAATACTTGCTTTAAAGTGTTTGCGCATCTTTGCGGATCCATGCTTGTACCGTAAGCTTTGGGAAAATGTCCGCCATATATACATTCGGCACAGTGTAGTGGTTTAGCCAGCTAAACCACTACACTGTAGTTTTACAGTGTGGTAGTTTAGTGGTGTCTTGAAGTCTTCTCGTGGCTATTTCTGAAAGAAGACAACTTGTCCTCTTGAACAAAGGGAAATAGCGGCGAGAAGTCTTCAATGCACCAATCCAACAGGCCTGTCCCCAACACTGAGAGGATGAAATCTGCTTAAATATCAGTTAAAAACACTAGGCAAATAACATCTTCCTCCTTGGCCTCGCGGTACTGCCTTGTGTTTTCATGCACGCCCAGCTTTGACTTGAGTTTTGCATGGATCGGGGACGGTCAGTCCAACTGAGCGGGTGAAGAATTAAATTCTTACCAAACTCAGTTCAACACGACCGGTCCCCGATCCATCTAAAATCAAAGTCAAGACAGTTACCTTTACCTCTCGGCCACGGAGGGAAAGATGTTTGCCAACGAAAACCAGAACTGGTCTTTCCTCGCTTTTCAGCATGCAAATAAAAAAAATTGCAAAAACGCCCCTTACAGGCGTTTTTTTGGTGAATAAACTACGTAAACTAGAAGTATTAAAATAGTAGAAAGACTTGAGTTAGAAATAATAGCAAAAACACTTCGTTCGTGCAATAAAAATGCATTTTCAGCTTCCTTACAAGATCATTGAACTATACATACGGGTATTTTCTTTGCCAACAATGGTCATCTGACGTCATTTGTTGCAGAAACTCGAAGAAGAAGCTTCGTTGAAAATCTCTCCGTCTGGACCAAATATTTACACACTAAAAGTCTTCAAGGTGCGTATAATATCAATTAATTCCATAGAAATGGTGAGGGAGATACAGGGGAGACATCAGGAGATAATTCTGGCCAAAACGACGAAGAAATGGAAAAAAAATAGCGAAGCAAAATATAGCGTCTTCGAAAAAGTTAAAAATCAAAATGGCGTCGTCTTCTTGTCCAATCTAAAGATGCAACGAAAATCGTTCTGGTGTAGTTGGACATCAACAACATTGGATTTTTATTACACGTGCAAGCATTCTCTAACTATTCTACGTATGGTTTAGTTGTCAAATATTTTATTGTCTGAGAAATTCGGTCTGCTTGCCACGTCGAATCTCACAAAATCTTTAATATAATGAAATTCTGACAAATGTACTGATATATGTGACCGAGTTTCGTTTTTTCTTTTTTTAGCTGGACCGTAAATGAACCGTTCGAAATGTAACACTGGTGCCACGACTAAAACAGAACCATTTTGAGGTAAAATAATTTTTAGCTAAAGTCTGCGTCATCTACTTGTACAACTGATTAATTTTGTTTGAGAAATGCCGCCATTTGAAATGTATTTACTTTCCGTATCTTACATATTGAACTTTACATTGTAGATATTTCAGAGATATTGCGAGGAAACCACGTGACAACTCATCACAACCCAAAAATGGACTTTCAAGAGGATTTAGTGGTAAGAAAACCAAAATATTACAATATACTTAGTATCATTGCAAACTCTCTACTACACTCCCCCCGTGAGCAATTCAGAAATTTATTTGGGAAAATTAATTAAACCCTCTGTCTGTTCATCTCCTTCCTTAGCGTTTCTTTTCTTGTTTAAAATTATTTTTGGCAATCCAAGTAATAAATAAACCCCGCCCTCTTTTAAATCCCTCCCCTCCAGCAAGACCACACTCAACTTATGGGGATTTATAGAGAGATTGTAATGATGATTATCATCATGTATCAAGTGCTGTATCAACAGTTTCTTCATTATTCTTTATAAATTTTATTGTAACTTACTTTTAGTCTTCCTTTCTTTTTCTTCAAAACCTCTTCTGTCAACTGATACACTGCACTCTATACAAGAAACATGCAAATTCAGATTTCCAGTTCAAATTCAAAGGCGATTCCAAGCTAGAGCCAAGTGAGAGTCCTGACTAAACGAGTCTTTACATGACCTTTGAACTGCCTTTCATTTGAATTGCAAGTCTGAATTTCTTGATCCTTGCACTCCAGACTTAATTTCGAGATGAAATTTCCCTTTTCTTTTCTCCAATCTACTCGTCCTCCTGTTTACTCCTTTCTTTCCCTGAGTACTCCTCTGAGGGTCCCCCTTCCTTCACACCACTTCAATCTTTATTTGCTCCTCCCCTCGTTATTCCAATACTTTCTTTACTCCAGTCCAGTCTCTCCCAGCTTATCCCCTTCCTTCCCTGAGGAGCCCCTTTTAGGGCAGCATCCCCTTTCTTTCTAGCACTTTAACCTTTACCCTGATCCCCTACCCTTCTTATAATTGTAAGCTATTCAGGTTGACGATTACATTATATGATAACTACAGTGAAATGCACTTTTATTAATTCCTTTTTAATTCCGCTTCCTCGTTAATAGCCTTAGTCAAGTGTACCCGTGTTCGGCTGATTACTGATATGTTACAATTTTAACCACCCTGTCAACGTTCGCAAACCGGAGTACCCAGAATAAACCCACGACTGACTAACTCCTTACACGGGTGTCACGAGTCTAAAGTGGCGATTGAACCCACGGCCTCAGATGTAATAGGCACTTGCTCTGACGATTGCGCTACTTGGACATTACTGTGCAGAATCAAACAATCCTACGCGCGAAATTTAAATTACCGGGCGTTGACTTGTGTTTCACTGAAATTATTATATAACAAAATTACTACATAGTTTGGGCAAGATAGTGTCAGCCGTGTACTTGGGATGTTGCCTGAGGTTGAGCTTGGACTCTTTACTTGAACTTGGAGTTTTTAAAAGTTTTTCCTCGAATATCTTATTTCTTCACATCCCGTCTGCACGTACGACACTATCTTGAACAGGTTTGCTCTTGAATTTAATTACTCTCTTATTTTCGGATTTTTTTTCTCTGTTCGCTTGCCACGACTTCTGACAACATAATACACAAAACATTACACGGTAGCTTGAAGATATGAATATTATTTTCTCTTGTTGAAAACAATATCTTACTCACTCGGTGCGCTCGTTTGTAAAATATTGTTTTCACCACTCGAAAATAATATTCATATCTTGGCGTCACTGTGTAATATCCTTTATATATTTAGAAATGACACCAAAAAATGCCTTCAAATTCCATCTATTGTGTTGCGCTTTTTCTTGGAGTTGCATACATACATCAGCCTGTTTAATGCGTATTAAAGTAGTTTTCTTTGCTTATCTTTTAAACAGTTTTCTAAACATCGTAATTGTTTTTGTATAGGATTTTAAGGAAAAGTGAATACACCAACAACCAATTAACAAATGAGAGAACAAGATGGGGAAGAATTGAATCGACCCAAGCAAGAAGTGAATCACTAGTCGTCTCCATCAGAAGATGTCAAGATGCAAATACTATCACAATGTACAGTTTCTCAAAGTCATTTACAATCAAGTGAGCTACTTGCCTATTGGACCGACCATGAAGAGAGTGCGCCCACCAGAAGAAACCATAAACAGCATGATGAAACGCGACCAACCGAAGCCACGACGACCAAAGGTAGAGTGAAAGCAAGTTCGTTTTTCTAGTTCATTGTTTTCACTTTCTTTATCTGTTCAGCTTTTCGTTTCAATAAAAATTAATATTTCGAACTAAAGTTGCCAGTGTCGGTAATGCACTCAAAAACATAGGATATTTCACTCCCTGAAACGATACAAACAAAACCTCGACGTTTCCAGCAAAGCTTCTTAGTCAGGAAGTTTTTATTTACCATAGTGCATGGTAAAGATATAAATTTAATGACTGTTAACCAGCTTATAGATTCATTTTTTATCTCATTGACGTTGATTCTGGCGATGAGTAGAGATCAGCGGATTATATGTATACAGTGCGAACCATGGTATTAGTTTTACAAGACATTGACGCCGTACGTATTCAAAATGAGCATTGCTATTTATTAAAACTTACGAACATCAAAACAAAGTTGTCAGAAGATCCTGGCGATGTTGATATTTGATGTTAGTCACATGACTAAAAAAATATGGCGCTGTTTCATATTTGAAATGGATCACGCAATTAGTTTCCAAAATATGATAACACAT
Organism: Muricea muricata; assembly: GCA_963855995.1. Classification (NCBI taxonomy): domain Eukaryota; kingdom Metazoa; phylum Cnidaria; class Anthozoa; order Malacalcyonacea; family Plexauridae; genus Muricea; species Muricea muricata. The sequence goes on from OY979725.1 coordinate 10,795,529, forward strand.
AGGACGTCGTTTTTAACTTATTTGGAAGTGGAAAGGACATTTTTTAACCAAAAACAGCATGGGTAGCAACAAGAGAATGTTTTAATGAGAAAATAAACGAACTTGTTGTCATAGTCGAAGGATTTTTCAAAGAATACATCGAACGGCGAAAAAGAGGGATTCTGGGCTTCTAAAATAGATACGAATGGATGGTGTTAGGCGTTTGAAGGAGAACTGGTCGTAAATTATCATGATCAACGTCTGTCAACGTTTTGAGAAAGTTTGCTTTGCCATATATCTTCAAAACTAGCAATGATGGATTCCTGGTAAGCAATAGTAATTCTGAAAGTACCTTCACTGGTGCGGTGGAATAAACGTTTGGAGCTGGATTGAGGCAAAAAATGCTTGAAAGCACAACGGAAGTTTGTCCTTTAGACAGGCGAACGAAATCAGCATGATAAAGCTTGAAAAATGCATGCAAGGGTTATATCATTGATATTCAATGATGTTACGTGACCGGCGAGGCTAAGGAGTCAATAAAAATGTGGTAAAGTAAACGAGTTCTGCTGGTAACAGCGGAAATAGGGATCAGAGGTCTCTTTTGCACATTTAGGCACATATAAAGATATGTTGGTCGCTAATAATACGGATCCAAATAATCGTTCTACCACTTCTTTGGCAGGTACCTAAACCATTCAGCAGAAGTTCCTTTTCCCAGCACTAGGGCATTATCATGTTGATCTCGACTTGTTGTCAAAACATGAAAATTCCGTTGTGCTTTCATGCACTTTTCGCTTAATCCAGTTTCAAACGTTTCTTCCATGACAGTAGTTAAGGTACATTTTTAGAATCATTATTGCTTACCAGGAGTCCATCATTGCTAGTTTTGAAGATATATGGCAAAGCAAACTTTCTCAAAATCTTGGCAGACGTTGATCATGATAATTTACGAACAGTTCTCTTTCAAACGCCTTGAGCCTCCCATTCGTATCTATTTTGGAAGCCCAGAATCCCTCTTTTCCACCATTCCACGTATTCTTCGAAAAATCCTGCAACTATGACACCAAGTTCGTTTATTTTCTAACTAAAACCTTCTCTTGTTATTACCTGAGCTGTTTTTGGTTAAAGAATGTCGTTTCCAGTTCCAATTAAGTTAAAAACGACGTCCTTTCGTGTCATCATATTTTCGAAACTAATATCGTGGTCCACCTCATGATCAAATATGAAACAACGCCATATTTTTTCAGTCATGTGACTAACATCAAATATCAACATCGCCAGGATCTTCTCACAACTTTGTTTTGATGTTCGTAAGTTTTAATGAATAGCATTGCTCATTTTGAATACGTACGGCATAAACTAATACCATCGTTCGCACTGTATATGGACATGAAGCTCTTTAGGTCGGGTAATCCCCCCCGCGCATTCGCAACCTGACTGGTAAGGTCCTGTTTAGAACCTTTAGCTAAAAACCATTGAACAAACCATCAAAAATATTTTACATGAATACTTAATGGTTACCGTGAAATTCTTCATATAAACAGAAACAGTTGTTTCGTCTGCTGTCGAAAATCAGTTTATAATCATCATCTGATGATTCAATTCTTTCAAGCAAAAGGTTTTGGGATGTGAAAAGAAAAGAAAAGAGCAGAATGAACGATCCTGGACGACAAGATCCACAAACAAGAGTGAGAAGACACGACTTTGTAAAGAAAGTAGTGGTATTAAATTTACAAGTTAGTAGAAAACAAGATACTTATTGTTGAGAGATCAAAGAGGATTTAATAAATCATTGTTTTTCATTAACGAAAATACAAAGGCAACAAATTAAGTGAAAAAATTGAGAAAGAAATTACATAGAATGTTTTAGGAGTTTGGCAGTCAATTTTCGAGTCACAAAAATCAGGTAAAATATAATGGCAACAGTGCCTTAATGCCTGGAAATTTGGCTTCTAACATTTCGATTTGGATATTTCTAAAAACAAAACAAAATTACTTTGCAAAAATCAGTTTTGTAATAATACCACTTAATTAGTTCAAGTGTTTTGTCATTATTCCGTCGTTTTAAAAATGGGTTAAGTATAGGCTTATAATTAAAACAACAAAAAAATAAGAAGTGACATTCTAATTCCCAGGGGAATATCCTATTTCTTTGTTTCTTAGTTAATTTGATTCATACAGCATTAAAATCAGCAGGCGGATTAGTTACATTTTTTGCGCATTTTTAATTCCCATGGGAATATTTACTTTGTTTTGATGGTGATGAGTCTATTCATGATGACACTAAATGGCTTTACAGGGTATCCCAAAAAACCCAAAAACTATTGAAAATGATCTATTGTTAGAATTTCAATGCCTAGCACTAAATTGAGCCCACGAGTAGATTAGCTATTGACATAACCGTCATAATTAATAGTAATACTCAGTGTTAACATTTTTATGTCCGACAAAAAAACTAAACGTACGAGTGCATATTAAAAATGCAATCAAATTTTATGCATGGGTTATTGTAGCCTATTCAATTTGGTTTTTATCAATATTACCTACAGGTATAAGTTGTTTCAGCCGGGAAAATGACGACATCAAACAAACTAACAAGATAGTATTGTTTTCATTTTTTCTAAGCCTGATTTGCTTTTAGAGTTTAGAGAAAACAATTTACAAATGTAAATTTCCATGAGCAAAACAAACGTACTTTACAAAGATATTTTAATTTTTTAACAAGTACTAGGGCATTCAAATGTTAACAATACGTGATTTCAATAGTTTTTGGTTTTCTTTGGGACACCCTGTATAATGATAATCCTCTTTGATTAGTAATATGATAAGTATCTTGGTGTTTCAGGTTTGTTTTGGTAAGCAGGAGCAATGGAACAATTACGTCATTGTTTGTGTGCGCTAAAGCAAATCACGGAAGTGTTTTAAGAGCAGCTGCGAGGTACCATGCAAATGAAGGCGTTTCGGTTAAATAAGTATGAGAATTGTAGTAAAGTTTTTCAAACCTGAACTATACAGAAAAACTATACTAACTATAGGGTCATTATAAATTGCATGTCAGCTAGCGTTACGGATTTACGTTTCCATAGACGAGTCTTGATAAAAACAACCCTGAATTGTGTTTCGGGTTTTAAATTATTTTTAGTTTTTGGATAGTTCTCATGCTTATTTGACCCAGCCTTAGACATTAGTAAGTATCATGCTTATGTTTACTTCGGAGCACTTAACACAACGAAAGCCCGTACCCTTTCAGCTAAGGTTTTACGTTTGAAAACGTGATCAAATACTCAGTCTAAGTGGGTTTAAGTAGCTAGAGATAACGTAATTTATCTTTTTATTTTACTTTTTTGTTTATAACGTAATTTATTAGGTAAATGTATGGACTGTGAGGGTGTGCGCCGTGTGTAAGTTGCATGGGGTTAGGCTTATTAAAGGAATTAAAATTTTTGAAAGTATGCCTAACAACCAAAATCTATCGTCACTTCTAACGAAGAGTAAGTCTCAACATCAATTGAATTGGTCTATTATTATTATTAACTCAAAAAAGTGCGAATGAAGTTTTGTAAATTTTACAAGTAAACTTAAGTGGATTCTCACCTGTTTTTACATGCGATCTTTTTCTGTTTACGTTTGACCTAAAATATCCAAATAAATTGCATTTAAAATGCATACTTTACCAAAACTTTAATTCCTTTAATTTTCGAAATTGGGTGGCAGTTGGGGTGGTGGTGGTGCATGCGGGTTTATCAGCTGTGAGTGACTGTGCGATGGTGAGGAAAGTGAGGGTAACGAATGGAATGCAGGAGCTTAGGACCGAGGAAGACAGCTTAGAACTGAGGCAGGTAGGAAGTTGGTAGGATCAGAGGGGGGCACTTGTCATTTTGGCTTTGGGAATCAAATTTGCATGCTTAAGTCACTAACGTTTGTTGTTTTAATTTCTTAGGTACGCGCGGCTGCTCTCTAGAGAAGATCAACTTAGCAATTTGCAAAAATAGCATTTGCAAAGTTGGTCTTCTCTTCGCCGGCTACCCCAGCCAGCTCTCCGAGTGCTACTTCCACCGTTAATAAGTAGAAGTACTTGTACTACATGTACAAGTACTTTTACTTAGGTAGAAGTAGCACTTGGAGAGCTGGCTGGGGTAGGGGGATTTTTTTTATTCAATTTCTCAATTCCCATGGGAATTGAATTTTTAATTAAAAGGGGTCACATGTAATTTTGTAAATAATTTATTGAAAAGAATTTGTAAAGATTACAATCTGAATAACAATAAAAAGAGATTAACTACCACAAGCTTGTACTAATTCAAATAACAATAAAAGAAAACAGAATATGGCGAAAGTAGAGCAATCGCGTCTAACACAAGTGAATCACAAGTGAAAAACACAAGTACTAAAAACTTGGTCATTTCTTGATAAATGTTTATACTTCGAGACAAATAATCACAAAACAACTAGGAGTGGAAAAATTTTTGCGAGTTTGACAGGGAATTGTAAAAAACCATCACGCCAAGTTGTTTCATAATTACAAAGAAATATATGGCTTAAAGATATAGTAAATTAACCAAATGGAATAAAGAACACTATGCATGAAATAGAGATCTTTATACATGAACTTTTTTAAACCGTAATTTTACCCAAATATTTAAAGCAATGATTAGTTAGTTTTTGGTAGCTACGCAAAGCGGACTGGTCTAGTTGAAATACGAAAATATATACCAAGTCTTTTAAGCTCAAATGAATGGATGATAAAAAATCTTACGAAAAGCATGTCTGTTTTTGTCTAGTTCAAAAAAAAAATTAAAAATTTTTTCCCCTATAAGCCAAAGTTTATCTCTTATAAGCCATATATCTCACGATACTTTTTAACCTGACAAGACGTATTTTCTTTGAGATAAAGCCAAATTTACAATTAACAATTTGACAATGCAACTGAACAAAAATTTCAAATGTTTTTGGCAAGTTTTTTCTCCTTGCTGTTTCAAAAAATCAGATGAAAATCTATGTATCTTTGTATGAAAATCTATTTATTTAATTTGAATGAAACTATGCATCTGTATGAAAATCTGTGTATTCAATTTACTTGTTTTGCAAAGAAAATTCATATTAAATGCAATGAACTGTTTCATGACGCATAAAAAAGAAATGCTCTGCAATTTTAAATTTAAAATTAGATTTGTCAATAAATCAACTTTTCATTTTGAAAAAACTTCACTCATTTCAAAGAGCCAAAAATTTAAGTCATTTAATATGGTGCAGTGTGCAACATCCAAAGTCCTAATACTAAGATAATCCTTTGAATTTTTTTTTAAACTAAAATATGAAAACTGAAAAAACCAAATATTGTAAGTAACAAATATAAACAAACTTATTAGCAACTGAACGCATAGAATATTTGAATGTCTGTAAAGCTGAAGGCACGAAAACAATCAATTTTGGTTAATAATATTCTTGTCAGGTTAAAAATAAATCTCTTTATTGAAGCATAAACTTTATCTTCACTTACTTGTTGAATAGACCATGTTCAAAAGCCATGTGAACCTGTTTTCTTATATTATTATTATAATCATAAAGTGGAACTATTTGAATATAAATTTGAACTGAAGCCAAGAAAGAGAAACTAACTTCTCAAAGTTAATTTTATTTGTCTAAAAAGAATGAATCAGAACAAGCCTCAAAGTAAAACAGAAATAAGCTAAAGAACATCTTGTAATTGCTTCATTAAACCTGATTGAAAAATTCATCTAATGAAATATGAAAATTCTAATCTAAACAGAATTGTCTTCAAGGCCATGCTTTCAAAGGTACATAGTTAACAACTGAAATGCTACAGATTTGTATAAAATATTTTTGCACAACACCATCAAACTCAACTGCGATCCTGTTACTGTCAATTTCAGTATAATCTTGTTGAAAATATTGAAAAATTTTACTGCTTGTTTGTTTCCAACCTTTGCATTGAGTATAAATTTCCAGAAATGCTACATGGATCTATGAAACATATTTTTGCTGAATTTTTTTATTTTTTTGAGGGTTTTTTTGTAACTTTGTTAAGTGCTTCGTGTGCTTCAGTTCTTTTGTATTCAAACCAATTCCACTTTGTAATGCAGCAAAGCTTAGTTTATACTTCTAGATTACTTGCCCTTAATTGTTTGTTCTGAAGCTTACGTTACAACTGAAAATCACAAAGACTGAAAAATCATACAATTAAAATGAAGAATAACAGTTGAATTTCAAGCTTCAGTAATTCTACTGAATTAGAACTTAATTTGTGTTTTTTTAGATACTCAACTGTGACTGGTAAGCACATGACACATACTATTTCTTTGGGGAAGTCCCAAAATGGATGCTGACAAAATGTTTGGGATTGTTAAAAATCACTGAAAATAATGAGACCTTTGTTGATTCAGTCTTTTTAGTGCAAATGCAGTAGACTTACTATAAAATTTTAGGTTCTAAAGATATGCGTCCTTAACACACGACTCCCATTCATGAGTTAAGTAACTTGTAGTGTTAGATTGAGAAAAATACAAAAAGAGGATTGCCTAGATATTAAGCAAGAGGCAAGATTAAAGAGTCATATATGTTCTGGATGATCCAAAGTTGCTTTTAAAGCAATTGATATTAGAACAACAGAAAGCTTGTATAGCTAGTTCTTTGTGATTTTCAAACAAACGTTTCACATTCAAAACAAACATTAAAAGTCAACTCAAAGATGAGAAGAATGAGATAGTAAATCAGGAAATCAAGTTGATCAAATGGTGCATATACTGTACAAACTATATGTTTGTACATTCATTATTATTTTGATGTTTTAATGTAAACATTCTGTGAAAAAATTAAAACAGTCAATATTTTAGCTGATATATGTTTAAGATCTTTTCATTTCTCATACAACTATCTCAATCTCCTCAACATGTACAAAGCTAAATAATAAAATTAACTGTCGTGTTTTGTCCTTCATTGAAACATCAGCTTTTCAAAACACAAACAATTTATCATTATTTGGCTTTATATGAATTAAAATTAAAATGCAAAGACCTTTTTCTATACTTTCCATCATTGCCAGTGTTGCTTTTTTTTTGTAATCAGCAGGATATTCAGTCAACAATTTGAAGAATGCTTGGATCTTCCAAAATATATCTAGAAAATATCAAAAATTGAGGATGCTTTCCAAACAGGTTGCACCTGAATGTTAAGGACAAAAAGCAAAAAGATGAAAAGCAAAAAAATACCTTACACAATCTCCTTTTTTGCACTCTGCTGATTGTTGTGAGAATGTGAAGCATCTTATCATTCTACAAAAAAAATTCAAGATATATTACTCAGGATATGAATGACTGAAATGGTACAGCAAACAAGTAAAATGTAACAAAGCAAGTGGTTGTGTGATAATTGAATCATACATCTTTTAGGTATATCAGAAACAACCCATAATCCCATGTTTTAAAAAGAGGCCTGGATTTGCCCAATCCAGCAAATCCCTATATAAAAGTGATCCCTAAATTAATATTATATCATGCTTAGAAGGACTTGTCACATGGCACAGTAGCAGGGTTAGTAGCCATTGAAAATCGATTTCGTCCTTCAATCATTGACTTGCTCTCATCCTTCTGTGATTGCTTAGACCAACTCGCCCCACCTCATTACCGACTATTTCAGATCTTTTGCCAAAAAAGTCTGAATAATATAAGTCCTTCTCTGACCAAAAATAATTTTAATTGACAAGCTTTTAACCATTAGGCTCTGGTCTTCTACAGGTTAAAAGTTTGTTTAAACTTTTCATCCCAATTGACCATGACGAAAAAGATAGCAGCATGTACATTTAACCAGAATGCACTGCAAGCATCAAGCAAAAACGACCGAGAAAAGATGGCAAGAAAAACCTATCAAGGGCATAAAACTTTAATAACACAAATAAGTGACCTCCTCTCTTACGCTTGTCGCTCAACAGACGTTAATTTGTTTTTTGGAACAATTTCTGACCTCAGCGCATTCTGGTAAAATGTACATTTGCGTTACATTTTTCATTACGGTTAATTGCAACTCTCTCCCACATCATGGAACAAATCGGCAGCAGACAGTGAACCCTCTTGATTCACAAAATCAAAACTTCGCCTTTTTAAACTTGGAGATCTTAAAGATCCTAATCTGTAGAACTGTTTGAGAAAAATCTCAGTTATTATCAAGTAATTTCAACTAAGAACCGCGGCCTTTATTGAGAATCGGTCATAGGATTCGTCGCCAAGCTTGCTCGGCAAAAACTTTACACAGTACTCCAATATTAATACTTTAGCTAATTATACTCTGATTTCATAAAAATCGATCTCTATGAGAAATCTAGATAACATACTAAAAATACAAACAGAAAATAAAGCATATTACCTTAGAACAAAGTTTCTGACGATACCAAACCTAACAGATTCGCTGTGATCTTGACCCTTCCCTCGTCGTGAAGACGTGAACAGAAAAAGTTGAAAAAATTCGGAGTGCCCGACGGGCACCGTCGGAAACCGAAGCTTGCGATGTTCTGTCGAGAATTCCGAGCAGTTAAGAATAAAACGCGGATACGGATGAGAAATTGCGGATGGGGGCTTGCGTCGGCTTTATTTTATATGACGCATAACGTCATACAAGTATAACGCATTTGAAAAAAGTGTGGAGTCTGTACCACAGAAACGAGAATTTTTCTATTTTTTAGTTTCGTCTTCTAAGGCTCTTGTGGGCTTCAATATTTACATTTTTGTCTAAAAACATTTCAAAATCTCAAGGTATGATTTTTGGTCCGCGGCAAAATTATCTATTACAATTTGTTAAAATGGCAAGAACTCCTTTTGAACAACTTAAAAAGTACTAGTGTTATCTTTAAAATACTTTAATACCTTATTCTTTCCACTCTTTAAACATTTGAAGACCAGATGGTAAAAAAACCTACTCTCTTTCAATGTCTTGCTATTTATACTCTCTCGTGAGAGTCTGTGATAGGCTGGACATTTTACTGACTATATTGCACCAAGCACCAAATGTGCAAGTTTTTGTATAACAGTCTAACCAGGTGTTCAGTTCCCCTGAGTACACCGCTACATTGCAATCAATCATTGGCTGATTTCTCTAGTTGCATTACATGCTTTTATTTTTCTATTTCCTATAATATCATCTAGACTAACTTTAATTGCATTTAACCCACTAGTATTAAATACTGCTCTCCAAAGCTTTCCCTGCCACCTTTCCAATTTCTCCACTCACGCCTTAGAAAAGTTCCAAACAAAACGAAATAGCAGTGTGCAATTTGGGGCATTGTCCCTTCCAATGCTGTTTGCCATCGTAGAAAAGAACGTAAAAATCATCATTCTGCTATACTTTGAATTGCTCATGTTCAACAATTCCATTAATGAACTATGCTGACGTGATTTCGAAGGTCCCATCTCTTCTTATTACAAATTACAGGTTGGAATGTTTAATGAAATTTCCGAAGGGGTTAAGGCCCGTTTACACGGGCAATTTTAACCGCAATCCCCCGTTTTTTGAAGGATGTGAAAGAGTGGATTACCGTGTTGTTATGAAATATCATAATCTGCAATATTTATCACTCACCGACTTTTTCACATCCTTCAAAAGACGAAAATCGCACCGTAAATCGCAGCCAGTTTTCGAAAGTAAAGGGTAAGGGGCTACTTTTTGCGCAATGTTCGACTTTAGGTATGTCCGAGCAAAACTAGCTCTTCCACGAATCAAATGAGTCAATAAGTCAGGGGTAGTCGCTAGATAGTGGTACAGATATAATTTCCTTCATCTTTCCACGCTCGAAGCGCTCGCATTATTTTACACCAAAATTGTACGAAATTAGAAAAAGATTATTCGACTGATTGACTCATTTAAGCACCGATCTCTTTGTGACCTGATTTAATACTTACACCTATTGAATACACGATGCGAATCTTATATCTTTGAAGACAAGCGAGCTGGACAGCTCCTACCTAGCAAGTCCAGGGAGCTCTCTTGAGTCTAATCGTGCTGGGAGAAAAGGTTGTTGTGTTATAAACGTTCCATCTGACGTATTGGGTTGTTGTTCTGCAGGCATGATCGTCGAGGAATGCTCAGGCACACATTCCTCCGTGATACAAAGCTTTGATTCGATCGGTCCTTGGAGAGATTGGACTTGACGTCTGCAATGAAGAAAAAGCATTTAGGAAAAAGTAGTTTATGAATAAAGTTATAATCACAGTCTAAGAAAGCGTGTTGGAAAGAGAGCATGGTAAAGGCCTTACTAATTGTGAATGCGCTATTGAGTTTCTTTTGGCTTATTTTCAAATTTTAGTATCTTTAACTAGGTTGAATGCACTAGGCAATGCAAATTCCTTCCGCAGAACTGTGTAGGATTTAGCGACGATTTGATTTGAAAATAGACAAATATATAAGCTCATGATCCGCAAACATGGTGTAGTTCTAGCTCACTCTCTTCCCTTCAAGCCCGGCTACGACACTCGTAGCTCAAACAAATATACATTCGGCTCGCCAGAGTTTACGGTGTGTAATAATACTCTTCCCTGCCAGGCCCGTGGATTGTGTCTGCAGGTTTGCAAGAACTTGTTTGTTTTTACGCGTGTAGGCGACCAAACCACCTGCTCTGTTTCTCTCGCCCTGAACCGGACTTAACTTTGGTTTACTGGCCAACGCCCTGCTTTACATTAGACAACAGGGAAGAGTATACAGGCAAGTTACGCGCTTTCATTACCCTGTTGTCTAACACGTTTCCATGCACGGCTAGTGTTGGGTAAAAAATTAGGATTGTACAGAATTTTGAAACTCAATGAAAAAAGTTTCGTAAGAAATCTCACCTTCGTGTACTCTTATGACCATTCAACTTGGCAAACAACAGTCTAAGTACTCGTTCGCGTTGTTCCCAAGTCAAGTCGGAAATATCAACCTTCTCTTCCAATCCTGTCCACGCTTCTGCCTCTTTGAGATCATTGAATACGCTGTTCGTACTCGTGTTCCATGGATTGAATGTCCTCACTTTCGGATAATTCCCACGACCGCTGTGCGCTGCCAGCATCCTCTCTTGATACGCTGCCTGCGCGTCTTTACGATATTGACTTCTACATAAACGGATTCAAAAAAGAATTTGAAAACAACTTTTCGGCGTTTGTACAAAACTTGATTGATCTTGAATTTGAAAACAAGGCAATGCAAGTCTTGTAAAATGATCATATTTACATTAGATCCCGCTTATACAAGGTACCGAGCAGGCAGGGCCATTTATCAGGAAATATCAAACACTAAAACCACTGAAAGGAGCTGTTAAATAATGCTACTGTGACTGTAACCTATAAATTAATTTGAAACTGATGAATGTTTAATTTTAATGTCAAAAATTTAAGTACAGTGTACTTTTGTGGCCTTCGACTTTTCTTTGTGAATTTAAGGACATTTGAAGGGAAATGGCAACAAAAAATTTTATCGTCTTGTTTGAAAGAGACCCCAAAACAATATATAGAAGTCTATCACAGAATTTTTATATCTGCCTTATTTGGTGAGATTTTTTGACTTGAAATCTTTAGTTGTCCGCCATCTTGGATATTTGTGGATATGCATGATACGTCACAACTGGGGTCACGCAATTTTCTTTTCTTACGACACAATGATTAATCTTCTCCATTAACCACACACATGGTAAGTGTTTCGGATTTCAGCACGGACTGAAAAGGTTTCACAAATATTTTATTGGTGGCAAGTATTTAGGAGAAGCTTTGAATGGCTTATCCCTGTTGTGACGTCACCAAAACATTGTTAATGAGGTTAAAAATTAATCCAAGATGGCGGACAGTTCGATTATTCATGTGACAATATCTCCCAAAGTAAAACAGATACAAAAATTGTGTAAAAGACTTTTATATATTATTTTTAGAGTCTCTTTCAAATGACGCAACAAAAATTTTGGTTGCCATTTCCCTTTAAGAAAGTTTACGTTCGCTTTAGTATCTGGGCATTATTTTGATGTTGAAATTATTTTGCCGTTGTTCGAAACCTCTAAATCCTTTTCACAGATATTAGCCACACTAGATCATCCGAAGGAAATCGGCCAAACGATGAGTTATTACTTTGGACAAAAATGTCCTCCGTTCAATTAATTCATTCTATCAACAGCACCCTATGAAAGCTTTGAGCTGAGCTACCACATGCACATAATATTGTACCTGTTCTTTGCAATTTCTTTCTTAACATACTCCAGCGAGTCCAAAAAGAAATGTTCGATCTCACCTCTCTGAAATGCAAACGCCCGATCTTTAACTACACTGCAATTTTGAAAACACTATGATTGTGTACTGCGAAAAAAGCTTTTGTAGCTTGATATATGAAATAAACAAAGTTGCAGTAAACGAACCCAACGCGCGTGATTGAAATGAGACAACCAGAGCCGCCCAGACAACTCTAGAAGGGGGGGGGGGATAATTTTCAGTTGCCCCCTCCCGCCCGCCAAACGTGAAGGTACTCGCTAAAGGTATATCGTGATATATATCTGCAAACCTCATCTAAAATGTTCTTTGCAAGACGTTTAACTCGATTCATTTCTTTTGTCTTCAGCTCGACGACCTTCGTCAGCCGAGCTATCTCGGCTCTACAAAATAAAGATATCGAAATTGTAATCAATTGAATTTGGAGGAACATAATGAGAACTTGTAATGCGAAAAATGATACAAGAAACCATTCTAAACATTCTGTGTTCACAGTATGTAGGAATTTTACATTCATGGTGTGAAGAATTCGTGCTGAATCTTCGAAGAAACTAATTTAATACACTTTCCATGTACACTTAAATTTACCATAATACGCAGCAAAAATGCCAGAGACTAGTTGCAAGTTTTCATTTTTACTGGCTTGTTACAACTTGACAATTTCATCATGTTGCAAGTACAGGTCTTTTAAAGTTGTTGTAACGCACCATTTGCAGTCTTATTTCAACTGTTTGGAATAACATGCAACAAGCCCTGGTTTCCACAACCAGCTTTGACAAGTTGCAATAAGTCTGTCAACAAGTTGTCGCAAGTCATGCGAACGCATCCTGATATCGACTTGTTAAATTGCAACAAGATGTCAACAAAATTGACAGCGTAAATCATGCAATCTTGATACAGGAAATTATCAAAAGTTACTGCGTTTCGCAACGAGAATGGCTCACTACAACAGCATATTGAATTATCGTAGTACTGTATTGTTTACATGCGTAACCACCCAGAAAAAGCCAACGACTTTCTGCAAAGTGTTATGACTTACAGAGCATTACTTTTTTCATCCAACTGAATTCAATCCAGTCACATTGGAAAGACTGTACTCAGAATCAAATCCGTGGCCTGAGAGCCTGAAACGCGAGTTGCTTAAGTGTTTCGCCACTGAAGGATTACTTCAACAGACACTACTTACATTGCATCTTTGTTGTCGTCGACGGATTTTTTAACGATCGCCATTCTTTCAACTTCAAATTCTCGAATGACATGAGTTAAAGATTTCTCCAGTGTTTCTACCTTTTCCTCTAACTGTGGAAAGAGCATTAAGTGTAAAGATATAAATTGTGTACATTTATAGGACAATTTGGATAGTATCGTTTGCATAGAACCGATCAGCGGCCAGTGATAGCTTAACCCTGATTAAGGCAAAAAATCTTGTGGGGGTCGATCGTAGTTTTGGTTTCTGAAGTAAACGGAAGTGTAGAAATACAAAAACTAAAACAGTATAGGCTTAACGTTCTTTGGAATTCTATTCTAAGGGAAATCAGACAGAAAGCACGATAGAAACAAAACATAATATTGAGGCTTATTTCAGACGTAGCACTTCGCATGTGCCGAACCTAATGAGCTAAAACAAGTCTGAAACAAGCCGTCTGAAACAAGTTTACGCGATGCCGGTACTGGGCGAAAACGGCATTAAAATGTTACTTTTCCACTTTCTGTTCACACGATACCGGTACGAAATTGTACGATTCCGTCATTTTACCCGTCACGAAACAATGCCGGTTTCTAAACGGCATGAGATGAGAGCGTAACGCTTTGCGGTATCGTGTGAACACCGAAAACGGCAGTTTTTGATACCACTTTAGTTTCCAGCTTTCTAATTAAATTAATTCTGGCACCAAATCAACACTCAAATTCAATAGTTAAAGTGGCGAATTTGATTTAATATCGTGTTAACACCCGTTGAAATCGCACTTAATTTATAAATTAAACCGGTAGCGTGTAAACAACACAAAACGGACTGGAAATTAAACTTAGGGCACTTTTTCGTGCGGGCATCGTGTGAACATAGTCTAATCCAACTCACGCTGCACAAAATAATTTAAAAGAAAGTACGTTGGGGCCCAACTGAAAATTTTCCCCCGGGTCCAAAATATTTCTGGGCGGCCCCGGGAGTATCATGCTCTGGTTAGAAAAAATCAAATCTCCTAAAGCCCGAAAAGTCGAAAACGCGATACTGAAGTTTAGTTTGTAGAAGTGTTTAAAATTTTTCGCTGGACTGATTTACGAAGGGAGGGTGAACGGGCCTCTGGATAAAGTTAGTACTGTATGCTTGCCTCTTTTATCATTTTCTTTTGACGTTGGGACTCGACAACTTTTTCTTGAACTATTAATCCGTTCAATTCCTGTTTGGAAAAACATACAAGATTTTTGACAAAAGCTACAATCATTAGGCTACTGGATAAGTTCACAATGGCGAGAATGATTTTATACTCCAAGAAGATCTGCGACGTGCCAGCTCGACTAGACGCTTTCAACACAAAGAAATTCTTCATCTTCATAGAAGAAAACAACTATAAATCATTCGTTGACCTATGTACATACGCTTTCTCATCTGTCGTGTGTAGACATTGGAGAGGTTCAGATTTGACTTTCTCCACCACTACCACTGCCTTTTGCCGATTTTTAAACAATTTGATTGGTTAATGGGGTATGTTCGGCACATCTGATCGGCTGAAAGGTAGATTAAGGTAGCGGTAGAGGTACTGGAAGCCAAATCTGAAACTCTCTATTGGCAGTACAACGTCAATCTTAGCATTATCACGTCCCTCAAGAAACAGGAAAGCTGACAGCAACGAGAAAAGCGTTATTGGATTCGATCTTACAGCAGATGTTAGAAGGTTTTACTTGGTAACCTGTGAGTCAAGAAGTTAATTGAGAGAACAAACAGTGCATGCAGAAATTGTTAATAAGAACTCGAGAAAAAGAGAGAGAGAGAGTTAGTGTTACGCTGTTGAAGAGAGAGCATCTCAGAGTACGAAGTCAGATAATTATATAAATCGTGTAACCTAAGAGGTTCATAACGGAATAATAGTTCGGAGCCTAGAACGAGTCTATACTGGCAATCTCACACGTACAACTAGCAAGAAGTAACATGCATGGACACCTCAACATACGGCAAACAAAGCTGCTTGCAAGTTGCTTCAGTTCTTGTGCGTATATTTGACACTAGGGCGTCGAGCTTGCTACGTCGTCAATCTTAATGAAGATGCCAGAGGGCTGGAAGAAGGAAAATTGGTGGAAAGAAGAAGGAGGGAGCACATGTTCATATACTACTGCATTCGTGTTCATTGTACAATCAATCTATTTGAAAATAATCTAAATCTCAATTTCAAAACAAATTCATTGAGCAGGAGATGAATACGCATGACTTTATTAACATGCGCGCCTTCTATCACCGATCTTCCGACACCTCCGAAAGATTACATTTCAGCAGCATGCCTGATACCTTGTCATTTTCTAATTCTCTTTTCTCGCCTTCCAAGTAATCCTTTCTCTAAATAAAAACAAGCATTTAGCAAACAGTGAAGTTCACATTGAAAATACACCAGGTTTAGATTTGACAATCTCTACCACTGCCATTAACGTCCCATTAACTAAACAGATTTACAAAACTGCTTGTTTAACCGCTCAGATACACACTTGGCCAATAAAAAGTCAGTGATAACCGAGAGCTTTCACTCCTCTACAAGGCAGTGAATGTTCCTAGACTCATGGTGAAGGGATATGTTAATACGCTGTTGAACTGAGTATATTATACCGGTCAAGGTAAGCCTAAATAACCCAGAAATTACAGGTTAGAATCCCATTGTGGCCAAATGGTCCATCTTTTTCGACTCGACCAGTGTGGTTATTATGTTAGTAATTTAGCAGCAACACAACACAGACTATTAAAATGGTGGCACTTATGCAAAGCAAACCTTTTTTAGTCCTTTGGATTCTGTCATGTGATACTCCAGAGCTGCATTAATTCTGACGTTTTCTTTGTAGACAGAGCGAGTTGTTTCGTCCAAGTTACTGAAATTATTAAATTGAGATTACTAGGGCAACACAAAATGTAAGTATCTAATTATGTGTCTGAGTAGAAATACTCCATTAAATTTGACTTTAGAGAAATTAGTCTAATAAGGCCGACGTCCACTTTAACTCATGAAAGTATTGCAGGCATTGACTTACTTTACTGCCTCAGAATGAGCTCTTTCTGCCAATTCTGCAATTTTTCTGTTTGCTTCTTGCTGCAGGCGAATCTAAACATAATCACAAGTCAGATAATTTCTCAGTTACAAAATTTTTCTCAAATAACAAGCAAGGATTATTTGATCTCATCTATACCTTCTCTTCGAAAAATTTTTGCTCCATGCTGCCCAAGATGTCTTGATGCTTTTTCTCAGTTGTGAACATGTTGTCTTTAATCTAAAACGTTTAAAATTCTTAATATTTAAATCTTATTCATTCCCTATAACTATCAAATTATTTTGGAAATGCTTTGTCCTGCATCTGATACATACATCATCTAACTCTCTTTGCATTTGAGCCCTCTTCTTACGAAATTCTTTTACAAGTCTTAATTCAGACTGCATCAACCGCACCTAAAACAGAACGGGGAACTGGGTTAAAATGTGACTTGAAGAATCAGTGGTAAATTTACCATCCATGGGGCACAGGTATCTTTGTCTTGGTAAACAGTTATGCAAGGAAGGACTTCGTTTCACTTTTAACCAAGTTAAAAACCTAGCTATACAATTATCAAGTCAGTTTTCTTCGGGTTTTTTTTCAGATTTAGACATAGCTAATCAACCTCAACCCATCAAGAACAATGGAGCATTTTGAAAGCAGGTGGCAACTTGGACTAATTAGTTGATTAAGGTTGCTAGGGTTAGGGTTAGGCATAGCATTGAGGAAATTAACAATATCCCCTCCATCTTCAGACATCCTATACAAATTTGAGACATTCTTTTGATGATTCCTCTCCCGTCCCCCTCCGAGTGACAAAAATTTCCTTTGTGGACCTGGGTCATGAATATTTTTTGGAATGACCCATTTGATAACTTGCCTCGTTTGTCTTTTCATCTAAAGCTTCTTCAAGCTGACGGATTTGCTGCTTGTATTTTTCAACCTAGAAATACATGCAACAGCATATTGATTCACAGATACCTTCATGTTTGTAGTCTGCTCGCAGTCTGTCTTACTCCCCCCCCCTGGGGTGTGAGACAACTTGCAGCTGGAAGGCTGCCTTCGCAGGCTACAATTCATGTGAAGGAGATAACAAGGATCAAATAATGTATTTTCCAATTGTAAATGTTCACTTACCAAATTATCTTTCTCCAAAGTTAAATTCTTTTTACACTCCTTCAACTGTTGTTCAGATTTGATAATCTATATACAGAATTATTATGCAAAATTGATTACAACTCAGAGTAACACATGTTCCTCAATCATTACTTCCATTATGTTTCCAGAATTTCACAAATGGTTATGGCTTCCTATAATCAGTGGTATTCTATCTTGTGGTGAAACCTTGGAGCTCATGGAATTTTTAATCAAAAGGATATTCAAACAATTTTACACAAATGAACAAATACACGGATATTTGGGGTAATTCTCCTGTCACACACATGTCATGGCCATTCCATCGGTCTCTGTGGTTTTTGTGTCACCAAAATAAATAGCAATGTTATGTAGAAGGAGAGTAACTCTTTAATAAGCTTTAGCAGAGAGGGGGGAAATCAGTAGCACACATACACAGTTGTTACAACAGTTCTGGTGATATCTTGCAACAGACCTGTTACACATATCAACAAGGTGATACCAGGATCTGCTGCATGTCTCACTACATCTTCTTGACAAGTCTGTTGCAAGTTGCCAAAACTTGTTGTCCACACACTTGCTACAACTACAAGTTGTTTCAACAAGTTGTAACAAGATTGTAAAGAACAAATTGCAACAAGCCCAACTTTAACAGACTTGCCATAATGTAGCTGATGAAACTGATAAGTTTTTGGTGGAGGATCCTGTATCCATCATAAGCCAACAAGGGTATGACCCCCCTGCCATGAACAAAATATATCTAGAGTAACCTTCTCATCCTTCTTTGTATCTTCAGCTTTAAGAAATGAGATCACTTGAATGGTATCTTTCTCTGCTCGTGTAAGCTTGTCTTGTAATGTCTCATTTTCAACAAGCAACTTCTTGGCATTGTCACGGTACTCTTTTTTAAATTTCGCAGATGACTCCAACTTGCTTTCCCAAAATAATGCGTTTGCTGCAGCATCTTTAAGGACTGCATCCTTCTTTGCTTCAGCAGTTTTCGATTTACTGTATAAGTTGAAATTTATTGAAACTTGGTCGCTTTAAAGTCCCGTTACACTAAGTATGCAATTTGTTTCACAGAATTGGAGTTTTAAGAATTGGAGTTGTGTTTGTTGTGTTTGTGTTTGTTGTGTTTGTTTGAGTTGTGTTTGTTGTGTTTGTGTTTGTTTGTTTGTTGTGTTTGTTTGTTTTGTTTGTTGTGTTTTGTTTGTTTTAAGAATTGGAGTTGTGTTTGTTGTGTTGTGTTTGTTTGTTTTGAATTGGAGTTGTGTTTTACGTGGTGTTTCCACAAGCTTAATAAGTATATTGTATTCACCATGCAAACGTACAAGAAACTTATGATGAGAGATGTTACACTTGAAACTTGTATCTCACAATCTCAGTAGAGGCTGGAAGCTATTTTTAAATAGCAACTTTTTTAACTTGCTGCTCAACAGAAATATTGCGAGACAAGTTGCAAGAGATATGTTAGACTGAGCAATAGATCAAAAATGCATTTTAATCTTACACGCGAAAACACGTTCTACAAACAGGTAAAATACCGCTCTTTTAAACGTTACATCCGTATATAAGTAACAGTAAATCAAAAGCTATAAACTTTTACCTTTCTTTTTTCCCCTTGCTAGCTTTCCCTTTCTTCGCTTTCTTCGGCATATTTGACAAAAAACCTTTAGCTCCAAATTCGTAAACAATTCGTTTCAGGCGCCATGTTGTAAAGTCTGATTGCCTAGCAACGCCAGTACGCGTATTCAATTTCTAGCTGCTCTAGCCTGCAGAGCAGGTACTCGGTGTTGGCTTGCGGGCCTTCAGAGAACCACAAAAAAAGGAAATAATGAGAACTAAACTCTGACGCATAATTTAACATAATTTATGTTTTACTTCATTTTATATACATTCCAATATGGTACAAAAACAAATTAATTCATTCCATTCTCTATACAACGGTATATCGTAAAGCATAATATTGTCATCCAGACATAATACAGAGCTCATAATACAACATCTTCACCGGGTATATCTGGCTGTTAGTGGTGTGCCTGACCACTAGAAACTTTGCCAGTGCGAGAAGTCTGGGTAGCCTTGTAACGCTATATTCGTGCTAGTAACGCGAAGGAATAACCCAAAACTCATTGTATGTTAGAATTAAATACCTCTCGTGAGGTATTTCTGCCAACATAAATTCCCGCCAGAAAAAACATGAAAATTATTCCTACGAAAAGCTGCACGTATCAATGTACGATATTTGTGACCATTTTCTAAAGATGTTAACATGACAAAATACTGTCTAAATTATGATCACGATAATACAAATAACTAATTTGGTCCGCAAGCAGTCCATGTATATATAACACCACGCGATTATCCTCTTCCAAATCTGCGAGACAATTGCAACGTTGGAGGTGGAATGATTCAAAGTATTGAGCTCCCTCGAGAACCAGCCAGAGGTATGTCGCAAGCACAAAAACTTTCATATCATTGCATTTCTAATGAAAAGAAACATGAGATAACATTACCACAAAATTGCAAAATTTCGCCAAAGTAAAATAATCAACCTTGGAATGCTAGCCCAATGTTCTGTCAACTGAACTCTTGGTCTCTTAGTTCGAGTATGAGATATTTCAAACCTTCTTCCGAGTCTACTTCTTTCGATATCACCGTAACCTTATGTCGGTGGCGAACCCAGCCAGATAATTTGGTCATGCATTGCAAATTTTAAATCATCGGTCATTACTCATTTCATTAGAAATTCATTGTCTCCATAGCTGTAGAACTAGATTCAAATTAATCTGACACGGCAGAGAACCAAGAAAAATTCGTTGTCTCGAGCGAGATTTGAACTTGCATCATCGGGTTTCTGGACCGCCGCTCTACCAAAGACCCCAATACTTGCATGGCATGACCAAATTGTAAGGCTGGCTTTCCTACTGTAAGGTTTAATGGGCCAGCTTGCCTGTTGTGGATATAGACTGACAGTAACACCATAAACATAATTTTCACCCGAGTACTGTACATAACACTAAAAGACACATCAAAAACTCACGATTACGGAAAAGATGGCGGGCATACATTTTCCCAGTAATGCATTGCGGTCGAAAATCTTTAAAGAAAGCAAATGGATATTTTTTGAACGAAAGAGGTAAGACAGGAGGTCGATTTGTTTATTGTGCTAAAATTTCTCATCATTTGGTTAACTTGTATCATCTTTGTTCAGCAATTTCCATTTGACATTGCAATGCATTGTAGCACTGCAAAAAATCTTGTGTGAATATACACAATATACGGTGTAAACAGCGCACCCACTGTATATTGTATGCAGAATGTACATGCCGCCATCTTTTTCTGTAATCGTGGACTAACAAGCTTACCTGAGTGACATAAGTCTTGCCATTTTTTACGATTTTCAAGTAAATGTTTATGCCACACTTTGTTTGCAAAAGGTTTCCTCTCTAAGTTTTCGGGCAGTCCAATTCCTATTTTAATAGACTCTCGAGGTGAGGTCTTCGCCTGTTTCACTTTGTTATCATTGAGCTTATCTTCCCCGACTTGTTTAAGTCTATCAAGTACTTCCCCACAAACGTCGAGCGCCGGTGATAAAATTAAACTGATGAATCCTAAGACAAAAAACAAGTAAATAATATTTTTGTCATGCCAATCATCATTATCCCATGCCAATCATCATTATCATAACTGTTAACTGAGGTGAAGTTTCAGCCAATGTGGTTGAAGGCTTCTGACAGGACAGCTATGGTGGAAGATTCAGTTTATGGGCTAAATTCCCCCAGAAAGTCGGAGTAACCGAACTAAGTCGTATAAGTAACAGCGGTGCACAACATTGACTAGCATAAGGCGTTGTTACATTCAAATTTGGTTGAAAACAACGTGACGTCTTCTCTATTATGATGATGTTGTTTCACAACCGTTGATTCCACATCAGCAAACAGACATCGAAATAGCGTTCGAACGTTCATGCTTTAATTTACGACGCTGATTTCACTTGTAATCTCGATGTTTAGCAAAATAATCTAAACGTTGTTGAAACGTCAGGAATGTAACGTTGCTCTAATTTGTATGTTCAATCTCTTTTTCAACGTCTTAACTCGCTTAACTCAACGCTTAACTCGTTTAACGCTTAAATCGCCTTAAATCGCTCAACACTCAACTCGCTTGGTTATTGCTTAGAGAATCTTACACTTACGATATAAAAATCATAATTTTTTACTTACCAACTTGACTTTCTGGTATAACTGTTGTATTTCTGTCGCAAAGCGGTGATAGCGGTAATCCTAATTCTTTCTCCGCGTCGCCCTGTTCAAAGAATTCCTCCATCACTCTGTCTGTCCATTTCTTATGGACTGACCATTCCTTTGCTGGGTGACTGATGTCCGCACAGTGTATCACAAACGGTAAACATTTTACAGGGTCAAATGTACTACTGAAACAGATAAACAAGAGCGATTAGTTCGTGGTTTTGCGAGCTCTTTGGTGTAAAACAATGGAAGTTAGGTTGGTGTTAATGGTGATAACATGCCTATAAGACTATGGTGCTGATAATAGTCCAATACACGGTCAAATACAAGTTGTTGAAAACGGGGTGGAATTTACAGTCAATTTCAGCTCACTTTTTACCGTAATATTCCAAACTTCGTAGCGAAGTTCGGAAGTTCGTTGCGGAGTTCAAAAGCTCATTCCAGAATTCGCAAGCCAGTTTGTAAACTAAACTTTTAAACCTCATTAATAATTCATGCGAAAAACACAAAGGAAATCATAGCCGTGACTAGAGTCTATATATGAGATAAAACACCTGTCGATTTTCACAAATCTTTTACTTCGAATTTCTCGGCTTATACAACATCCATATTGAAAATTCTTTTATATACAAACAGACAAGATGGGTATAAAATGAATCGATTTAGAAGTCATTTAAAACACTCGCAATTCGCGCTTTATCAGATATACAACGCTCGGCTTCGCCTCGCGTTGTATATCTGATAAAGCACTAGTACTCCTGCGCGTGTTTTAAATATTACATTTGATTGGCTTCTTTGAGTTAAGGGGCCAATCACAGCCCTTGTTTACAAACCGGCTTGCGAATTGTAAAATGAACTTTTGAACTTCGCACCGAGGTCCGAACTAGCTGAAATCGACGATAACAATGTTGTACATTAGAGGCAACATTGTTCCTGGTTACCAAAAATACTGTCCAGAGCCTGATTGTGGGCTGACTGATGCTCAGCAATATTGTTTATATATAGTTGACAACCAGGAAGAATGTTTCCCTAACATCAATGTTGCATCTTGTGGATGGTTGTAAGGTTACGAAAAAACCGGAAATGCTAGTAAGTTGTAATTCTAGTATGAGTCATGGTGTTATAGTAAGTAGTAAGGTGATATTACGGCGATAATGAGACCTTGTATTGATGAAGGTGGCACTGAGCTAACGCTGATGGTAGAAAGAGATCATTGGGAATGCTAGTAGCCATTACTAGTGATGATTGTGTGAAATATAATCAAATTGGTAGTGGCAATTATTTGGAATGTGATAGTAACCATGCTTAATGTATCTAGGTGTCTGTGGTACTTACATGTCCGCATTCACCAAACTTGCCTTGATCGCTTTGAGTTGCTCGAAGTGAAGCGACATATCAGTACCTAACACCATATTTATAACCAGTGACCGTAGTTCACTGAAATAATGCAAGAAGAATTAGATATTTGGAAAAATGAAAACTTCCACACAGAAGTCGCAACCGTCGAATGATAAAAACCTTTGTTAGGAGTAGCTTACCTATATTCTGCCGAAGATAAATTTCCCAAGATATTTATTTCTTGCTAAAAAGAGAATAGAAGAATTTGAGTACAGTTGAAGGCGTCATGACCAATACGGAATACGACGAGACTAACCCTATTAAGGACTCCAAACGCGGCGCTGATATGATGATTTTCTTGAACAGATCTATCATTGTACAGCATGGCTAGTTCCGACCTGGCAAAAAAACAAAAACAAATTCTTTTTAAGTCATACCTCTTCTGCATGTATTATATGCGTCGTTGAGAAAAATCTTACCAACATGATCATATTATATTCTCTTCTGCATGTATTATATGCGTCGTTGAGAAAAATCTTACCAACATGATCATATTATATTCTCTATTCATCAAGCGTATTATTACCTTGTGTTTATATGATATAAATTAGTCTTTCCCGTGTGTTCATAGTCGTGGATCAAAGCTGCAAACAAGGCTGCAAAGGTTTGAACTTCTGTCAAAGCCATCTAAAAAGAAACCGTCGAGTTATCTTAGGAAAACTTTGTTTGGAAAACCTGTCAATTCAATCGGTTAAGACAACCAGTCTAACGTCAGAGGCCGCAAGCTTGAACGAAAGATGAATAGAGCTTCGAATAGAGCTATATACTGCCAGTATATAGTAATTTTTTCGTGTGCTGCGGAAAGGCATAAAAAACAATGATACTAAGAATGTTGAAAGACCTGACTACCGAGGATACAAGAGAAAAAAGCGACCTTAAGTCGAGAACTCGGAACTTCAATTTCCTTTTCATCTGTTAGACCGGCATGTCGGTTGTGAAATCACATCAAAGCCTAGTAGCCCAAAATTGTTTAGTGTTTTGATAAATTCAAACATCCATTCAGTTTTATATTGAGGTCCGCTACGCCACAGACCTCAATATAAAACTGAGTGGATGTTTGAATTTATCAAAGCACCAAACAATTTTGGGCTACCTAGGATCAAAGCGGCTAGATTCAGGCAATCGTGATCGACTTACCACAGAATCCAGCTTCATCAACATGTAGTGAACTGTTTGTAATACTTCTGCAGCGTGGCAGTGGTTGTGGTAAGGATTGGGATATTTCTGATAACCAGTTTGAATAACGTGCAGAAAATGATCTAACATGGAGGACGGAATCTGAAGAAGATAGCACAAACTTCATTGCTGGCTACAATTTTTATTCATCTTATTCAGCAAGGGGGGTGTCACCAGAACGGCGTATGTCATTAATTTATCTATGTATAACAATGATTTGTTGACTCATAGCATTGATTTATATTATCTCATGAGTGGCTTAACGCTCTTTGAATGGTTATCGTCGTGGAGAAAGTATAAATACTAATAGGTCCGTTGTAATTAATTGCGCATTTCCTATGTCTAGCTATTCATAATCTTTCTTTCACGTAAACCTTCAGATTAACCAGAAATAGTTTCTCTAAATATCAAATATAATTATCATTTCTTCTTGTTAATATACGATATAAAACGGTCATACTTACACTAAACCTTTCTGTTATGTCGTATTTACTAAAAATTTCAAAGCCAACAAATCTCAAAGCTTGGTCCCCGCTGGCGTCGTCGATTTCTAAGATATCGCATGTCCAGTCATCCACCGTCTAACACAAGAAAAAAATATAGTTTATTCATCAAATCATTTATCATTTCGGCTGACATGTTTAAGAGACAAACCAAAGTATCTTATATGTAGAGTATATCCCAACTATCACGTTGCCAGTGTAGGATGAAAGTACCCAAAAAATATAGGTTCTGCCTAGAAGACGATAAAACAGAATTCGACATTTCGGGAGTTGAAAGTCTCTTCTCAACGAAGGCCTTCGCTCAATACTTAGAATTTTGTTTTATCATTTCAGTTAGTGAACAAACCTATATACTTTGAGTATGTGTAGTGTAATACTTTCGAGATATCATATACAAAGCCCACGAAGAATTATAAGACAAACCTTTAACAATGATTCAACCTTTGGCGGTATTCGAATTCCACATACCTCCTTGTAGATTCTACAGAAAGACATGAAACATGGCATTGGTTAGAGAGTAATTTCATGGTCTATGTATGGAACTAAACTACCACAAGTATATACATGTCCGGTGCAAGCATGACGAAGGAATCAGTAGTTCAGTACTAAATTTCATTATAGGCGTTTACCCGTTCGCTTAAAGCGCATTTTTGATGGATGTGAGATGTGTTGTAAATATTCAGATACGTCCGCATATATTATTGAACACTGAATGCCAAGGATGTTTTGAATGCTAAGATTTTGCCTAGTTTTCCCACATGCACTTACACATCCCACACAGCCAAATGCACTACATATGTAGTTCAAACAGAGCAGTTCCTAGTCTCTTAATGACACTAATCAGAAAACGTGTGTAGTTCTTTGATTGTTTTGACTGCGAATTGCCGATTTGGTTTGTTGTCCCCTGAAGCCTGCATTGTATGTATAACAAGAAAGCAACATCTGCGCCAGCTCTTCCACAAATTCACACAAGAAATTGATTTACTGATGCGAGAAAAAGCAATTATTTGATAACGTCAAGAACGATACAAGTTTGTAATTTCAGCTACAAACTTACTTAGTGATCGCCATCATTGATATGGTGCATATGCTACTATCACGACAGCAACTTAGTTTTAAAAAACTGAGATTATATTACTTTAACGAGCGCTTATATAATCAAACCTAGAACGTTTGAGGTCACGCTTGCTTATCAGGCGAAACTGATGAATAAACGATAAAATGACGTTTCGTCCATGCGGACGATAAGATCGTCGTCACAAAGCGCGCAAGCTAGTTCTCGTATAAACGAATTGTGTGGGGGAGAAACTGTGCGTCACAGTGTATCCAGCAGCCTCGCGCGTCACATCAGCTAGACGCAAATAATTCTGAGTCGGATTAACTGCGCATGCATGATACGGTGTTTTAATTGAGCCCTTCAGGGAATATTAGTAATAGGTAAGGCCAATTCTAGTTTAAAAGGTAGCTGTTCAGTGGTAATAGTTGATTTTCAAGTGGTCGTTTATGATACACGCATGCAGGTACCGACAAAGTTAGAAAGACTTGCATAACTGCGATAAGAACAATACTACTATATATTCAGCTAATCACTGCCAGCAGAAGAAATGTACTTATATTGTCGATGTGTCAGTACGTTTTTATAATTTTGGTTTAAATTCTTAAACGAGGAAAGGGAAAGTTTATCGTGCACATCGACAATTTCCAGGACATATGGCTCCTCTAAACAATACCTTTTCAGAATGTCTGTCTTTTTTTCAAGTAAACTTCTTAACTGATGTGCGTCGTTATGACTAGAGATACGCTAGTCTGACAAATATTGGGTGTTTCAGCACGCACTGCAGTTAAAATTATAAATTGGAAATTGTCAACTGCCGGTATTGGTTTTCTGTTTTTTCATGTTAGGAGCTGTTCACATGGTTTTTACTGGGCTGTTTGGAATCAGCATTAAAAAATCCACGTTTCTGTGAAGCGTTTCTCGTTATTCCCGAGATCTTGCCTAGTAGCGCTAGAAGAAACCCATTGTATTAAATATAAGCTCAAGTCCAAGAAACTTGTTTCATTTTAGAGAGGTAGTTCGGGAAGAATATAGGCTCGATTTCCAGCCGGCTCCGTCTTGAATAGCCCTGACTCATAATGACATCAAGCGCGAGTTCAAGATGTTACGCGAAATTTGATTGGCTCAGGAAATATGTCGAGCCAATCCAATATCACGTTATAGCGTTAATTTTCCGCATTTGACGTCGTTACAGGAAAGTTCGGAGATTTGAGGGCGAGATTTGAAAGTGCTTTGATTTAGTCCGTTTGATTTTAGATAATACAATAAGAATAACGTCTAACACGGGCGCTATGCATTCAATGCTGGTCTTCCTGTAAACACTAGCCAAACTTACGGTCGCTTCACTCGCGGTGCAGCTACTAACTTTCGTTTAAACTAGTAGGCCTAATTTATCTCAGTCATCCTCCATCCAGATGAACCAGAAGGACCCAGCTGAATATATTCCCTCGGGCAAATCTTTCAAATTCTGACGCAGTCTTTAAAAATGCTGATGTGAAGTGCCGTAGGATGTACATATATGTCAGGGCTCACTGCATGGAAGAGTACGTAAGCGTTGAAGTGTAAGCGTCGAGAGAGATCGATGTCTGCGCTAAAAAGTTCTTCATCTTTCAATTATAATAACTCATTGTATAAGCAGACGCGTAAACAAGGCAGTTATCTCTGAAATCTCAGTAAGCAGATGCCCAGATTTTCGAAAAATAAACATCATTTCAAAAAAATAATGAATAAACGAAGTTATAATTTGGATTACACGCATTTGTGTGTATTCCTGCGTGATATTGACGGATGAAATGAGATTAGCATTGGAGATGACGAAAATCACGAAATCGGAGGGAATCCTGCCATTTGTAAGCCGGGATATACTAAATTGGAGTGATCCGTGTTGCACAACTATAAGGTTGCAAACAGCTCTCAATTTCGGGCCAGCATTTTTGGATGTAATATGTAGCTGAGCTCGTAGTAATGCTTAGAAATCTATCCCCGTGAAAGGACTTGTGAAAAGCGACTCAAAAATTCCCACACGAAATGTTATAAAACGACAAATTGACATCAAGTCAGTAGACTTGAGTTTCTACTTCATATACATATTGAGCTCACAGATGTATTGAAAATAAAAAGGTTAATCGCTTACTTTTCTACGTAGAGGCTGCATTTCACAGCACAGATAACGTGTTTAAATCTGATTTGATTTCGACCAGGATTTCTAGAGATCTGGTACTGGGTTGTAAAGGTGGCTGTCAACCATTTTTGAACTTCTGTTGGTACACATTCACCAAAATCTGGGCTCTTGTTGTCGCCAGGCGTTTGACATCGCCCTAGCAAGAATCTAGAAAGAGACAAGGTGCAGATAGATAGTTGAGAGAATCAAAGTTTACGAGCTTATTAAGAAATAAAATCGTCGTCAAGGACAAAGATATTTGGTAACTTTCAATTAAAGTGTGTATGGACAACACTTATCAGTCCACTCCAACTTAGACTTTAGTTTCCCGTCCTCAAAGCGTCTGTTGAAACTGGCCATATGATTTGACCATTATTACCATCTTGTTTCCATTATTTAACCTTTTTGTATAAATAATCACAAAAATCCACAATTTTTGAATATTTATATTGTTTAGAAGGTAAAATGAATTGCTTAAATCGACATAAAATCGTTAAAACTTTATATTAGTATAAATATATAATGAATTTCAATGTTTGACTTGTAATTTGAAGTATTTCGTTTGTTTTTACGGAAACGATTGAGCTCTAAGAATTGTGCAAATGCGCATGTCATAAAAAATCTTTCAAAAACTGATAATGGACAATGGAAATGGCGTGTAATTCCAAAAAATGTCCGGACGGGGAACGTAAGTCTATTTTGGAATGGCCTTACTTTTTGTATCATTTTCTGATGTCAAAATATGAAGATGTTTCTTGCAAGCATTTGATCATGAGACTGGAGATTAGACGGTACTACCGAAGTTTTCATGAACCATAATTGACAATTATTCGCAGAAGGCAAAATGATTATTGGTTAATATTCACCGAGACGAAGAGTAGTGAAAAAAGTATTATATTGCCATTGTTTTGTTGCTACTATCTTAAGATAGTTTAACATCAAACTTTGTTTATATTCCTGGACTTTATATCAACGCAATTTTTATAAAACATCAGCAAAAATATGATCAAACATCAAAAAACATTTTCATTGGCGGCCCTTTTGAAAAAAGGCCAAATAGTAAATAATACCTCATATTTACTATTCAGGCAACCAATTAAAATGCTTGAAAACAATTATTTACTAAAGAAGTTATGCTAATTCCAATTAAGAGAGGATGCTACTCGTGAAGCTATGGTAAGAGCTTGAAGTCAACTATTACAAAAAAGTTATGTTGCAATTTTCTATCAGAATGTTTGTACATAGTGCAGAAAATATGCAGTGACAGTTAACTTGTCGATGAAAAGCTTGCTTGTGGTTATCTCAACTACACCTCACAACAAAACTACTGCTGAAAGTGGTGGAATTTCATCGGGTAATCGGCCTTTCTTCCACAGGAGAGATGTTGAGTATGTTAAGTACCTTAAATGGTCTTCGTTCGGCTCAAAAAAACTAAAACTAATTTACCTTTCTTCATCAGATGTGGACAAGGTATCCAAGAGTACGGCGATGCATGTTAACTGCCTATGCAAATCTTCCATTGTTGGATAAATTCCTTTCTCCAAGGATTTGAGCGTTCTTCTTAACCTACGGTATTATGTAATGGCAGATATTATGTAATGGCAGATATTATGTAATCTGTAATCTGTGTAATTGTATAGGGAATTACAATCTTTACAAATAATCTTTGTAACTATGGGTATGGGTAAATTTGAGTAGAGTTAACCTCTCGATAACACAAGCGAGTTAAAAGTAGTCTCTTAAAACCTAAGAGGCTTTAGGTCTGCTTATATCTTCCTGCACATTAGGGACATACTGCTTTCCCCAGTTACTTTGGGCGAGAGCAAGTTACATAATATATGTAGTACTAAAACATTGAGTTTTAATTCATAAAGAAACTTCTAAGCTCGCCTTAGCTAGTAGGGGCTGGCAGTAGAGATTTGGAGAGTAGTTAATTCTAGCGGAAAGAACAATTTTTCAATCACATAGTTAAACAATTTGTCTCGGCAAACGGAGATATCCTAATTAGGCCTGAACGTGTGTAATAAAACGTAAAAACGAGGAACTATATGTCCAGAAACTAAGGGAAGACGAATTCTAGGACTTTCAAGCATTTCTTATAAATTCAAGGACTTTTGAGCCAATGAAAGTCAAGAATATTTGAGGACATTCATGTTTCGTACGGACCCTGTGCGAAAAATTTGTCGGGGGAAGGGGAGGGTTGCAAACCACATCCTGTACTTGCAAGGGTAAATAATTTCATTTTAAGTCCTACCTCTCTGCTGCAATGACTGTCGACATTGTGCGTATGTTATCCAATGAAGACACTCGCCCCGGGGTGCTATCTATCGTAACACTTTTGTTGAAAGAATTTTGTTCACTCTCGAACGATCCCTCTAATTTTCGACCTTTAGTGGCTGAAAAAATGAAAAATACACAATCATTATCCCGGGCTCATAAAGAGCGCGCATCTTGTTAAAGTTGGCAAACAATTCCGATCGCATTGCATTCCGGTAAGATGTGCATCCTACATCTTTTTCGCAGTGGTCAATTGAAGCAGAGTCATTAACTGACATTCCTGACTGTAAGCCATAAAATGTTTGTAATTTCAATGGTTAGGAAGATAATCTATGTCCTAACACTTGCTGTGTGCTTGCATGTACTTCCATTTAATGCAGTTTATTTGTGCCTGTTATTGTGTACTTTTAAACGTTATTAATATTATTCATTCTAAGTACTATTGTTACTAAGAGTGTTTCTCATGAAACTTTGAGTCCCCTTCGCGCTCTCGCCATTTGGATAAGTCCAAACAATGCTTCTAACAGCGACATCATCTGTGCGTAATATGTCGTTAACTATAGATCAGGGCAATATTTTTCTATAAGCCGTTCACCAGTTGTGCTCGCATGCACTGCTTGTCTCAAGTTGTAGACAAGTTTGGGGCACCTTTTTGACAACTTGCAAGAAGCTTGGCGAGAACGTCAAACTTGTTACAAAGCCGTTGTCGCAAAACAATCCTGATACAGACCTGCTGATAGAAGATTGTCACAAAGTTGGCAACACAAGGCTGTCACAACATTGTCGTATCATGACTGTATCAGCCTTGTTGCATGGAACAACCTTAATACGAGTCTGATAGTCCCATCAAGCTTGATTCAAGTTATTATCCATACTTGTACTTGCAGATCACGGAACAAGCAGCGCGAAGACAACTTGTCAACAGCTTGCAGTGAACAGCTGAAGATCCGAGCTTACGGATCGAAATCTTTATGCAGCTACCCGTCTACCGTGAAAGCAGGTCAACTACCTTACAGCAAGATGATAAAAACTTGTTTCTGTCTCAGTCACGATGGCTAAGAACAATGAGAACAGCTCTTTCTGAAATCAACTTGACCACAACTTTGTAAGGAAAACCTAGATTACATAGAATCCATTAACTCACACTACGCTCCAAGATATTCGCGCACTTGTCCCTCTCGTTGTTGCCAATATGTCCAGTTTTGACAGCAGCTCATCAAATTTGTACATGTGAAGGCATTCGGAGAGACCGCAAAAAACACTTAAGTGTTTATCTTGTTGTTTTCTGCCAACACACACACACACAAGTCACGCGAGGCTGTAAATGATACGCCCACATTGTGTCTCGCAACGTCTGAGATTTTTTTTTGCTGAAACACTGAAGTAGGATGGCTATACTGAATCATGTATCATTCTATGCATTAAATAGATTATCCTGTTTAAAGATACATGTAGGTTCTAAAGGAGTCCATATACATAGCACAATAGCCAGTTATCGGGTGCAGCCGACAGCGCCAGATTTCCGAGTACGAGATATCTTTTTCATTTAGCTACAGCGGAGACACAAAAAAACCAGCATCTAATTGCAAAATACTACCCACACGATTAAGATATCTTTTTGAGGTAGCTTCGGCGCAAAACCATGGCAGCATACGGCCTATATGCACAAGATATAGGCAGGAAAAATGTGCATTCAGTAAACCGAAAAATATATACTAAGCTATCAAGTAAAAAAAAAGTTTCTTTAGAAAATTGACATCTGGTTAAACCTCAAACAGATGAACGGCGGATAACAAGCAAAATAAAAAAGGAAGACATCAACTTTATACACTAATGAACTCAAGCAAAACATTGTTATATCAATCGTTGCATAAAAAGCCATTGCTGTGAAAAACCCGCTTCGAATAATTCTTGAATACAATACACAGTAGGTGCAAAACCAAGTAGTGAAAAGCATTGATGTGAAATTTTGATATGATTGAAAAACCCACATGTTCCTTATCTTCATTTCAACAATATCAGTCGGTAAAATACTGAGCAAAGTAAAAAAATCAACCGCGTTTATAGTATAGTAGTATACTTACTTTCATTCGTTTGCTCATACTTTGAAATAAATCATCTTTAAATAATAAATGAGTGTATATACAGCAAAACTCCTAATCTCTGTATTGAAAAGCATATGTATGAGATAAAACAGAGATTAATCCGTCTTGAATACTTAATAGCATTTCCATTACAAGACATTCATCTCATTCAACACATCTTAACTTCATGCAACATCACGTACGATACTTTACAAACGCCCTATTACAGCGTTATGTTGAAAGTAAAGGAGTTTTGAGCATGGACCGAAATATAGTTTACAGTCAAAGATGTCAACAGCTGTAAGTTATATTAAGGATTTGGCAGCTAACAGCTGTCAAATTTTCTTCTGTGCGAGATATCTGAAAATAAAACTTAGAGATGACAATGCTGTTAAAAAAACACGATTTTCGTTTCAAATGAGTACATGTTTAGCCAATGAACTCCCTATCTATGATGGAGAACCACAGTCAGTTGCGTAATAATGAAATGCACGAGCTAGCGTGGACGTCATCCCCAGCGCCCTGACGTGTGCGGTCAAAAATATTTTTTAGTTTTAATTTTTTCCTGTTTATTTTAAGTTCTTTCTTAAAAAGTTAATAACGAGAAAACTAAAATGCATTCTACTATTTATTAAGAAACCTCTTCCAATTTTTACTTTCAGGAAAAAAAAACTGAGAAAAAATACAAATACCGTACACCGACATACAACAAAATGACATCTAAGAATGCCTTAGATTAAAACTTCGCCATTTTGTAGCAGACTTTTTGTCCCCTCCTATGACGTCATTACCTAGATGTGCTCGGCTGCAAAATTTAAATTGGTCCAGTTGACATTTATATATTATCATTAGCAGCAAAGTTGTGACAATTTAACTTTCAAATTTCCTTTGGCACTAAATCTTCGTGACAAATGTTATTTGTTAACATACGTATGCATCTAATTTAGCTCACAAATGTTTCACATAAAATATTTCCTTTTTGCCCCCAACCAACATGAACTGAATATTGAAAAACTCGACTTCAATAACTTAAAAACAACATTTCTTTATGCCTATATATGTGTGCTCAAAAACGATGCCCACGAAATAAGCCATTTAAAATTTGAAACCATAATAAATACTCGATATATGTCCTACCTTCAAACAAGTCTCATTTATTATTAACGTATTGCCATTAAGTTTCAACATCGCGTTTTGCCCATGCAGGGATATTAAAAACAATTTGTACACATGTTAGCTACAAGAGCTGTCACCGACATCTTGTAGACACATGCAAATTTACTTGGTAACACTGTTTTGGAGGATCAATATTTTCATAGAAACGGTCGAATCATTTGCATTTAAGACCCTTAAGGTGCATTACCGTTTCTTTATATGTATATTTACAATGTAATGAAGATGCTTATAGTTCTCTTTGGCGAGAAATTGTTAAAGTAAATAAAACAATCGCTACTACGTGTCGGCACATAAATTACATTTAAATAGGAATACTTTTGCTCAGGTGAAAAAATTGTTTTTTTTTTCGGCAGTTATCTGTGAAATTGACCCGACACTTAATTCTAGTTAATTCTAGTTTCTTTTTCCGTCCAAACGCAGCATCCTAGAGTTCAAATATAGCTTCACGAAAACAGGCTGGTTAGAAACAAAAGGATGTTTTGGCGTAATGATAATGAAAGAAGATTCTAGAAAGAATGCTTAAGATATATATATATATGCATCATTGGCATAAAGAATGAACAGTTACAATGCATTTGCACGTCTGTAAACTCTGCATGTGCTGTATATAAAATATATTATTCTGTGCAAGCATAATGCTTCGTGTACCTGAAAACTGTCAAACTTTCTTTGAAAGATCCTCCACATCATATTAAGTGTATAGTT
>OY979725.1:10834882-10889882 GCA_963855995.1 Muricea muricata
TCATTCAGGCATTAATATTCCACGGCGTTTTGTGTCAATGGTCGATATGCATATATACAACAATAGAAAAAAATTAGGCTCGAATAACATCGCGCTAATTACTGCATTATCAAGTACTGACAACAATGTTTAGTAATAATCATCGTATAAACGTAGTGTTCAGGTTTACTGCTATCTCACCTTCATTCATTGTCTTCTTCTAGTCCGGACAAAACACAGATGAACCGTCGAATAGTTCTTAAACTCTCCTGCTATGTTTCAAAATACACACAGATGTCAACAACGTTTCCAACCTTTCAACAGCTGTAATAAAGGTATAAAAAAAATTCTGTAAGTCCAACGATGATATAGTTTGCCTTTATTCTTTGAAGCCAACAGCTGTTATAATAATCGAGTACAGTTTAAACACGTAGGGTATATAACCAACTCCGTGTGCTTAAATGTTTGTCATGCCCTACTTTAATTTTCAGTGCTCAAAACATACGCTTGCCTCTAAAGGCCAGTTTTCGGTCTAAAACATCGGTTTATATATATTGTTAAGTCTTATAACTAATTAATTACTTGTTAAGTCTTTTAACTAATTCTGATCCACCTCACTTCGTCGCCAGTCCATGCAGACAATAAATTGTTGCAGTGTATGTTTAACGAAACAATATAAAGCTACATCGTCTATGACGTTTTTTGGCTCCATGTGCTTCTAATGAGTAGTAAACGTGGGCAAATGGAACTTGCGCCCTCGCAATGTTAATCAATCACTGTGAACTTTTGAGAATGATATTTCACGCTGTTAACTATATAGTGACTCATTTTCTTAGTGGCTTTTTGTATGAATATTCTACAACGTTTCATCGTTAAGCGTGTGAGAATATCAAGTCCTTTGTAATCATGTATGACTTTTAAAGATTGCATGGACTTAAATTCTTCGCCCGACACATGTATTCATTCGCTTCCCATGAGCAAATTTAGACGCATTTTTATTTACAAACCTAAGCTTAATGATCATACTTAAAAAGAGATTACATATAGTCTTTTGCACGCTGTTCGCTGTTTTAGAATTCAAGTATGTAGGTATTTTTATTCATGAAATAAGCGTATAAATAGCTTAAAAATCTACTGTATTAAATATAACCGGTCACTCCCTGTCAAAACCCACGATGTTAGAATGACGGCGTAAATGGCATGCCGACAACAAAATGACATAAATTTGTGTATGCGTAATGCGAGCTAGAGCAAATGTATTTTTTAAAAGCATTATTTGTCTTGTGAAAGTACTTGCTTTTTTTTGAAACACCAAACATTGCATGACTTCAATCGTTGGCGTACGTTTTCTGACAGCCGTAAAAATGACGCAGGTAGCGTAGTCGTTTAAACACGGCGGCTTACGACAATGCTTATCAAAATACACTCTTTGTGTAAGAATTAAATTCTATTGTTGATAACACATGACCACCCCTTCAACGACGTTGCCGTTTTCGGTTGCCAAATTGACTGTTTTTGGAACCATATTCCTGGCAAGTTAATCACCAAGCCGGTCCAGTAATCCCCATTCATTAGACTGCTATAATAACCCTGAAGTCCTATAACCAACCAGCATGTTGTAATGACGTCATAAGATTGTGGTTGACGAAAACAAGCGAGAGCAGAAATGGGAACGGCACGTGCGATATATATGCTTTGAGTGACACTTCTTTACAATCTTATTCTGTGCCTATATCATAGAATGTAAATACCGTTGATGACAACATAAAGGTCGTCATAATGGGTTGAGGGGGTTGTGGATGGCACAAAAACATCTCGCATCCAGGAATTTCAACTGATCGCGTTAGACACAATCATGTTGCAAAAACGAATTCTGCTCAATTATAGCTTTGTGTAGCAAACGCATAGCAAAGGACAGAGCAACCGAGCCTAAACTTATGTTGATTTTTGTCAGACGTGACTGACTGACTGACACATATTCAACTTTTCTTTCCAGCTACGAGCAACGAGTTTTCTTTCAAAAACATTGGCATTCTAAGCTGTTTGTTTTTCTAATTTCTCCTTGATCAATAATTGATTGACTTGGGTTATAATGTATATGAGTTATTTATTGAATCTGGCCTTAAACATACAATAAGCAAAGTCATAACATTTATACAGTATTTCAATGAAGATTTTTCAAAAGCGTAAAGTGTAGACTTCGAGCACGCAAGGGACGACGGGTTATTGCTTATTTTCACCTCAAAACTCGGAATTATTTCCGTATAGCATCAAGGGCTCTATTTTATCAGGGCTCCACTTAAACCAGCTATTGCTGAGATGGATGTCCCTGAATAAATATTGTTATCATATCATATCATATCATATCATATCATATCATATCATATCATATCATATCATATCATATCATATCATATCATATCATATCATATCATATCATATCATATCATATCATATCAAGGGAACGTAGGAAAACTATGACTCACAAACTATACCATGTATATACACTTTGGACGCTTTTCAATATAATTTGGCAAACATTTACAAAAAATAAGATTTTATCACGAAATGAAAATATATAATTAGATGTATGGAAAAAGGAGAAATCAGCTGCTGCTAGCACACGCAAAAGCGAAAAAATGATAAATTCGTTATTGACAAATGATCTTTTGTGTGTTGTGCTGGGCTCGGCTCGATTTCTGTGTACGCGTCAATCGGTGAATCGAAGACGAAGTGCAATCTCTCCAGTTAAATCTATAACCCACGAGTGCATACATGCTAATGTTTACTCTTCCCCCATCAAAAGTTCCATTGATGATTCCATATATGAAAGAGTACTTAATTCTACCCGAAGTATTTATCCTCGGGAACCTTGAAAAGGTTAGTGAGACCGCCTCGATCGATTTACTTTCTATATTACAAGGGGGGGGGGGCAAGTTAGTTATGCAAGTACTCTTATCTTTGACTAGTACTTCTTTTTATCATTCCTGCTAATTTTGTCCTACTTTAGTTAATATTTGACTGGTTCGCAAAAGAAAGGTTTTTCTCTCAACTTTGTCATGACTTGTGTCCCGTGCAAGCGTGATATATTAAATGTATCCATTGTTGTTGTTCATTGCACAATACGACATATCTTGCAATCCAAATCTATCCAAAAGTCAACATTTCGCTTGACAATTGTCTAAATTCACATTTCGTTCTACCTGCCTAAATATCGGCCAGAAATCCTTGAATTATGCAGGTAAAGTGAGAAATCTTGGGAACTGAAGTCTGATTTTTAAACCCATACTCGACGCGTGAACTGGGCTTCTTTATCCGACGAAAAAAAGCATGGCAATCGAAAAACTAAACCTGATATAAACCATTGTGCGATAATTTTGATAACTATTCTCTGATAAACACTGACACGTTGGCATGAAAATGCATATTAATCGATACGTCGAATAATTGAAGAGCATTGCCGACTTACCTCGAGAAAATGGACCCACGCACGAATGTCATCGCTCCGCATTGAGTCGGGTTTTGATGCTTTCCATACATGCCTCCTACGTGTTCCAAAAGTTTCCTTCCGTCAAAGGCAGATGCTTGGCTAAATAAGAATATCAAAATTAATATAAAACAACGGGCGTGAATAATTGCTTTTTAGCGAATCAAACTAACCGCATTCGACCGCACAGTTGTCAATGTCGGTCGACGCGTGTCTCGTGAAAATACGCACGAAAACGTTCGATGATGACGAGCTAATTCCACCTCTTGATACATAAATACATGTTTGGTTGGCAAAACACCGATTTAACAGGCGTCGAGACGAGTTATAAACACTAGCTTTGATACAGCAGCTGTTAAAACACACGGCAATAAATTACTTTCATCTTACGTGTTCCCACAAATGCACTTATGTCTTGTTATAATAAGCTATAGTTCGCCCTGCATTATTCTGCGATTCGCGCGAAAATTAGTCAAACGAACGAGGTTAAAGAATCAATTAAGCTAGCGGTTTAGAAAATAAGTAAAAAACACACATTTCTTAATTTGTGGAATTAAATAGCCCTCCCAAAAGGTGTCAGATAGTAAGTTCTTCTGTGAGAACAGTCAGCCAAGTGCCCGACATTTTGCAAACCTTAAATTGAGCTGGTTTCGCCCCGACAAGTTTAGAAAGATTGAAATTTGCTCCAACGCCTTTTTCTAGCACGTTTTTTACAGCTTAAACATTTTAATCATGCATGCATGCATGCCTACTGTTAATTATAACAAACACTGAACTGCAAAAAACTGTATGTTTGGGATATTCTTCACTAAGTATGGTTTAAACACACAAACAATGGTAAGTTTATTGTAGTGGAATACTACTTTACAATGAATACAATTATGGCGGCTTACTGAATATAATATGCTTACTTACTGACATGCATGATTGGGCACAATTTTCTATCTATGGAAAAGCTTTGCGGCTTTTCTAGTGTAAGTTGAGTATGTTTTGAGTTATGGTCGATCTCTAAAACTAAATTCTATTCATGCAGATAATGGTGGCTCTAACGACAAAATATAACTCAGACTAAATCATACACACGAAGCAAGTTATTTCATAAGTAAAAGGAAAAGTTTTTAAAAGAATAAATAAACTCGCCCGTGTGTTAACACACGTTACTTTGTTTCAACAAGATAAAATGGAAACAACATTGACAAGTGATTTTAAAATGCGGTGATTTAATCTAGGTTTCGCATTAAACTATTCAAAGTGCACTTTGAAATTCCCTAAAATGGTATTGACTCGTTCTATATTGATAATAGCATGCCTCTGGCGAACTTTAAATTATAAATCGAGCGGCTTGTTTCAAGCTATTAGCTATGTTGCGGGCTGCGGTGAGACATATCGTATCTCACTAAGAATGTACAGTCAAAGTTTGGCAATATAATTGTAAGTGTGAATCGAAAGATCACAGATTTCCCACAAGGTTTCCAGCTTTGGTATAACCTTAAATGCAATATAAATTAAGGAATTGCTTTTATGAAGCAGTTTAGGACTGCAACATGAAAGTATATATAAATTTAAGAACATATTGTTTAGTCTAGGTTTCCTTCTGTAGTATAATTATGAAAGATAGGAAGAATAACTAACAGGGCCGAAACTAAAGCGTTAATTGGGGGGGGTGTATATTCATATATTCGCGTTCTGCCCGACGAATTTCTTTTGAAATCAGTTGTCATTAAGGTTGATTTCAAAAGAAATTCGTCGGGCAGAACGCGAATATATGAATATGCACCCCCCCCCCCCAATTAACGCTTTAGTTTCGGCCCTGATAACCAATGTAGCCTAAAAAATTAGTTCAATTTCGTTTTTCTTTCCTCTCATTGAAAAAAAAATGATATGCATCCCATTTCAACTGACGAAAAAACCTCTTAATCAAGAACATCATTTCTATAATATCCGAATAACTAAGGAGAAATCAAATGACCTAACTATCTTATTATATTAAGAAACTTCTCTCCCCGATATCTCCTACAAGAGAAGACTACAATCTGCCTATATTTTCCCGGCTTGTTATTGGCCAGCATACTTGGACATGGTATGTAACTACAAATGCTAAAAATATAAATCTGATGAGACCATTTCAATAAAATATCGTGGCGGTGTTACGAGAATGAATGATCCTATGAATGGTCAATATACTTCTAAAGATGCCGAAAAGTAAAACAGTGACACATAAAAACAGTTTTTATGTACGTGCCCCCAGTGTGTGGAACACAATTCCTAAAGATTTGAGAGACACAAGCAGATCAGTATCATCATTCAAGAAAAATCTACGCAAATTTTTTCACAAACTGCTAGAAGACATATTTAATCCAGATGATCCAAGAACTTATAAAACAGCCTGCATTAAATGCCACTCCACAACGCTCCCTGCTGAGTTTGTCAACTTCTTCACCTTGCTAAGGGGTGCACTGGTGACCAATGTTTTTACGTGCGTTGTACTGTTGCATTGCGTGTTGTGTTATTGTTGAGGTCGCGTAGTTGGAGTTCTTCTCTGTGGGCACCCTCTGCCTTTCTATTTTTGATGTCATCAATTTTGTCCTGATTTGTTTATGGAAAATTGTGTAAAAGACAAAATAAGTAAACATAAATTATACGTACACGGGACGTATGAGAAAATATTTAAACACTTACCATATAGCTGACTCTTCGTCTCAGCCTAAGAAGAAGAGAAACTGACCTGCCTTTAGAGAAAGTTTTAAGATGGAGGTCAAGCTATACAGTATATCAAATTTGTAAAACCATATTTTTTGTCATGACTCCTGAACACATTTTCTGCTAAGTATATATATGTATAGGTTATCATATGAGAGGCGAGGTGATATCAGTTTTATCACTCGAGAGACGTATCGTAACGAGAGCGATAAAACTGATATCATATATATATATATATATATATATATATATATATATATATATATATATATATATATATATATATATATATATATATATATATATATATATATATATATATATATATATATATATATATATATATATATATATATATATATATATATATATATATATATTATATACTGAGTGTCAAAGTTCATTTATTAGTTTCTTATTGGTTAAGAACGTATCACGTGATAGTGGAGAAATTCTACTGTCTCCCTGGCAACGTAGCTAAGCGGTGGACATTACTTTTATTCACCGGTAAATAACAAATCCACAGAGCCTCACGGAGCCATGTCAGGTAAAAGGTAATCCTTTTTATACATGTTTGATTGATTTGAGGTACTTTTCTTCTCTTTTGACACTCAGTATATAATAAAATACTTATTGACTGAGACCTCGGGAAAGCAGTATGTTCTGTGGACCCTCGACTGTCTCTGGTCCACAAAACATACTGTTTCCCTCGGTCTCAGTCAATAAGTGTTAAATATATTAAGATTGCGATCCCGCCTGGTTAGTCTATAACTATGACAAGAATACAGAAACCCAAACACATTCGCGGATGAATAAGATATTATGGATAACACACTTCTCGTCAAGTCGTTGTGCACATGCGATGCAAGTTCCCAGCGTTTCCAGTTCAGACAGACCAAAATACCTCCACATCAAATTTATTGTGACGGCAATTAGACCCCAAGATATGTTACCGTTTTATTAAAGGTTTTAAAATAAGATGAAGCGTACATATTACATGCGTATATTGCAGTAACGAGAAGCACACACAAATTAGTTTCGTGGAAGTAAAGCAATGAAAAGCATACAGAATCAGTGTACTTTGACGTCAAAAAATCACCCCAAATGTTCGTTGTCTATGACAATAAGCTAACTACAATTATTCAAAATAATTGCTGATCACATATGAATTTGATCCAATATGGCGGTGAAATCGTAAAAAAATCCATGCCTAAATCTTCATAGAGA
This sequence comes from Muricea muricata, assembly GCA_963855995.1. NCBI lineage: Eukaryota > Metazoa > Cnidaria > Anthozoa > Malacalcyonacea > Plexauridae > Muricea > Muricea muricata. The sequence goes on from OY979725.1 coordinate 10,842,276, forward strand.
CTAAACTCTTTTAATGTGGCTGTTTATCCATGACAAGAACTGAGGAACCTTGGTGTATACCCCGTATTTACCCTTGTCGCCACATCTATCCCCCCAGCTGACGACACCAACGAGAATGTGTTTACCAGAATTACGATTCTCTACGGTCAGCGGACCACCGGAGTCACCGTGGCAAGCGTCCCCCTTGCCATCGGTCCGACCAGCGCACGTCATCCTTGGCGAAATGAAGTACTTCGGGAAGTGATTGCGCTCACAAGTGGTATGGTTGACTATGGGAACTTCGACGGTGTGGAGTGTTTTCACCGGTTTAACTTTTTTAGTCGTATTAATTTTCCTAGCTCCCCATCCACTCACCCGGCCAGTGTGTCCACCATTCGCGAGTGCGATGTCTCCTGAACTGACAGGCAAACAGACAGGAATCACATAATCCGTGAAGATCGCTTGTTTCGTGTACTTGAACACAGCGATATCAGCATCGAATGTATTGGTATTTGGGTTGTACTGGACGGGAAAATGGACCTCAGCAATGGACATGCGCTGTTCCGTCTTTTCGTCTTTCCTCCAGTTGTGTTCACCCAGTATTGCAACCACTTGGTTGCGGTCCATTGCAGCTAGGAGACGAAATAGAAATTGTAAATGAGAAAAGTTTTTTCGGAGAGTGCGTAGGGTCGTAAGGGGTGGGGTGAGGGTGGGGTGGGGGTGAGGGTGGGTTGGTTTTTGGGTGGGGGTGTCCTATACCCATTTCTAAATCTTATTGTTCAACGGCACAATTCCCATAGTCCTAATCGGGCTGTCTTGTTTAAGTCTTATACTAAGCTATACGAAGGTAGCTAAATTCTATTTAATTGACTGACGAAATCCTATCTAACGTTGCCACTGTCAGTGATTTAGTTATAAAAGCGCACTCAGCCGTATTTCAAAAAACTTCAATCTTTCAAGCAAAGAAAAAAGTCTTAAGAATCAAGCAAGATATGAAAAGCTGTATCAGGCTTTGTTATGTCAAAAGCTCTTTCAAGTTTTTGTTGCCAATACCCTTTAACTTCGGCCGAGCAATTGATCCAGTACTGTGTACTTAGAGCTACTTACTCAGACAGTGAGCTGCTGTAACTCCCCATCTTTCATTCAACAAGCTTGCGCCACAGAAAGGAGCATTGGTTCTGTTGTTGAAGAGCAATATTTGCCAGGGAATAGAGCCGTGCGCCGCTCTGGCTCCACCGATTATCTTGGCTCGCGGTGGAAATTTTGGCTTACCACAAGCTGGAAATGACACGAGAAAGCGTTAAGTTCGAAACAAACATTTATTAAGAACATTCATTACTTCTAAAGTCTGGTTTTCAACAGCGACATTAGCGGAAGCTTAGGGTTAAGATATAAGATATGACAGAACTAAACTTAGGGTTATAAACAGTATAAGATATGACAGAACTAAAACAAATTCAGCACTGAGAAAATTCGTTCAGCTTTGTCGTTGGATGTAAGCCTCGAAGAAGAAGTTATCTTTTGTTAAGTTGCTTAGGCTTATATCACTAGTAAAAAAATGGCTGGCAAGAGCTTGGTTTACGCCTGAAATATCCAAGAATATTTTGCAGTTATCGTTTAACGTTTAAGAAATTTGATCGTTGATAGCCCGTTGTTTGGACTTGGTTGAACGCCGTCCAAGGGCTATGAGTACAGATATTAACCTTACTGCCACATTGTTGGCATTCATGCAATCGTTCTACAGCGCCAAGTTATACATTTCAAACACATATTTACCTATTTGCTTTTGCTTCACATTTAGATACATTGTTGCCTGAACCTTTCCAGCGGCATTGCTCGCTTCGCACGTGTACAAGCCCGTGTCGTCCACCAACACACGGAGAAACTGCAAATAACCTGTGACAGCATCTTTGTAATAGTGCCCTGAGGGACGCAAAACTTTGCCGTCTTTGTACCACGTGATCGCAGCTTTGTCACCAGTCCTGGTCTCAGCTGAGCATTCAATGGTAACACTGTATGATACGTCAGCAGTCTTGTTGACAGGCAATATCGTGAACACAGGAAGAGCTAGAAAACAAACGGTGAATATTATTACAGCGTAAATTCAGCCGAGGCTTTGTAATGGGTTTTATGAAACACAAGTTATCAATGTTTATGATTTGTTCTATAAAAAACCGTACAATTTCCGTAGTTTATATATTGTCTTTCGTTGTAATAACGACTCCTGGCAAAGCCTATTAGTGTTACAATAGGTTGGTAGGAGCGCTATTTTTTAATTCTTTATTAAAGGCTGAAACGAATGTCTGAGATCACAAGTAACTTGCAAATCAACACACGTTACAAACGCAAACGCCTCCAACCTTGCAACAATCTGCCAACAAGCATTCAGCAATTAGGTAGGATTTACAATGTTGCTCTAGCTGTTGGTCCAATCATGCGAACAAGTTTGAATTTGTTAATAACTTGTAACACATATGCACGATGTTATCTGACTTGCTAAAAAGTTCTCCCAAGGAGTCTGCACCATGCACAACATTCTGTCCCGAAGCCTGGATCACAGATGTTATAGGTATGTTAGTGTTATGTACTCAGGTGAAAATAATGTTTGTAGTGTTATTCTAAGTTCGTATCAACGCCTGGCATACCAAAAAACATGCCTGACCACGGTGGAACCATGCTGTTAGGTCCTATCTTAGTGTCAAGAAGAAATGATGTTTGCAGTGTTACTTTGAGTTTTATTACACGCTGGGAAAACTGGAAAATATGCCTGACCACGGTTGGAATCGAACCTACGAACTTTGGTCAGGCATACTTTTCAGCAGTAGATGTAAAACTAACAGTAACACCACAACTCAAGATAACATTGATTTCAAAGAAACTAGACTCAATTCCGAAATATCACATCATTGTATGTTGTACATCATCACTTCCATGTATCACTTGTGGCGAATCGTACATTTGTGTGCGCTAAGATACGCACCTTTACAATGAGTGTTACTGCCACTCCATTTGCCAGTTGGTAGACAACGACGCGAGCTCGATCCGAGATGTTCAAACCCTGGATTGCACGTCAGTATGATTCGATCGCCAGCATTGTATATGTTTTTCCCTCCAACTTTTTTAGGAGGTGGGTTGCGGCCACCAAAGAGTGGCACCCCGGGGTCAGTGCAGAAACTAGCTGTTGGGAGGATAATAACACTGATTAGTAGAATCATACTAGTATACTATTGCAAATATTGAAAATTTATTGGCTTCTCTACTCGCCATCCTCAAAAGGATGAAAGTAGCGAAACATTAGTTTTTCTGTCTTGCTTTAAAAATAGCGTGAACATATTCTGATAAATATTTTGAACTATATATATTTTATTATTATACTTTGAACTTTATGTTTGATCCTTGAGTCAACTAGCCTACCGTACTTCCATGAACAGAACATGTACGATAAAAAGGAAAGCAAGAGACCGAAGAATACAACAAACAACAACCAGTATATACAGTTTACGTTGTCATTGGTTGTCATCCAACAATTCATGTAAGTGGGCATAATATAAAGTTAGCATTTCAGAAAATAATGGCTAGCAAAACCAGTTTGTCTACACGTAAAAAAAGTCATAGGAATGCTTACTTTGATAAATGAGGGCAATTTTAAGATCTTATCGGACTATTTGAGATGAACGAGTATTTTGAAGTGGGTATGTAAGTGAGGATGAGGTTCTAGCAAGTAAAACTGTACAACATGGCGGTTCCATTTACCTTTCAACATGGCGGTTCCATTTAATATCTGTAAAAAGAATGGCTTTTGAAGTCCAGCAGCAATCTCGTCTGGTGGAAGGGAAAGTTTATTTTTATCCACAGAACGAATGTGACCAGACCAGTCAGTCCAGTATAACCTAGCAAACCAGTTCAAACATGGTCATTACGATGGTAAGGATGGCAGGGGTTGCGTTGCTGTCGTGATGGTGCTTGTCATGTTGTACAGTGATGGTGATGATGGTACTAATTATGTTAAAGATGATAAGGTGAATGATAATAGGTAGGGTCAACGACACCGTGGGAATTTCGATCACCAGAGACATAATAAGTTTATGTACTCAAACAAAAATGATGTACTAATTCCTATCAGGGAATTCATGGACCAAAATGAGTTGTTAAATAATGCATTGAGCTTGGAAGTCAAGAACCACCGCAACTTAATTTTCAACATCAAAAATGTCCAAAAACTAAAGCAAGACAAATTAAAAGACTTCCAAGCACTTCGTTTTAAATTCATGGGCTTTGAATTTTTCTTTGTCAATTTTGACAAGTTTCTCACCAAGATTTTGACGAAGTCATTGCAAATATGTTACCTGTTTCCAGCAATTCCCAGGCCATAAGGATGCTGAACGCCGTTCGTTGTTAAAACAATTCGACCATTTCCCTGGCAAAGATACATGAAATTTTGAAAACCAAATTTTAACAGCACCATAGAAAGTCGACAATGTTTTGCGGCAAAAATAAAATCGGTTCAGTTCAAAGTTTTAAATTTACTTACATTCAAGTCACTCCTTTCAATTTTATCGAAATGAGCATCAGCCCAGTACAAATATTGTCCGTCCTGTGTTAAACCATTAGGCCATTGTAAGCCGCCTTGAATGAGAGTACGTCTGCCTGTGCCATCTGTATTAATTCTTTCTATTTTTGCTACGGCACCCCAATTCGTCCAAAACAACCATCTAAAAGTTAATTAATAAGGTAGGTAGGTAGGATTTAACCTGCGCAGGTAGGTGGGTACGTGGTAGGTAGAAGATAGCCAGAAATAGATGAAAAAAGGAAAGGGTAGATTGGGGTGTGTAGGTAAGTCGGTTGGTAAGTAGATTGGGCATGTAGGTTCGGTAGGTAGGTAGGTAAAGGTGGTGGGTAGAGATATAGATGGGGAAGTAGGTGGGGTAGGTCGGGTAGGCAGGTGGATAAATTAGGTAAGTAATGTTGAAAGGCTTATTAACAGTTAGGGTAGTAAGAGATAGACACTGAGAAGGAGAGATTTATGTCACATAAAGTTATCTATCTGACTTTTGGAACATGATAACTATCTAGTGTTAGGTAGGTAGAGGAATTTTCGTGTACATAGGTCCAGACAACATCAAAAGATTACGTGATAACCATTTACACTGTTTCGAAACTCCAGCTTACTTGTTTTTCTGATGCAGTACTAACGCCCGAGGTTTGTCAAGGCCGGGGATAAATGAAGCAACATTCGCGCCATCCAGCAGCGAACGAAAAACTGTACCAAGCTCCGCATCGGACCAGTACAACTGTTGGGCTTCAGGATCAACAACCATACCGTCTGGTATAAGAACTTGATTGCTAGATGGCAAGGAAACAAAAAATACAAAGTTATGGTACAAATCATATTTGGTAGCAAATGAAGTAAGAAGCAGTTTTAATTAGTTGAAATATTTGTTAATCAGTTTACTTCTACAACAAAACAAGATTACTGTACAATTAAATGCCATAACCTTTAATACCTCACAATAGCTTGTTCACCAGTCCCATCCAAATGAGCTCTGTAAATTTTCTTTTCGCCCGAATCTCCCCAGTATAAATACTTGTCTTTTGTGTTATAGAAGAACGCAATAATGTGCTTTCCTTGGATTGGTATTCGTGCAAATGAAACGCGAGTCTCGGCATAATACACACTTACAGACCATATTGAACTTGCTGTTGAATAAAGGAGGGTGGCGTCCGGCTTTGCAGCTGCAAAGAAAAAGATTCGTAATTCTTACAAGACCATTTAATGCAAATATGTGAATATAATATAACACATAAATATCACACAAACATGTTAGCATGTAATCTTTCCGTCCTTGGTATTATAGTTTAAGAGTAAATGGAATTCAAAACCTGCTCAAATCATTTATACTAGATACCATTTTATCAGTTTAGTATTTCAACAAGTAAGAGCTCGTGTACAAGAAAATCTATGGTGTTTGAGAGTCTAATGCTCCCAAAGCTACTTAATGCTTCTCAATGTTAACAGAAATGTTTAATGCAAAACAACAACTGGACATTTGATCGCAGGGCATTCCATACAATCCCAGGCATCGCATGCATTGTCAGGCCACCTATCCAGTGCCAGGTCATCCATGCAGTCTCAGGTCATTCCATGCATGTGCCAGGTCATCCCATGTATGTTCCAGGCCATCCCATGCATGTGCCAGGCCATCCCCTGCAGTCCCAGGCCATCCCATGCATGCGCCAGTCCATCCCATGCATGTGCCAGGCCATCCCATGCAGTCCCAGGCCATCCCATGCATGTGCCAGGTCATCCCATCCATGCGCCAAGTCAATCTATGCAGATCTAGGCAACCCCATGTAGGTACTGCTGACACTGTTCAATTACGGACATACAATGAAAATCTGATTTACTACCTGTCAGAAAACATTTCATTCCATCTAAAGCCAGTGTGTATGAAGGTGGACAAGAACACACTCTGCCACTGGCTAAACTTGTGCATGTATGACTACAGCCACCGTTATCCTTTATACATGTAGGAGCGTAATTCCCTGCAGCTGTAATGGAAATGTCATGGATTATAAATATCTGAAATGCTCGGTAAAAGTGCTAAAAGCTATCCGAGAACCCCCCCCCCCCCCAAACTAATCTTGACCATCGATTTATTTTGTATTTGGACATTTCAAAAAAAACTAGATTCATACGAATCTATATTAATATGAAAATTAATGGATTAATATGAATCTAGCTTTTTTCATATCTCTGAGGATGGTCCTGAAATAGACATTTCAACCTAAATGCTTTAAACTCCTTTTTCACATGTAAACTAAAATGCACCGCTTCTTGGTTTAGTGTTATCACAGGATCAACCCAAGTTAAATTACCATGCATTTATGTTAGGTGATTCTATCAATTCTAAACTTTCCTTTTCATCTCATATAAAACAAAGAATAAATTTCATTGCATTAACTCAGGATAGCTTCATCTCTTCTATAACTGTTCTCTTTAGAGGACCAGCTAGGATAACTTTTGCGGAATAGTCCTGTCAGTTTGAACTGTTCTTCCTATATATAACAGGCAGAAACCTACACTAAACTGTCTTTATTCCTACTGGAAAGCTTTTTCAGTTCTATACTGTTCTCTATAGAAGCCTAATAAGGATATACTCGTATTGACTCAGTGTTGTAACAGGAGAAAACCAAAACTGAAATGACTTTGTTATACTGGATATCTGTGTTAGTTTTATACTGTCCTCCTTGAAGATCCACTAAGGATATTTTCTTATTGATCCAGTGCTGTGTCAGACGGAAATCTAAACTGAACTAACTTTGTTGAAACTATACCTGAAGCTGACCATACCTGTATTTCGTGGCAGACAAACGTCCTTCATGGCACATCTCTCACCGGCCGCACAACTGGTACAGCTGGACTGCTGACCAGGTGCAATATTCTTCACGAATAACACTCGACTACCACTCACGACTTGTTGGTACACAACAAATGCTCGACTCTCCTTTGAATTGTACAAAACCTTCGCGCTACTTTGAGTTCCAAGGATTGGATTGAAGGCACCATCTTTGACCAAATAGCCACTGAGTCGAGAACCTTCTTCCCAAATCATGATATGACCGTTGCTTGTCGGTAGAAAACACGAGGCCGAATTTTGAACGTTCTCATGTTGTGAACAAGCATGGGAATCCAGTTCTTTTGCAAAAGTTCCTGGAACTCCGACCACACTGGCGGAACTGATCACTTTCCTTCCGTTCACCCGGTTGTTCCAAAACACAGTTAACCTACGTGTTTGAAAAATATCTCTATAACCTGCTCTTATTCGTGTCCGACATACAAAGGAGCTTAAATTTACAGTGCAGATAATTTTAGTTGCATGACTGCTATGTACGTTCCTACCGAAAGTACAAACAAATTATTACTGTGTAGACTAAAGATACGCAGCCATAAAAAAAACAAGCAATTGAGTGAAAATTGAGAAGTAGAAATAGTTGGGAAGGCATTCGTAGGACTTCTCCCTCACTCACTCTCACTCTCTAAGAGTTTTAACATAACACATACCATCCATTTTTCTCGTCAAAGTATCCATCAAGATGAGCATTCATCTCGCTTGTATAACCAACCAAATGCCTGGTCGATGTACTACCTAACGTTAACAGTCCTCCGGTAGCGTTCGCCTTGGTAACTAAGATAATGTACGGATATTGCTTCAGCTTATCGCTCGGGTTTGTGACCGTTGCTGCATATTGTGGAATTTGATAGACAATGTAGACTTGTCCAAATTTTGTGTCCATAAACAGACTGCCTTCAAGGACTTCGCCTTTAAAGAGCGCCTTTAAAGAGAAGGGCTTTCCATCAGCCTTGATGAAGACAACGAGGAGTGTTTTTGGCGAGTTTACCAACATGCTAATTAGAACATATCCACCTAGAAAAATTAAACAGTTTGTTGACACGTACAGTTTAAAACTTATCTCTGGATACATAAACAGAAAAGACACAGATTTCAGTGCATCTTGCACATGCAATTGATATTTAACAATTAGATTACGAGCTTGAGATTTCTTTGCAGTGGTACTTGACGAGGACGAAGCCCGAATCAGCTATCAGCTGATAGAAATCGAGAGAGAGTATATAATCTACTTGTTTTTGTAGAATCAGAAAAGAATCATGAGGAAATATTCAACAAAAAATTTGATTCTGAAACAATCTTTTAAAAAGAAATCCCTAGGAAGACTATTCTTTCTAATATATTAGTTTGGCTCAATAAATTACAATAAATATGTGTATTTAAGCTTTCATAATGATTATTTAATATGAATTTATTAAACCAAACTTATTCTGCCATCAATTATTGGGCTACTTAGGGTAACATTACAATGTCGAGTAACACCACAAAAATCATTTGCACCTGAGTACATAACACCAATCCACAATAAAAACCAAAATCAAGAACACTTTCTCCTATATGGAGAAGAGTTTCTGGACATGGGCTTAACTATACTCAAAAGATATTTCACTCACCCGATCCAGCATTGTACATCAACTTTGGTTCCACCACGGAGCGAAATCCACCCGATAATTTAGCGTTTACCAACATGTAAGGATTGCTTTTTCTGGTCGTCTTGTGTCCATACACAGTTTGTGCGACGATGATGTGCGCGCCACCTTGAATGGATGGCGCGCTGAGTTGCCAGGCCACTAAATATTCTCGTGTGGTGGGATTAAATGCCACGGTCGGGTGGCCTTGTTCCGCTGTGCAAAGGATAAACAAATTCATTTATTTCCTGCCACAAATTGAGCATGGATATAGTGTTTTAACGTATTAAAAAAGAATATGATTGTAGTAACAGATGGTAGTTATGAATGATCCATAGCTACCACGTAGCGACTCTTTCTATAGGAATAACTTTGTGGTGCTTTTGGACACCTTTGGATCGCTTTCCAGTGGATCAGATTGGTGTACATCCTAACTCTCGACTTATTAGCTTTAAACTACTACAGCCATATCAGTTACAACTACTGTCCGTTTTAAACGAACCAATTTTGAGCGCAACAAACCGATTATTCCTATGACTTTACATTGCTTTACTGGTTTTAATGGCGAGGTTTAGATTTCATCCACCAGCTCTACTGCTACCTTCGTATGTACGTTTTAGGAAATTAGATGTGTTGGTCTATCCGACTGACTAGTCAGGTTCTTTCTAGGCCTGGAAGAGGCAGCACAACCGAACCTCGTTAATCGCGAGGTTCAAATGTAACTTGAGTTCTACCACTACTATTTCAATCCATCTTTTAGCCAATTAGATGTGTTGCATCCATCCGATTAACCAATCAGGCTCTTTGTATGTTAGGCAAAGGTAGCGGTTTTAAAGTCACATCCAAACCTCGCTAATCATAATAAAGCGTAGTCTCCATTTAGTCGTGAATGCGCATAGTGATGGTATCAAAAAGAACGATGTGATAAAGTAAGAACGCCAATCTACACTTAATATGACTAATTGAATAGAAGAAGAAAATGTAGATCTACACTATATTACATCGTCCAGAATGATTTCGCTACGATAGTTACGACCATATGGAAACTAGGCTTAATTTGTGTCTTAGTCGACAACAACGTGTTTGGCTTACTTGAAATTCCCCCAAGAGTGAAATCGATTATTTGTCTATCCAGAATCAGTCCTTGGCTATTCACCCGCAGTCCATAAACCCGGTCAGCCTTGTTGTCGTTGTTTTGATCGACGTCAAAGACAACTAAGTATTCGTTGCGAAATGCATTGTATGCGACACTGTGATACAATACGTTCCCTCGGATGATGTTGGGCATGATCTGGGCTGGTATACCACCGACATTGTCGAAGGTCCCAAAAAACGAGATCTGAAAAAGAAATATTTTTAAATATCATTAAAATGATTAAGAAAATACGCATATTAATTAAAACTAACTTTCCTCAAAGCTGGGTAACTTTAAAAGTACCCAGCAAAATGCGTGTAGCGCTACATACGTAGTATAAATACTTTACTATATATACGTTGAAGTTCTAAAACTGTGTTAAATTGAACTGATTGATTTTTTCGATTCAATGAAAAAGTCAATATAGTGTAACTGACTAAGATCTCGATAGGGTTCTCTCTTCCAGTAATAACCAATTCGAAAGAATTCCTGTACAAAGACATGTCCCAATCAAATGAAGAGCTTTGTTCGCTTTAAGCCATCTAAAATCCTACCTGTTTAGGAACAACGTTTTGTGTTTCTTCTCCTTTGTGGTTCACAACGGTGATGGCATAGAACAGACCAGTTCCAGTAGGAGGGAATTTGTCAATCCATTTTTCCACCTGTGCATTTTGTAGTTCTGCTATGTGTTTTCCTGAGGCGATGGGCGTGAGGCCAGAAACGCTGGCGAAAAAGTTCGTCTCACGATAGATGTTGTAGTGGCTGAAATCTGCATTGCTACTGTGGAATGCAGCACTAAGTTGAAAAAAAAACCAGGAAAGTAAGTATATACAGTATAGGTTTATTTATCAATATCAATCAAACCGGAAGACCTTCTTTCTAATAATGGAAATTGATCAAGTTTGCTCTCGAATAAAACCCAACCTGTTACCTGTGAGGAACGCTTGGTTTAACCCATCGTAGTGTGATCCCGTTGCATTCTTGTGAAACAGAAAGATCTATAGCAGCAAGATGTTGGACCTGTCGTTTTTCGCGTTTTCGTGTGGTTTCCCTGTCATCTTCTGTGTTCAAAAAAGATGCATCCTCGCCTTTTCCAAAAGTTGGTAGTGACTTGTCATCTAGTTCTGAAAACATGACACAATTATCCAGACTCAATTTATTCTACCTTCGTCTGTTTCGGTTAACTTTATCCGGTCCGAACTGTTGGAAACTCAATTCTCTCCCCCAAAGGCTAGTTGCTTACCTTATCCCCCTCCACCCAGTGACCCAGACCCACCAACATCAATGTTGTTTCCGTGCCAAGAAAGCATTAATAAATATTATTATACTTTATCACTGAAGTACCAGCGAATGGCAGCGATAGGTGGACATAGAGAGCGAAGTTCCTCCAGTTTAACCTGCCTACTTTAACCTGCTACACTGCGAGAAAAACCTTATATAGCATGCACAGGAGAGATCAACTACCATCTAACTCTCTCAGATGAAACAAAACACCAGAGGTTCAACAGTCAGACGCGCAAACCGTATCTATTAAGTAAACTACTTATAATTTTAACAACATTAAGGCCCGCTTTTCATCTCAAAAAAAAGTGCACAGAAACGGCAGGTAGGACGAATTCATAGGACTTTAAACACAACTGCGCATATTCAAGCACTTTCGTCATTCAAAGTCTTGACATTCAAGGGCATTCAAGAACACATCACTCAATGTGTCGCTTACCATTGTTATCCTCAACCGTTGCACTCAAGCCTTCATCAAGCTCGTCAAGACGATATGATCGCGCATTCCTTACGACTCTTGGCTCAGCATCACTTGCCCACACCACACAGCATACTGTGAAAATCAAATGAAACCGCAGGTCAAACCGATGTTCAGAGAGTCAAAGCATAGAACGCGTTCTTTGCGCCAGGCTTGAATAATTTGCGTTCAAGCTCGACGTTTTCCATCACGCAGATTGCATAACAACCTGACAACAAGTAACACTAATGCGTGATGTTATTAGAAAGATCGAAACGAATTGTATGTAGTGAAGTTTGAAAGCGTATATAACTGCGCACCTTATTAAAGTCGAGATTAAAATCGTAAAGCGGAACAACAGTATCTCGATCATATGATCTGTTTCCGTAACGTTTGTTATCAGAAAATTTTTCGAACATTTGGAATTTAAATTACTCGCATTCTAATCCGAAATTAGCCCGTTTGCGCAACGATACAAACGTACAATGTTCTGATTTTAAATATTATAGACCGACGCACATGTAATCTATCGAGGCAAATGCGCGCGCGCAACTGACTATGTAGCTTAGAACTAACCTGAAATCAATAGAAACACGGCGACTCTGAATACATTTCTACACTCCATCGTGATACAAGCCTAACTGAAAGCAGAGTAGTTTGTCTGTCGCTTTTATATTCTAGATTGAGCAATTTTTATCAGGAAGTCGCGCTGAAACGGAAATTTTTATGATGTACATGACCCTAAGTAAATCCCTCACAAACAGCTTATTGTGTCAACACCTGATAAAGGTGATGATGGGTTATTAAGAATACTCACGAGAACTTCAAGTCAAGAGGAAGTTAGTTTTGTTTTAGGAATCTATTTTAACTTTATTTATTTTTTAGATCTATTGATGTTTAGACTCAAGTTATTGATTATTCATTATGTATTTTATACCCTTGCCTGCCTTTTTTCAATTCAGTGTTTATTTCTCAGATGTCGGAAAAGCGCAAATTAGCATGTATTCCGCGGGGCATTTTTACCAGGTCAGGGTCAAGTTCCTTCTGTGGAGAAAAACATTTTTATGCGAAATATGATGATTTGACAGAATTCTTACACTTATTTCGCTTTCGCAGTTGAACTGATCTCTACTCACTACGAAGCGTTTTCTTGGCAAGAGATAATTTAATGGCATTATTTATTTGCTGTAATCCAAATTTCGAGGACAATCTTTGCGCAGAATTTCGCCGTCGTCAGAATCAAGCGATTAATGAAGGTTGTATAGGTGGTAATAATATCTGTGTCGAGTGCAATTGAAAAAAATATCTGATTCATCAATGAGTTTTTCAGAGGGACGAGTCTTAAAAATTAATGAATGTAATATGTTTGAAAATCAACCTCATCAAATCCTGTCTTCCAAATTGTGCAAAAGAAGATATTTACCAAGCCAGTAGACAAAGTCTAATATGAAAGTATCTTTCCAGACGTTTAAACTAGCACAGAAATTACTTTTTCGCATCAGCATGTGTGGTGTTTTTGCACTACTTATCCAATCAGAAACGGATAGTCGCACATATATGTAAAGATAGAATCAGTGCATTCCTATGGTTTATGTCACCTATAGTACCTTATATATGCCTTATTTGAGCCAGATTCGTTTCCGCTCGGGTCATGGGAAGCTTATGATTTTGCTATTTGATATGCAGCTTTTATTGAAACAACCAACAGAAAAGACAATTAAACCCGTGTAATAGGATCATTATGTTTTGATGTAATAGTTGAAACATGAGTTCCTCATACAAACACCGAAGAGTTGAAAGGGGGCAAAGTCGAGTATTTCTCTAAGAGCTTCGAGTGTTTCAACGTACTTCTCAAACGAGCCAGTATTTAACGAGATAATCAAAGAGAAAGTAGGCCTGATTTTGTTTTTCCTCCGATTTCCAAACTATATCTGACATTTTTGAGAGTATTAATTGAAGACGTTCTCTGTCTTGAAAAATATTTATTAATTTTTGACAAAGTATTTACTACTGCATATATTGTATTAGGTTTCAAGTTACACACCACTTATTTTACTAGCGTCCTTTGAGCTTTATTTGTAATCTGCCCGTCGAAGGCTATAGTCTGATAGCCGAAAGCTCGTATTTTAAAAAATATTTTCACGTCAGAAAACGTCTTTAATTTGAATATGTTTAACCCTCAGGGGCAACGCATTATCTATGTTTCCTACACTTGAGAGTATCCAAAAAGAGGCTTTACTACAATTTTCCATATATAAATGTTCAGTTTTCTTCCTTTATTGATGAGTATTGTGGACTTCAAGTTGGAAAAATGAGCTATTTATATAAATAAACTCAGTTCAGTTTAGACAGCTGTTGTGTTTGGAATGATAATAGATGTCCAGTGCTATAACATGGCACCCTGCTGGTTGTTAACGACAGTAAGCTGAAGCCATACCGTGCCAAGAATACTTCAAAACAACAAATTAAGAAAATAAACACAGAGAGCGTGTCTTTGCGTGCAAGATTACATCTAAACATCACTCTCAAGCAAGTAATTTATTGAATTTAAATGGCAAAATATAACTCATCTGATATCTCATTATGGGAAACTACGTCAATCTATATAGCCACTCTGCATGGTGTCCCCCAAAAGTAAGACTGTAAATAGAAATTATGTATCCTATTATTCTGAGCACTATGGTAAACGTACTCCTAAAGATGCTTAAACGTCTGCCTCTGGGTTTTAAAATAACTCCTACAGCAATAAAAGTCAAAATACAAGTAAGTCATACGACGAGTTCGAGTAAGAATAATGGTTCAGTAAACTATATGATGATAGATGAAAAAATGGTTCATAGCTAATTACACTAAAGGCCGTTTGCCAATATGCCCGGGCGGGACTCACAGACTGCGGGAGTTGCGGCCTTTGGAAATCTGCTCACGCGGGCGTGACAGGCTTCCAAAACGATGGACGCTTGAACTTCACCTGTGCGAACGAAGGAACTGTAATGAAAAACGGCCTTCATTCTTTATATGGAATGTAACTACAGTGAAAACGCATAAAGCATGATAATTTCCAGGGTATCACATTCCATATAGTTTTAAATTTTCAACAAAATTTTAACATTTATAAACTACATTAGGTATTTCAAGTTCAAATACATGAATTTCATACACTGAGTTCATATAACCTCCCCACTTCCTGTGCTAGGCTGTTATTTGCATCTACGTACCTTTGAGAACCAAATTGATGCTGAAGTGGAAAAGGCTTTTATTATTTTAAAGAAATGAACAATATATATAGTCGATAAAATAATTAGGTAACAAGATTAAGATGATTATATTTATTCACTGCGGTAATTTATAATTTTAAATTATCATTTATGGTGCTTTGTTTGTTGTTAGTAGAATCATACTAGCATACTGATCCAAATGATGTAATTTGATTGGCTACTCTACTCGCAATCTATTGCTCGATAGATGGCAAGTAGAAAAACAATTATTTTTCTGGTGTATTTTTTCAACTCAAAGACCATTTGTAATAGTTTTTTCAGCAAAATGACTTAACAATCAATTATTTATCTCAGATTCTACTAAAACAATTAGATTACTCGCTTTTAATTTCCAGGCGTTCATGATAGTTGATTCGGGCTTCGCGCTCATCAATTATCACAGCATAGAAATCTAAGAGTTTCTAGTCGAATTGTTAATTAGGTTAATATATTTAATATACAAAGTTTTTACAAAATGTAACAACAGTTTATAAAATAATTTGTTAACAACAATATCATTATGGTTATCAGTTCTTTACAGATTAACAATAGAAAACCATATTTTTTTATTAAAAGTATTGAGTTTATGTTTAAATAGACTTTACTTTCTTTTAAAATTTATTTTAGATTGATAAGTCTCTTTACCAAATGTTTTAGCGACATTCAATCATACAAAATACGCTATTCTATTGATAGTTCCCCGACTTTTGCTCGCTTTATTAGCCCAGAATTTCCCCCAACTTGGGGTGAATATGGTTTTTGATGTATACCTCAAATGTAAATTAAATACTATCCTCACTAATTTCAATGCTTTCTGTTACGTTAAAGGGCCCAACCTGTGATTTTTTGAACCAACGTCTCTGCCTGAAAGTTCTGAGTTGTTTTATGTGTCTCTTTTTCATCATTTGAGCTCGGTGACAGATGTCAGAGGCCGTTTTAAGAACACATTGATCGAGTG
The DNA here is from genome assembly GCA_963855995.1 of Muricea muricata. Lineage (NCBI taxonomy): Eukaryota > Metazoa > Cnidaria > Anthozoa > Malacalcyonacea > Plexauridae > Muricea > Muricea muricata. The sequence continues at coordinate 10,858,377 of OY979725.1, forward strand.
TTTTAACATTTTCGGCTTTCATCTCATCCTCACCTGTAAAGTTGGCATTAAGAGTGATTGCGAGGTTGGAACATGGATACTTGTTCTGTGGGGTTTTGTTCCTAGTGTGGCAGGGTATCGTACGATGCAGTATGGTATGGTATGTGGTGTGGTGTGTATGTGGTGTGGTTTCGATGTGGTGTGGTTTCGATGTGGTGTGGTGTGTATGTGGTGTGGTGTGGTGTGGTGTGGTGTGTATGTGATGTGATGTGGTATGTATGTGGTGTGGTGTGTATGTGATGTGATGTGGTGTGTATGTGATGTGGTGAGGTGTGGTTGGGTTTCGATGTGGTGTGGTGTGTATGTGGTGTGGTAAGGTGCGTTATATACTATATGCCCATGGTTGACATTGATAAACAAGCGCTATCACGTACATAGTGTGACGTATACTGAATGATCTGCCTAAACATATCAAACACTACAACTCATTACCTAATGGTTTAACCTTAGACGCCCTTCTCACTCTTCTGATCAATTCATAAATCAGTCCCAAGCCCCCAGCAGCAGCAAGGGCACACAGAGAAAGGAACAATGTTTTCTTATACAGCGTTGCTGTTGGGTCGAAGATATTGGCCAGTTCTTCTTCAACATTTATTTTATCAATCTTGGAAGAAAACAGAAAATAATATTTCAATGCGATAATATCTCAAATTAACGTTTTCAAGGTAAAGTTTATTATAATTCTCTTTATATAAATTCTTAATTCCGACTGGTCAATCTACCTGCAAATAACTGCGTACAAATAATACTCTGAGCAAGCGCATTGATTCCAGTTTGGTAAACAATGGCTGCTCGCTTTGCTGAACATGCTAATGGTTTGTGTAAAAAGCTTGCTTTTCCTAATTCTTATAAGAAATTATGTAAGAGAATGATAAAACAATTATTGAACTCGGCTCTCGCAAAATATCGTGATTTGTCGGTAGCTCGCAGATCGATTATTTCCCTCTGCCTTTGGCATTGGCAATTAATCGATCTTGTCGCCACCGGCCACAAATCATGATATTTTGTTAAAATTTGTTCAATAATTGATAAATATACCTGGTGTCATTTTTTTATGGCTCTCTGTGGCAGCTAAAAAAATTATTATCCAGGGCCAGTTATTCAAAGCTGGTTTAGCATTAACTCTGGGTTTTTAAACATACTGTCTTGGTTTGTGCATTTGAATGCATCCCTGTCTTTTAAAACATGGCAAAAGAAAACTTTCATTTATCCAGGCAAGATTTATGAAAAATATTTTCAAGTTTAGAAATATACGCTCTTGGAAAATTTGCTTTAAATTTTGAGTTCGCCAGAGTTAAGTTAACCTACTTTTGGTCAACTGGCTCCGGTGAACAGAGGTGTCATTCTTTCTCATAACCGACTCACGAGAGCATTAAGATAACTGAAAACAGGCCTACCATTGCATGTAGCCCTTCGAGAGTAGGGGGGGGGGGGGGGGGAGGAGATTATTGTAAGGCATTTGTTACTAACATTGACCCCTACGGCATGGTGCCAGAAAAAGTTCTTACATAATGAAGCTGTCATCCACAGGTATACAAGCGTTACAAGGTTTCCATGGTACCCTTACCGTTTTGGCCATTTCCAAATTTTCGGCAATATGACTGAATTTTCGGCAATATGACTGAAACTGATTTGGCTTTTTCTACTTTTCATGTACCAATCAACGCATTTCCGCAATCTCGAGCTCCTTCCTGCCCACACGATGCCGTACGCGGACCGATAGTCCTTGATCTTTTTCACAATTAGATTTGGATTTTTGAAAAGATCTTTGCGACTGCCAACCACGTAACCGTCCAGTAGGATTCCGTCCACTTCGCCAGTAAGTAAAGCTCCGTAAAGTTCGTCTAATGTTTTGTAGGCCCTCACTATAAAGAGAGGAGTCGTTAAGCCTTGGTCAAACTGTTCCAACATGTCTTTGAATCATCATGTTATTTTGTTGGTTAATGAATGGCCGGCCAATTGCGTTTACCGACCAAACCAACACGCAGTTGTTGGTAGAACATGAAATATTCACTGCCAAACGGGCAAAAAACTCATTATTATACCTTTATTCATCTTTGCGTTCAGCCGGAGGCCTAGTTGAAAATCTGGACTTAGATCTATAGCGCCGACCTAAAACAACAAAATGAGCTTTAAAAGAAAATTATAAGGAAGAAAAGAACTTTATGGTATGCAAAATATGAAATTACAAGAAAGAAAAGAACTTTATGGTATGCAAAATATGAAATTATAAGGAAGAAAATGACTGTATGGTATGCAAAATATGGAATTATAAGGGAGAAAAAACTTTATAGTATGCAAAATACAAAATTCTAAGCAGTGGCGGATCCAGGGTAAGTCAAAATAAATTATAGCAGCTCAATTTTAAATTCAAAATAACTTTATAACGATGTCATAGGTTATGAATTTCAAAAGAATAAAATCTAACCAATGAAGTTGCTTTGAAAGTATTTTAAAATGTAAATATATCGTAGAATGAGATGTGGTAATTTATTTTGACTTACGCTAGATCCGCCACTAATTCTAAGGAAGAATGGCATGGCATGGCATAGTATGATATTGTATAGTATGGCACACTTGAACACATACCTTAGTGCCATATATAATCTTCTCTACATGAGTTACAGATAAAGTGAGTGACGATGCAAGGTTACCAACCATGATGCCAGTAACAACCAAACCTGTCAGAGTCCATGCGATTGCAAATACTCGTCCTAGTTTTGTTCGTGGTGATCGGTCACCATAGCTTCATATTTAAAAAAATAATGAGAAAAATTAAACGAGCTCTATATAGACGAAATGGATTGTTAATATCGATGTCAAACTATTCTTCGTGAAGCATCGAACAACAAAGCTAAATAAATATGGTCGGTAAATTGAAAAGTTTGTAGAGGACCTTCAAAGAATTGTTCAAGTAACTCAAAAACAAATAAGCGTATCCTCCTATTAAATATGTGTTTTGTTGATGGAACAGACATTTCAGAACTTTCCCACCAGCAGTTTTAAAGTGCAATCATCGAGTACTCCATGCCTGAACACAAACCCAGTGTAACTAAACATAGACGCTCCGTCTTCGCCTACGATGCATAACGGAATTCGAGCCGAGTTTTTTGGTTATCGTGAAGTTTCTGCGCGTGTCATTTCCCTCGCGTGTTTTCCAGTAGAACACGCGATATCCGCGCAAAATGCCATTTATGAAATCTGGAGGAACGGGTTCAAATTCAATACGCAGACTTCTCGAACTGGAGTTGAACACTTGAATGTGATTCGGCGGTGCGTCCGGTGCTAGAAATATGAGAGATATAAAATATAAACCTGGTTTCTTTATCACTGCCGGAATAGTGAAATAACTGTGTCAAAGTGACTCATGTAATTATTTACTGAGAGACAAAACGAGTGAATTTACCAGTGGGATTTACTCAACGGGCTATTGACTGATTGCCAGGGTGTTCGAGGGTAACTAGGGTCATTTACTGATCTCAACGCTAAGGCAGCCCTTTTTCCTCAAATATTTCGAGATCTTGAGTAAAGATTCAACCAGTTGAGTCATGGCCTTCCAGTTTAGAAGAAAAGACCGCACAAAGTGGTCATGTTATATGTAAACAACGAGTTTGAGTGTTTCATCACGGGATCCAAACACGAAAAAACGGTATGTTTTATTGTTTTCGAGTGTTTGGTCCCCTGATGAACACGAGAAACGAGTTGTTTACATAACATCTCAAACGAAAACATTTGATTGGCTGTTCAATTTATTAAGCGCTAACGGGGGACCTATGAAAGTAATTTGTTTTGTCTTTGTGAACAATGGAGATAAGTATTCTACTTCCTGCTTTTGTAAGTTAATTTCTATAGTCCATTGTAAGACAGAAATGCGTAGAGCGTGTAGAATTTATTACGGATCTTGATCATTTGAACATGAGCGAAGAGGGAGTAATTAGGATGAATTTGTAATTAGGATTTCAGTTATTAGATGAAAACCGTTTTTGAACTAACAACAGTGATGGTATACGATTTTTAGCGTGTTTCCTTGTGTTATCCAACGTCAATCATGTGACGAATTAGGGCGAGTTCATTCGCTAATTTGCTCATGAATTATTAATGAGTTGAAGATATGTGTGTCAATGCTTTTCTGTGAGTTCAACTTTAACGTAGGCGATCTACTTTCGTCAAACCAAATATCATCAGAGACATTCTTAGGAACCTGGCACAGCTTTTGTGTGTCCGAGACTTTACACAACCCGCCAAAGCTCTAGCTAGAAAAAGAAACATCCCAGAAAGAAATTTGTAAAACTTGCAAAATAATTACTTTTAAAGTTCGTGTCGTGACTAATACAAAAACAAAATATATCAATTCAGCCAATCACGACGTTCCTAGTCACCAGTCCAACCTCGGTCACCCCCCCAGTCCAAAAAGTCGAACGTCCAAGCCAAACCGACGCACAATGGCGGATGACTTTCCCATCTGAGAATTAGTAACCCTCGCCGCTGGCTTGGGACAATCAACAGCTTAATATGTTTGTTTCGTTCTATCAACATTTGCCTACCTTCGTCAAGGGCTCCACTGCGGTCTTCGCCGTCGGACGCGTCTAAAGCTGCTTCGATCTTACCCAAAACGTTTGCATTCAGCACGTACCGAACTTTGTTGCGCTTATATTTGAAGTCCGGCATCGGCGAGTGTTCACGCTTGCGTGCGCACGATTGCTTGACGTTCGTTCCTTTGATTTGTTTTAATAAGGTCTTGAGGCGCTTATCCGACTCTCTCTGTCCGTCTAACTGCTGTTCAACCGGGTATCATTGCATCATTCTGGCTTCTAGTCTAGAACTGCATATGAGTTTGTATGCATTTTATTTAGGACAGATAATCTCAACTGTTTTAGGGTAAGTTGACCATGACGGTCAACATGGTAACGCTGCTCGAACACCAATTCGGGGCGAAACATCCCAAACTGACCACGCCCAAAGACGATGCTTTCGCCATAGTGCTATATACCAAACCATAAAAGCTACGGTTATTCTGAGGTGCTAATGTGGTTCAAAGATGGTGCTTTTAGGGGTGGTCATTGGTAAGTGTGAAATGTCTAGCACTCATATTTCACAAGAAAATGAGCATGCAATACTCATGGTCAAATGTCAATTTATGTCGTACACATTTAGATAAACAGCACTGGAATAAAATTACATTTTTTTCTAAATCGTTTCGATAGAAACATAATTAAGTCTTATTTAAATATATGTTTATTATTTTGTGTACAATAGTTAATATTTTGTGCCTAAAATAATCATTTGAAATGTACATACTTCATGCAAATTGACGTATTTGGCCAAATTCGCCACTTTACTCCGCTGTTCACACCGATGCTCGTTGAAATCCTTTCGAGTACTTAAGTCAACTCAGATATGATGGTATTAGGCACATTCCTAACGGGTTTTAACAAAGTTTCAAGTAGATCATAACTGTTTAACCATCGACGGGGTAAAACCTCAACTTTGTTTAAATTCGGCGCCATTTTGTTGTCCCGTTCGGTTGTCAACAGTTCGATTTTGTTATAACTCCATCCAAGCCATTTTAATTGCACTATTGACAAAAATAACCTTTCGTTAAGGATATCATTCATATCAAACTAAAATTATGAATAAAAGATACAAAATGCGGTATTAAACCATTCTTTAAAATGTTGCCCGTGCGTCTTTAAAAACATTCCGTACAAATCTCGCGCGGACCACAGTTAATAGAGCAGATAGTTTGGAAACTCATTAGAATAACAATATAATATTATCTATGTTGGTCAACGTTTATGCAAAAATCTGGTTTTTCATCGTCACATGTGTATTGTGTTTTTGCCAAATCAACCAATATTCTTGAATTACCCTATTGTTCAAGTCGCGGACGGCTAACTTTCCTAAAACGTTGCTATTGGTTAGTTAGGTAAAAATACAATACGCACGTGACGACGAAGGACCTTATTTCTGCATAAAAACATACAAAAACATACTTATATTGTAGTTCTGATGGGTTTCCAAACTATCTAGCTCGATTACCTATGCGAGGACAAAGTGGCCGTTCATGAAATTAGAAGAAGACTGCGTGTGACGACAGACACCTAAGACTTCTTATATTAACCTTAGTTTAATTTAAACTAAAATTACGAATGTTATTTAACGAAAACTACTTATTTAACTTATAATTAATATTTTAAATTTTTCCTCAGTTGCGCATAAATATGCATTAAAAAACTTTCAGCACTGGTAGTAATAATCATTCAATAATTGTAATTTATCCACACTGAGAAAAACCGTTTAACGTTAAGACATTAACAAAGATCTGGACATTTCTGGGTAAAGCCGAATATTTTGCACAATGGTATTAAAACGCAAAAGCTTTTAAGGATTTTTGTAGGACCCCCAGGTCTTCATAATGACTTCATCGCCAGAGGATTTTCAATGTCATTCTAGCTGACAAAACATTAAGAAATGTCTCTAGGTTTTTAGCCGATAACAATGAAGATTTCATCACGTCTGTACAATAATATAATTTTTTGTTCATTTGTACCTGCTATTACTTCCATTTCATTAATTCTCGTTGTGTCCTGTTGTCACCCCCCCCCCCCCCCCCGCCGTCACAGTCCTGCCAACGGAATGTTTTTAAAGACTCATGAGCAACATTGTACAGGATAGTTTAACAGCGCATGATATCGTTAACGAAAGGTTAGATTCGTCAATAGTGCAATTAAAATAGCTTGGATGGAATTATAATTAATGGTCGAATTGTTGACAACCGAACTGGACAACAAAATGGCGCCGATTTTAGACAAAGTTGAGGTTTTACCCCGTCCATGGTTAAACAGCTATGATCCACTTGAAACTTTGTTAAAACCCGTTAGGAATGTGCCTAATACCATAATATCTGAGCTGACTTAAGTACTCGGAAGGATTTCAACGAGCATCGGTGTAAACAGCCGAGTAAAGTGGCGAATTTGGCCAAATACGTCAATTTGCATGAAGTATTTACATTTCAAATGATTATTTTAGTCACAAAATATTAACTATTGTACACAAAACAATTATATATTTAAATAAGACTTAATTATGTTTCTATCGAAACGATTTAGAAAAAAATGTAATTTACTTCAGTGCTGTTTATCTGAATGTGTACGACATAGATTAACATTTGACCATGAGTATTGCATGCTCATTTTCTTGAGAAATATGAGTGCTAGACATTTCACACTTACCAATGACCACCCCTAAAAGCATCATCTCTGAACCACATAAGCACCTCAGAATAACCATAGCTGTTATGGTTTAGTAGGTAGCACTATGGCGAAAGCATCGTTTTTGGGTGTGGTCAGTTTGGGATGTTTCGCCCCGGATGTATTCAGCACCCTACAACAGTTGATGATTATCTGTCCTAAATGAAATGCATACAAACTCATATACAGGTCCTAGGTTATTCGATCAGGGCTTCCATTGCTGCTTCGCGAACATTGGCGAGAACGCGCTCGCCGAGAAGAATGGCTTTTTGACCGATGTCGTTCCTCGTGTCTCATGTCCCTTTCTCGAGATTCTGGTCTATTACCGACTTCTGCTGCGGGATCCTCGACATGAGGGCTTCTATTGTGACTTTCCAAACGTCGCAGCGCCGAAGAACGTGTCTTAGACATTTCTTCGATGATTTGTTTTCGAGTGAATTTACGACACTGAACTTTGTGGCAAAAGACAAAACATGCTATCCCAAGGCGCGTGACCATATATGGGCAGAGCGCTTCTCCCAAGCCCCCCAGCATGAGAAATCTGTTTCTCGCTCCTTCATACTTCAGCCAGCGAAAAACTATTACACGTACCGTTTGAGGGCCGTTTGAGAAAATATTAAAACACTTACCATATAGCTGACTTTTCGTCTTAGCCCAAGACATAGAGAAACTGATCTGCCTTTAGAGAAAGTTTCTCGAAGGAGGTCAATAGATATTAAATTTGTAATCCCGCCCGAGTAGTTTATAACAGTGACAAGAATACAGAAACCCAAACACATTTGAGGATGAATAAGATATTATGGATAACACACTTCTCGTCAAGTCGTCGTGCACATGCGACGCAAGTTCCCAGCGTTTTCACTTCAGACAGACCAAAATACCTCCACATCAAATTTATTGTGACGGCAATTAAACCACAAGATATGTTATCGTTTTATCAAAGGTTTTTAAACTGGTATGAAGCGTAGATATTATGCGTATATTGCAGTAATAAGAAGCACACACAAATTAGTTTCGTTGAAGTAAAGCAATGAAAAGCATACAGAATCAGTGCACTTTGACGTCAAAAAATCACCCCAAATTTTCGTTGTCTATGACAATAAGCTAACTACAATTATTCAAAATAATTGCTAATAACATGTGAATTTAATCCAGTATGGCGCTGAAATCGAAAAAAATCCATGCCTGAATCTTCACAGGGACTAAACTCTTTCAATGTAGCTGTTTATCCACGACAAGAACTGAGGAACCTTGGTGTATACCCCATATTTACCCTTGTCGCCACATCTATCCCCCCAGCTGAAGACACCAACGAGAATGTGTTTATCAGAATTACGACTCTCTACGGTCAGCGGACCACCGGAGTCACCGTGGCAAGCGTCCCCCTTGCCATCGGTCCGACCAGCGCACATCATCCTTGGCGAAATGAAGTACTTCGGGAAGTGATTGCGCTCACAAGTGGTATGGTTGACTATGGGAACTTCGACGGTGTGGAGTGTTTTCACCGGTCGAACTTTTTTAGTCGTATTAATTTTCCTAGCTCCCCATCCACTCACCCGGCCAGTGTGTCCACCATTCGCGAGTGCGATGTCTCCTGAACTGACAGGCAAACAGACAGGAATCACATAATCCGTGAAGATCGCTTGTTTCGTGAACTTGAACACAGCGATATCAGCATCGAATGTATTGGTATTTGGGTTGTACTGGACGGGAAAATGGACCTCAGCAATGGACATGCGCTGTTCCGTCTTTTCGTCTACCCTCCAGTTGTGTTCACCCAGTATTGCAACCACTTGGTTGCGGTCCATTCCAGCTAGGAAACGAAATAGAAATGGTAAATGAGAACAATTTTTTTCGGAGAGTGCGTAGGGTCGTAAGGGGTGGAGTGAGGGTGGGGGGTGGGGTGGGAATGTTCTATACCCATTTCTGAGTCTTGTTGTCTAACAACACAATTCCCATAGTCCTAATCGGGCTGTCTTGTTTAAGTCTTATACTGAGCTGTACGAAGGTAGCTAAATCCTGCTTAATTGACTGGCGAAATCCTATCCAACGTTGCCTCTGTCATGCAGTGATGTAGTTATAAAAGTGCACTCAATCATATTTCAAAAAAACTTCTATCTTTCCAGCAAAGAAAAAAGTCTTAAGAATTAAGCAAGATATGAAAAGCTGTATCAGGCTTTGTTATGTCAAAAGCTCTTTCAAGTTTTTGTTGCCAATACCCTTTAACTTCGGCCGAGCAATTGATCCAGTACTGTGTACTTAGAGCTACTTACTCAGACAGTGAGCTGCTGTAACTCCCCATCTTTCATTCAACAAGCTTGCGCCACAGAAAGGAGCATTGGTTCTGTTGTTGAAGAGCAATATTTGCCAGGGAATAGAGCCGTGCGACGCTCTGGCTCCACCGATTATCTTGTCTCGTGGTGGAAATGTTGGTTTACCACAAGCTGGAAATGACACGAGAAAGCGTTAACTTGAAACAAAACATTTATTCAGAACATTCATTGCTTCTAAAGTCTGGTTTTCACTAGCGACCTTAGGGGAAGCTTAGGGTTAAGATATAAAATATGACAGAACTAAACTTTGCGTTAAGATATAAGATATGACAGAACTTAAAAGAATTCAACAGAAAATTCGTTCTGCTTTGTCGTTCGATGTAAGCCTCGGAGAAGCAGTTATCTTTCGTTATGTTGCTTAGGCTTATGTCACTAGTAAATAAATGGCTGGCAAAAACTTGGTTTACGCCTGAAATATCCAAGAACATTTTGCAGTCATCGTTTAACGTTTAAGAAATTTGATCGTTGATAGCCCGTTGTTTGGACATGGTTGAACGCCGTCCAAGGGCTATGAGTACACATATTAACCTTACTGCCACATTGTTGGCATTCATACAATCGTACTACAACGTCAAGTTATACATTTCAAACACATATTCACCTATTTGCTTTTGCTTCACATTTAGATACATTGTTGCCTGAACCTTTCCAGCGGCATTGCTCGCCTCGCACGTGTACAAGCCCGTGTCGTCCACCAACACACGGATAAACTGCAAATAACCCGTGACAGCATCTTTGTAATGGCGCCCTGAGGGACGCATAACTTTGCCGTCTTTGTACCATGTGATCGCGGCTTTGTCACCAGTCCTGGTCTCAGCTGAGCATTCAATGGTAACACTGTATGATACGTCAGCAGTCTTGTTGACAGGCAATATCGTGAACACAGGAAGAGCTGGAAAACAAGCGGTGTATATCATTACAGCGTAAATTCAGCCGAGGCTTTGTAATGGGTTTTATGAAACACAAGTTATCAATGTTTACGATTTGTTCTATAGAAAACCGTATAATTTCCGTAGTTTATATATTGTCTTTCGTTGTAATAACGACTCCTGGCAAAGCCTATTAGTGTTACAATAGGTTGGTAGGAGGCTAGGAGCGCTATTTTTTAATTCTTCATTAAAGGCTGAAACGAATGTCTGAGATCACAAGTAACTTGCAAATCAACACACGTTACAAACGCAAACGCCTCTCACCTTGCAACAAATTTGCCAACAAGCAATCGTCAGTTAGGTAGGATTTACAATGTTGCTCTAGCTGTTAGTCGAATTTTGTGAACAAGTTTGAATTTGTTAATAACTTGTAACACATATGCACGATGTTATCCGGCTTGCTGAAAGGTTCTCCCAAGGAGTCTGTACAATACACAACATTCTGTCCTGCAGCCTAGATCTCATGATGTCATAGGTATATCTTAGTTATATGCACGCTGGGAAAACTGGAAAATATGCCTGACCACGGTGGGAATCAAACCTACAAACTTTGGTCAGGCATACTTTTCAGCAGTAGATGTAAAACTAATTGTAACACCACAACTCAAGATAACATTGATTTCAAAGAAACTAGACTCAGTTCCGAAATATCACATCATTGCATGTTGTACATCATCACTTCCATGTATCACTGGTGTCGAATCGTACGTTTGTGTGTGCTAAGATACGCCGCACCTTTACAATGAGTGTTACTGCCACTCCATTTGCCAGTTGGTAGACAACGACGCGAGCTCGATCCGAGATGTTCAAACCCTGGATTGCACGTCAGTATGATTCGATCGCCAGCATTGTATATGTATTTCCCTCCAACTTTTTTAGGAGGTGGGTTGCGGCCACCAAAGAGTGGCACCCCAGGGTCAGTGCAGAAACTAGCTGTTGGGAGGATAATAGCATTGATTAGTAGAATCATACTAGTATACTATTGCAAATACTGAAAATTTATTGGCTACTCTACTCGCTGTTCTCAAAAGGATGAAAGTAGCGAAACATTAGTTTTTCTGTCTTGCCTTAAAAATAGCTTGAACATATTTTGATAAATATTTTGAAATATATACATTTTATTATTATACTTTGAACTTTGTGTTTGATCCTTGAGTCAACTAGCATACCGTGAAGCCTAGCCTTCCATGAACAGAACATGTACGATAAAAGGAAAGCAAGAGACCGAAGAATACAACAAACGACAACCAGTATATATAGTTTATGTTGTCATTGGTTGTCATCCAACAATTCATGTAAATGCGCATAATGTGAAGCTAGCATTTCAGAAAATAATGGCGCGCAAAACCAGTTTGTTTACACGTAAAAAAGTCATAGGAATGCTTACTTTGATAACTGACGGCAATTTTAAGATCTTATCGGACTATTTGAGATGAACGAGTGTTTTGAAGTGGGTATGTAAGTGAGGATGAGGTTCTAGCATAGGGTTCTAGCAAGTAAAACTATACAACATGGCGGTTCCATTCACCTTTCAACATGGCGGTTCCATTTAATATCTGTAAAAAGAATGGCTTTTGAAGTCCAGCAGAAATCTCGTCTGGTGGAAGGGAAAGTTTATTTTTATCCACAGAACGAATGTGACCAGACCAGTCAGTCCAGTATAACCTAGCAAACCAGTTCAAACATGGTCATTACGATGGTAAGGATGGCAGGGGTTGCGTTGCTGTCGTGATGGTGCCTGCCGTAATGTTGCACAGTGATGGTGATGATGGTACTAATTATGTTGAAGATAATAAGGAGAATGATGGTAGGTAGGGTCAACGACACCGTGGAAATTTCGATCACCAGAGACATAAGTTTATGTACTCAAACAAAAGTGATGTACTAATTCCTTTCAGGGAATTCATGGACCAAAATAAGTCGTTAAATAATGCATTGAGTTTGGAAGTCAAGAACCACCATAACTTAATTTTCAACATCAAAAATGTCCAAAAACTAAAGCAAGACAAATTAAAAGACTTCCAAGCACTTCGTTTTAAATTCAAGGTCTTTGAATTTTTCTTTGTCAATTTTGACAAGTTTCTGACAAATATTTTTACAAAGACATTGCAAATATGTTACCTGTTTCCAGCAATTCCCAGGCCATAAGGATGTTGAACGCCGTTCGTTGTCAAAACAATTCTGCCATTTCCCTGGCAAAGATACATGAAATTTTGAAAACCAAATTCTAACAGCACCATAGAAAGTCGACAATGTTTTGCGGCAAAAATAAAATCGGTTCAGTTCAAAGTTTTAAATTTACTTACATTCAAGTCACTCCTTTCAATTTTATCGAAATGAGCATCAGCCCAGTACAAATATTTTCCGTCCTGTGTTAAACCATTAGGCCATTGTAAGCCGCCTTGAATGAGAGTACGTCTGCCTGTGCCATCTGTATTAATTCTTTCTATTTTTGCTACGGCACCCCAATTCGTCCAGAACAACCATCTAAGAGTTAATTAATAAGGTAGGTAGGTAGGATCTAACCTAGGCACGTAGGTGGGTGGGTGGTAGGTAGAAGATAGCCAGAAATAGATGAAAAAAGGAAAGGGTAGATTGGGGTGTGCAGGCAAGTCGGTTGGTAAGTAGATTGGGCATGTAGGTTAGGTAGGTAGGTAGGTAGGTAAAGGTGGTGGGTAGAGGCATAGATGGGAAGTAGGTGGGGTAACTAAGTGGGTTGGGTAGGTGGGTAGGCAGGTGGATAAATTAGGTAAGTAATGTTGAAAGGCCTATTAACAGCTAGGGAAGTAAGAGATAGACACCGAGAAGGAGAGATTTATGTCATAAAGTTATCTATCTGACTTTTGGAGCATGAAACTATCTAGTGTTAGGTAGGTAGAGAAAGTCCAGACAACATCAAAAGATTACGTGATAACAATTTACACTGTTTCAAAACTCCAGCTTACTTGTTTTTCTGATTTAGTACTAACGCCCGAGGTTTGTCAAGGCCGGGGATAAATGAAGCAACATTCGCGCCACCCAGCAGCGAACGAAAAACTGTACCAAGCTTCGCATCGGACCAGTACAGTTGTTGGGCTTCAGGATCAACAACCATACCGTCTGGTATAAGAACTTGATTGCTAGATGGCAAGGAAACAAAAAATACAAATCATATTTGGTGGTAAATGAAGAGGGTGCTAAGGGGGGGGGGGGTTCGGATCACGTTTCATGAGAGGAAAAACAGTCATTTCACATTTCACAGGTGAAAAATTAGTAATTTCACGAAATTTAATGAACTCGTTTTTAACTGTGTAAATTTAATGCCCTTCTTAACCCGTCAGCCTATTTTTACGTTGTAGAAAGTAAAAAGCACCATTGAAAGCTCAAATTCGGACGAATTTTTGTAAAAATAGCCAATATATGTAGAAAAAAATGAAGAAAATAAATGCATTTAATGCATTTAGTAAAACTGGTGTAACCAATGCATTGTACTTTGTTCTTTAGCACTTATCCCTACTCGTCCAGCTGCCAATCACGGCTCAGAAATAGGCATTGTAAATCACATTTCACGACACAAAAATTCGTCAAATCTCATTTCACAACAACAAACATTGGCAATTCACGGCTCACGAAAAAACCCTTTACCACCCTCAATGAAGTAAAAAGCAGTTTTAGTTAGTTGAAATACTTGCTAACCGGTTTACCTTTACAACAAAACAAAATTACTGTACAATTAAATGCCATAAACATTAATACCTTACAATGGCTTGTTCACCAGTCCCATCCAAATGAGCTCTGTAAATTTTCTTTTCGCCCGCATCTCCCCAGTATAAATACTTGTCTTTTGCGTTATAGAAGAACGCAATAATGTGCTTTCCTTGGATTGGTATTCGTGCAAATGAAACGCGAGTCTCGGCATAATACACACTTACAGACCATATTGAAGTCGCTGTTGAATAAAGGAGGGTGGCGTCCGGCTTTGCAGCTGCAAAGAAAAAGATTCGTAATTCTTACAAGATCATTTAACGCAAATATGTAAATATAACACATAAATATCACACAAACATGTTAGCGTGTAATCATTCCGTCCTTGGTATTATAGTTTAAGAGTAAATGGAATTCAAAACCTGCTCAAATCATTCATACTAGATACCATTTTATCAGTTTAGTATTTCTACATGTAAGAGCTCGTGTACAAGAAAATCTATGGTGTTTGAGAGTCTAATGCTCCCAAAGCTAGTTAATGCCTCTCAATGTTAACAGAGAAATGTTTAATGCAAAACAACAACTAGACATTTGATCGCAGGGCATTCCATACAATCTCAGGCATCGCATGCATTGTCAGGCCACCTATCCAGTGCCAGGTCATCCATGCAGTCCCCTGTGATCTTATGCATGTGCCAGGTCATCCCATGCATGTGCCAGGTCATCCCATGCAGTCCCAGGTCATACCATGCAGTACCAGGTCATCCCCTGCAGTCCCAGGTCATCTATGCATGTGCCAGGCCATCCCATGCATGTGCCAGGCCATCCCATGCAGTACTAGATCATCCCATGTATGTGCCAGGTCATCCCATGCAGTCCGAGGTCATACCATGCAGTACCAGGTCATCCCCTGCAGTCCCAAGTCATCTATGCATGTGCCAGGCCATCCCATGCATGTGCCAGGCCATCCCATGCAGTCCCAGGTCATCCCATGCAGGTACTGCTGACACTGTTCAATGACGGACAAACAATGAAAATCTGATTTATTACCTGTCAGAAAACATTTCATTCCATCTAAAGCCAGTGTGTGTGAAGGTGGACAAGAACACACTCTGCCACTGGCTAAACTTGTGCATGTATGACTACAGCCACCGTTATCCTTTATACATGTAGGAGCGTAATTCACTGCAGCTGTAATGGAAATGTCATTGATTGTAAATATCTGAAATGCTCGGTAAAAGTGCTAAAAGCTATCCGAGAACCCCCCCCCCCCCCCCAAACTAATCTTGACCATCGATTTATTTTGTATTTGGACATTAAAAAAACAACTAGATTCACACGAATCTATATTAATATGAAAATTAATGGATTAATATGAATCTAGCTTTTTTCATATCTCTGAGGATGGTCCTGAAATAGACATTTCAACCTAAATGCTTTAGTCTCCTCTTTCGCATGTCAATTAAAGTGCATCGCTTCTTGTTTTAGTGTTATTACCAAGTCAGCCCAAGTTAAAGTACCATGCATTTATATTAGGCGACTCTATCATTTCAAAACTTTCCTTTCCTTTATCATCTCATATAAAACAAGGAATAAATTTCATTGCATTAACTCAGTTTATTTTAGAATCAGGATAGCTTCATCTCATCTATAACTGTTCTCTCTAGAGGACCAGCTAGGATAATTTTTGCGGAATAGTCCTGTCAGTTTGAACTGTTCTTCCTATATATAACAGGCAGAAACCTACACTAAACTATCTTTATTCATACTGGAAAGCCTTTTCAGTCCTATACTGTTCTCTATAGAAGTCTAATAAGGATATACTCGTATTGATTCAGTGTTGTAACAGGAGAAAACCTAAACTGAAATGACTTTGTTATACTGGATATCTGTGTTAGTTTTATACTGTCCTCCTTGAAGATCCAGTAAGGATATTTTCTTATTGATCCAGTGCTGTGTCAGACGGAAATCTAAACTGAACCAACTTTGTTGAAACTATACCTGATGCTGACTGTACCTGCATTTCGTGGCAGACAAACGTCCTTCATGGCACATCTCTCACCGGCCGCACAACTGGTACAGCTGGACTGCCGACCAGGTGCAATATTCTTCACGAATAACACTCGACTACCACTCACGACTTGTTGGTACACAACAAATGCTCGACTCTCCTTTGAATTGTACAAAACCTTCGCGCTACTTTGAGTTCCAAGGATTGGATCGAAGGCACCATCTTTGACCAAATAGCCACTGAGTCGAGAACCTTCTTCCCAAATCATGATATGACCGTTGTTTGTCGGTAGAAAACACGAGGCCGAATTTTGAACGTTCTCATATTGTGAACAAGCATGGGAATCCGGTTCATTTGCAAATCTTCCTGGAACTCCGACCACACTGGCGGAACTGATCACTTTCCTTCCGTTCACCCGGTTGTTCCAAAACACAGTTAACCTACGTGTTTGGAAAAATATCTTTATAACCTGCCCTTACTCGTGTCCGACCTACAAAGGAGCTTAAATTTACAGTGCACATAATTTTAGTTGCATGACTGCTACGTTCCTACCAAAAGTAAGTACAAACAAATTATCACTGTGTAGACTAAAAGATACGCAGCCATAAAAAAACAACAAGCATTTGAGTGAAAATTGAAAAGTGAAAATAGTTCGAAAGGTATTCGTAGGACTTCTCCCTCACTCACTCTCACTCTCTAAGAGTTTTAACATAACGCATACCATCCATTTTTCTCGTCAAAGTATCCATCAAGATGAGCATTCATTTCGCTTGTATAACCAACCAAATATCTGGTCGATGTACTGCTTAACGTTAACAGTCCTCCGGTAGCGTTCGCCTTGGTAAGTAAGATAATGTACGGATATTGCTTCAGCTTATCGCTCGGGTTTGTGAGCGTTGCTGCATATTGTGGAATTTGATAGACAATGTAGACTTGTCCGAATTTTGTGTCCATAAACAGACTGCCTTCAAGTACTTCGCCATTAAAGAGCTGCTTTAAAGACAAGGGCTTCCCATCAGCCTTGATGAAGACGACGAAGAGTGTTTTTGGCGAGTCTACCAACATGCTAATCAGAACATATCCACCTAGAAAAATAAATAGTTTGTAGACACTAACAGTTTCAAGCTTATCTCTGGATACAGAAAAAACACATATTTAGTGCATTTTGCACATGCAATTGATATTTAACAATTAGATTAGGAGCATTTCTTTGCAGTGGTACTTGATGAGGACGAAGCCCGAATCAGCTATCATCTGATAGAAATTGAGAGAGAGAGAGTAATCTACTTGTTTTTGTAGAATCAGAAAACAATCATGAGGAAATATTCAACAAAAAATTTGATTCTGAAACAATCTTTTAAAAAAAAATTCCTAGGAAGAATATTCTTTCTAATATATTACAGTAGTTTGGCCTCAATAAATTACAATAAATATGTGTATAAGCTTTCATAATGATTATTTAATATAAAATTATCAAACCAAACTTATTCTGCCATCAATTATTGGGCTACACTTAGGGTAACACTACAATGTCGAGTAACACCACAAAATCATTTGCACCTCAGTACATAACACCAATCCACAATAAAAACCAAAATCAAGAAGACTTTGTCTTATATGGAGAAGAGTTTCTGAACATGGGCTTAACTATACTCGAAAGATATTTCACTCACCCGATCCAGCATTGTACATCAACTTTGGTTCAACCACGGAGCGAAATCCACCCGATAATTTAGCGTTTACCAACATGTAAGGATTGCTTTTTCTGGTCGTCTTGTGTCCATACACAGTTTGTGCGACAATGATATGCGCGCCAGCTTGAATGGACGGCGCGCTGACTTGCCAGGCCACTAAATATTCTCGTGTGGTTGGATTAAATGCCACGGTCGGGTGGCCTTGTTCCGCTGTGGTAAGGATAAACAAATTCATTTATTTCCTGCCACAAATTGAGCATGAATAGTTTTTTAAAGTATTAAAAAAGAATATGATTGTAGTAACAGATGGTAGTTATGAAAGATCCCTAGCTACCACGAAGCGACTCTTTCTATAGGAATAACTTTATGGTGCTTTTGGACACCTTTGGATCGCTTTTCAGTGGATCAGGTTGGTCTACGTCCTAACTCTCGACTTATTAGCTTTAACCTACTACTGCCACATCCATTACAACTACTGTCCGTTTTAAACGAAACAATTTTGAGCGCAACAAACCGATTATTCCTATGACTTTACTTTGCTTTATTGGTTTTAATGGCGAGGTTTAGATTTCATCCACCAGCTCTAGTGCTACCTGCGTATCTATGTTTTAGGAAATTAGGTGTGTTGGTCTATCCGACTGACTAGTCAGGTTCTTTCTAGGCCTGGAAGAGGCAGCAGAACAAAACCTCGTTAAATAGCGAGGTTCCAATTTGACTTGAGTTCTACCACTACTATCTCAATCCATCTTTTAGCCAATTAGATGTGTTGCATCCATCCGATTAACCAATCAGGCTCTTTGTATGTTAGGAAAAGGTAGCGGTTTTAAAGTCACATCCGAACCTCGCTAATCATAATAAAGCGTAGTCTCCATTTAGTCGTGAATGCGCATAGTGATGGTGTCAAAAAGAACGATGTGATAAAGTATGAACGCCAATCTACACTTAATATGACTAGTTTGAATACAGACCACAAAAGAAAAGGTAGATCTACAGTACATTATATCACATCGTCCAGAATGATTTTGCAACGACAGTTACGACCATATGGAAACTAGGCTTAATTTGTTTCTTAGTCGACGATCAATGTGTTTGGCTTACTTGAAATCCCCCCAAGAGTGAAATCCATCATTTGTCTATCTAGAATCAGTCCCTGGCTATTCACCCGCAGTCCATACACCCGATCAGCCTTATTGTCGCTGTTTTGATCGACGTCAAAGACAACAAAGTATTCGTTGCGAAATTTATTGTATGCGACACTGTGAGACAATACGTTCCCTCGGATAATATTGGGCATGATGCGGGCTGGTATACCACCGACATTGTCGAAGGTCCCAAAAAACGAGATCTGAAAAAAGAAATATTTAATGAGTAAGAAAACACGCATATTACTTAAAACTAACTATCCTCAAAGCTGGGTAACTTCAAAAGTACCCAGCAAACTGCGTACATACATAACTAAAGTATGAATGCTTTACTATATATGCCTTGAAGTTCTAAAACTGTTTTAAATTGAACTGATTGATTTTTCAAGTCGATGAAAGTCAGTAAAGTGTAACTGACTAAACCCCGTATAGGGTTGTGTCTTTCAGTAATAACTGGTTTAAAAGAAATCATGTACAAAGACATGTCCCAATCAGCAAAATCACCGTTCAATTGTCAAGCTTTGCTCGCTTTAAGCCATCTAAAATCCTACCTGTTTAGGAACAACGTTTTGTGTTTCTTCTCCTTTGTGGTTCACAACGGTGATGGCGTAGAACAGACCAGTTCCAGTAGGAGGGAATTTGTCGATCCATTTGTCCACCTGTGCATTTTGCAGTTCTGCTATGTGTTTTCCTGCGGCGATGGGCGTAAGGCCAGAAACGCTGGAGAAAAAGTTCGTCTCACGATAGATGTTGTAGTGGCTGAAATCTGCATTGCTACTGTGGAATGCAACACTAAGTTGAAAAAAAAAACAGGAAAGTAAGTATATACAGTATAGGTTTATTTATCAATATCAATCAAACCGGAAGAACTTCTTTCTAGTAGAGGAAATTGATCAAGTCTGCTCTCGAATAAAACCCAACCTGTTACCTATGAGCAACGCTTGGTTTAACCCATCGTAGTGTGATCCCGTTGCATTCTTGTGAAACAAAAAGATCTATAGCAGCAAGATGTTGGACCTGTCGTTTTTCGCGTTTTCGTGTGGTTTCCCTGTCATCTTCTGTGTTCAAAAAAGATGCATCCTCGCCTTTTCCAAATGTTGGTAGTGACTTGTCATCTAGTTCTGAAAACATGACACAATTAACCAGACTCAATTTATTCTACCTTCGTCTGTTTCGGTTAACTTTATCCGGTCCGAACTGCTGGAAACTCAATTCTCTCCCCCAAAGGCTAGTTGCTTACCTTATCCCCCTCCTACCAGTGACCCAGACCCACCAACATCAATGTTGTTTCCGTGCCAAGAAAACATTAATAAATATTACTATACTTTACAACTGAAGTACCAGCGAATGGCAGCGATAGGTGGACATAGAGAGCGAAGTTCCTCCAGTTTGACCTGCCTACTTTACTGTGCTGTTTACTGCGAGAAAAACCTTATATAGCATGCACAGGAGAGATCAACTACCATCTAACTCTCTCAGGTGAAAAAAAAACACCAGAGGTGCTCGGGTTTTTCAATAGTCAGACGCGCAAACCGTATCTATTAAGTAAACTATTTATAATTTTAACAACACGGCCCACTTTTCAGCTCAAAAAAAGTGCACAGAAACGGCAGGTAGGAAGAATTCATAGGACTTTAAAAACAACTGCGCATATTCAAGCAGTCTCGTCATTCAAAGTCTTGACATTCAAGGGCATTCAACAACACATCACTCAATGTGTGGCTTACCATTGTTATCCTCAACCGTTGCACTCAAGCCTTCATCAAGCTCTTCAAGACGATATGATCGCGCATTCCTTACGACTCTTGGCTCAGCATCACTTGTGCACATCACACAGCATACTGCGAAAATCAAATGAAACCGCAGGTTAAACCGATGTTCAGAGAGTCAAAGCATGGAACGCGTTCTTTGCGCCAGGCTTGAATAATTTGCGTTCAAGCTCGACGTTTTCCATTCAGCAGATTGCATAACAACCTGACAATAAGTAACATTAATGCGTGATGTCATTAGAAAGATCGAAACGAATTGTATGTAGTGAAGTTTGAAAGGGTATATAACTGCGCACCTTAAAGTCGAGACTAAAATCGTAAAGCGGAACAACAGTATCTCGATCATATGATCTGTTTCCGTAACGTTTGTTATCAGAAAATTTTTCGAACATTTGGAATTTAAATTACTCGCATTCTAATCCGAAATTAGCCCGTTTGCGCAACGATACAAACGTACAATGTTCTGATTTTAAATATTATAGACCGAATGTAATCTATCGAGACAAACGCGCGCGCACAACTGACTTTCAGATATACCGGTATATTTCGACTATGTAGCTTAAAAAAAAACTAACCTGAAATCAATAGAAACACGGCGACTCTGAATACATTTCTACACTCCATCGTGATACAAGCTTAACTGAAAGCAGAGTAGTTTGTCTGTCGCTTTTATATTCTAGATTGGGCAATTTTCATCAGGAAGTCGCGCTGAAACGGAAATTGTAATGATGTACATGACCCTAAGTAAATCCCTCACAAACAGCTTATTGTGTCAACACCTGATAAAGGTGATGATGGGTTATTAAGAATACTCACGAGAACTTCAAGTCAAGAGGAAGTTAGTTTTGTTTTAGGAATCTATTTTAACTTTATTTATTTTTTAGATTTATTGATGTTTAGACTCAAGTTATTGATTATTCATTATGTATTTTATACCCTTGCCTGCCTTTTTTCAATTCAGTGTTTATTTCTCAGATGTCGGAAAAGCGCAAATTAGCATGTATTCCGCGGGGCATTTTTACCAGGTCAGGGTCAAGTTCCTTCTGTGGAGAAAAACATTTTTATGCGAAATATGATGATTTGACAGAATTCTTACACTTATTTCGCTTTCGCAGTTGAACTGATCTCTACTCACTACGAAGCGTTTTCTTGGCAAGAGATAATTTAATGGCATTATTTATTTGCTGTAATCCAAATTTCGAGGACAATTTTTGCGCAGAATTTCGCCGTCGTCAGAACCAAGCGATTAATGAAGGTTGTATAGGTAATAATATCTGTGTCGAGTGCAATTGGAAAAAATATCTGATTCATCAATGAGTTTTTCAGAGGGACGAGTCTTAAAAATTAATGAATGTAATATGTTTGAAAATCAACCTCATCAAATCCTGTCTTCCAAATTGTGCAAAAGAAGATATTTACCAAGCCAGTAGACAAAGTCTAATATGAAAGTATCTTTGCCAGACGTTTAAACTAGCACAGAAATTACTTTTTCGCATCAGCATGTGTGGTGTTTTTGCACTACTTATCCAATCAGAAACGGATAGTCGCACATATATGTAAAGATAGAATCAGTGCATTCCTATGGTTTATGTCACCTGTAGTACCTTATATATGCCTTATTTGAGCCAGATTCGTTTCCGCTCGGGTCATGGGAAGCTTATGATTTTGCTATTTGATATGCAGCTTTTATTGAAACAACCAACAGAAAAGACAATTAAACCCGTGTAATAGGATCATTATGTTTTGATGTAATAGTTGAAACATGAGTTCCTCATAAAAACACCGAAGAGTTGAAAGGGGGCAAAGTCGAGTATTTCTCTAAGAGCTTCGAGTGTTTCAACGTACTTCTCAAACGAGCCAGTATTTAACGAGATAATCAAAGAGAAAGTAGGCCTGATTTTGTTTTTCCTCCGATTTCCAAACTATATCTGACATTTTTGAGAGTATTAATTGAAGACGTTCTCTGTCTTGAAAAATATTTATTAATTTTTGACAAAGTATTTACTACTGCATATATTGTATTAGGTTTCAAGTTACACACCACTTATTTTACTAGCGTCCTTTGAGCTTTATTTGTAATCTGCCCGTCGAAGGCTATAGTCTGATAGCCGAAAGCTCGTATTTTAAAAAATATTTTCACGTCAGAAAACGTCTTTAATTTGAATATGTTTAACCCTCAGGGGCAACGCATTATCTATGTTTTCTACACTTGAGAGTATCCAAAAAGAGGCTTTACTACAATTTTCCATATATAAATGTTCAGTTTTCTTCCTTTATTGATGAGTATTGTGGACTTCAAGTTGGAAAAATGAGCTATTTATATAAATAAACTCAGTTCAGTTTAGACAGCTGTTGTGTTTGGAATGATAATAGATGTCCAGTGCTATAACATGGCACCCTGCTGGTTGTTAACGACAGTAAGCTGAAGCCATACCGTGCCAAGAATACTTCAAAACAACAAATTAAGAAAATAAACACAGAGAGCGTGTCTTTGCGTGCAAGATTACATCTAAACATCACTCTCAAGCAAGTAATTTATTGAATTTAAATGGCAAAATATAACTCATCTGATATCTCATTATGGGAAACTACGTCAATCTATATAGCCACTCTGCATGGTGTCCCCCAAAAGTAAGACTGTAAATAGAAATTATGTATCCTATTATTCTGAGCACTATGGTAAACGTACTCCTAAAGATGCTTAAACGTCTGCCTCTGGGTTTTAAAATAACTCCTACAGCAATAAAAGTCAAAATACAAGTAAGTCATACGACGAGTTCGAGTAAGAATAATGGTTCAGTAAACTATATGATGATAGATGAAAAAATGGTTCATAGCTAATTACACTAAAGGCCGTTTGCCAATATGCCCGCGCGGGACTCACAGACTGCGGGAGTTGCGGCCTTTGGAAATCTGCTCACGCGGGCGTGACAGGCTTCCAAAACGATGGACGCTTGAACTTCACCTGTGCGAACGAAGGAACTGTAATGAAAAACGGCCTTCATTCTTTATATCGAATGTAACTACAGTGAAAACCCATTTAGCATGATAATTTCCAGGGTGTCACATTCCATATAGTTTTAAATTTCAACAAAATTTTAACATTTATAAACTACATTAGGTATTTCAAGTTCAAATACATGAATTTCATACACTGAGTTCATATAACCTCCCCACTTCCTGTGCTAGGCTGTTATTTGCATCTACGTACCTTTGAGAACCAAATTGATGCTGAAGTGGAAAAGACTTTTATTATTTTAAAGAAATGAACAATAGTCGATAAAATAATTAGGTAACAAGATTAAGATGATTATATTCATTCATTGCGGTAATTTATAATTTAATATTATCATTTATGGTGCTTTGTTTGTTGTTAGTAGAATCATACTAGCATACTGATCCAAATGATGTAATTTGATTGGCTACTCTACTCGCAATCTATTGCTCGATAGATGGCAAGTAGAAAAACAATTATTTTTCTGGTGTATTTTTTCAACTCAAAGACCATTTGTAATAGTTTTTCAGCAAAATGACTTAACAATCAATTATTTATCTCAGATTCTACTAAAACAATTAGATTACTCGCTTTTAATTTCCAGGCGTTCATGATAGTTGATTCGGGCTTCGCGCTCATCAATTATCACCGCATAGAAATCTAAGAGTTTCTAGTCGAATTGTTAATTAGGTTAATATATTTAATATACAAAGTTTTTACAAAATGTAACAACAGTTTATAAAATAATTTGTTAACAACAATATCATTATGATTATCAGTTCTTTACAGATTAACAATAGAAAACCATATTTTTTTATTAAAAGTATTGAGTTTATGTTTAAATAGACTTTACTTTCTTTTAAAATTTATTTTAGGTTGATAATTCTCTTTACCAAATGTTTTAGCGACATTCAATCATACAAAATACGCTATCCTATTGATAGTTCCCCGACTTTTGCTCGCTTTATTAGCCCAGAATTTCCCCCAACTTGGGGTGAATATGGTTTTTGATGTATACCTCAAATGTAAATTAAATACTATCCTCACTAATTTCAATGCTTTCTGTTACGTTTGAAGGTCCAACCTGTGATTTTTTGAACCAACGTCTCTGCCTGAAAGTTCTGAGTTGTTTTATGTGTCTCTTTTTCATCATTTGAGCTCGGTGACAGATGTCAGAGGCCGTTTTAAGAACACATTGATCGAGTGTTTTAACATTTTCGGCTTTCATCTCATCCTCACCTGTAAAGTTGGCATTAAGAGTGATGGCGAGGTTGGAACATGGATACTTGTTCTGTGGGGTTATGTTCCTAGTGTGGCAGGGTATCGTACGATGCAGTATGGTATGTATGTGGTGTGGTGTGTATGTGGTGTGGTTTCGATGTGGTGTGGTGTGTATGTGGTGTGGTTTCGATGTGGTGTGGTGTGGTGTGTATGTGGTGTGGTGAGGTTGGGTTACGATGTGGTATGGTATTTATGTGGTGTGGTGTGGTGTGTATGTGATGTGATGTGTATGTGATGTGGTGAGGTGTGGTTGGGTTTCGATGTGGTGTGGTGTGTATGTGGTGTGGTGAGGTTGGGTTACGATGTGGTATGGTATTTATTTGGTGTGGTGTGGTGTGTATGTGATGTGATGTGGTGTGTATGAGGTGTGGTGTGTATGTGATGTGATGTGGTATGTATGTGGTGTGGTGTGTATGTGATGTGATGTGGTGTGTATGTGGTGTGGTGTGTATGTGATGTGATGTGGTATGTATGTGGTGTGGTGTGTATGTGATGTGATGTGGTGTGTATGTGATGTGGTGTGGTTGGGTTTCGATGTGGTGTGGTGTGTATGTGGTGTGGTAAGGTGCGTTATATACTATATGCCCATGGTTGACATTCATAAACAAGCGCTATCACGTACATAGTGTGACGTATACTGAATGATCTGCCTAAACATATCAAACATTACAACTCATTACCTAATGGTTTAACCTTAGTCGCCCTTCTCACTCTTCTGATCAATTCATAAATCAGTCCCAAGCCCCCAGCAGCAGCGAGGGCGCACAGAGAAAGAAACAATGTTTTCTTATATAGCGTTGTTGTTGGGTCGAAGATATTGGCCAGTTCTTCTTCAACATTTATTTTATCAATCTTGGAAGAAAACAGAAAATAATACTTCAATGCGATAATATCTCAAATTAACGTTTTCAAGGTAAAGTTTATTATAATTCTCTTTATATAAATTCTTAATTCCGACTGGTCAATCTACCTGCAAATAACTGCGTACAAATAATACTCTGAGCAAGCGCATTGATTCCAGTTTGGTAAACAATGGCTGCTCGCTTTGCTGAACATGCTAATGGTTTGTGTAAAAAGCTTGTTGTTTCTAATTCTTATAAGAGAATTATGTAAGAGAATGATAAAACTATTATTGAACTCGGCTCTCGCAAAATATCGTGATTTGTCGGTAGCTCGCAGATCGATTATTTCCCTCTGCCTTCGGCATTGGCAATTAATCGATCTTGTCGCCACCGATCACAAATCACGATATTTTGATAAAATTTGTTCAATAATTGATAAATATGCCTGGTGTCATTTTTTATGGCTCTCTGTGGCAGCTAAAAAAATTACCATCCAGGGCCAGTTATTCAAAGCTGGTCTAGCATTAACTCTGGGTTTTTAAACATACTGTTTTGGTTCGTGCATTTGAATGCATCCCTGTCTTTTAAAACATGGCAAAAGAAAACTTTCATTTATCCAGGCAAGATTTATGAAAAAATATTTTCAAGTTTAGAAACACGCTCTTGGAAAATTTGCTTTGAATTTTGAGTTCGTCAAAGTTAAGTTAACCTGCTTTTGGACAACTGGCCCCGGAATACAGAGGTGTCATTCTTTCTCATAACCGACTCACAAGAGGATTAAGATAACTGAAAACAGGTCTACCATTGCATGTAGCCCTTTGAGAGTAGGGAGAGGAGATTATTGTAAGGTATTTGTTACTAACATTGTCCCCTACGGCATGGTGCCAGAAAAAGTCCTCACATAATGAAATTTTCATCCACAGGTACAAGCGTTACAAGGTTTCCATGGTACCCTTACCGTTTTGGCCATTTCCAAATTTTCGGCAATATGACTGAACATTTGGCTTTTTCTACTTTTCATGTACCAATCAACGCATTTCCGCAATCTCGAGCTCCTTCCTGCCCACACGATGCCGTACGCGGACCGATAGTCCTTGATCTTTTTCACAATTAGATTTGGATTTTTGAAAAGATCTTTGCGACTGCCAACCACGTAGCCGTCCAGCAGGATTCCGTCCACTTCGCCAGTAAGTAAAGCTCCGTAAAGTTCGTCTAATGTTTTGTAGGCCCTCACTGTAAAGAGAGGAGTCGTTAAGCCTAGGTCAAACTGTTGCAACAAGTCTTTGGA
The DNA here is from genome assembly GCA_963855995.1 of Muricea muricata. NCBI lineage: Eukaryota > Metazoa > Cnidaria > Anthozoa > Malacalcyonacea > Plexauridae > Muricea > Muricea muricata. The sequence continues at coordinate 10,885,634 of OY979725.1, forward strand.
TCATCATGTTACTTTGTTGGTTAATGTATGGCCGGCCATTTGCGTTTACCGACCAAACCAACACGCAGTTGTTGGTGGAACATGAAATATTCACTGCCAAACGGGCAAAAAACTCATTATTATACCTGTATTCATCTTTGCGTTCAGCCGGAGGCCTAGTTGAAAATCTGGACTTAGATCTATAGCGCCGACCTAAAACAACAAAATGAGCTTTAAAAAAATTATAAGGAAGAAAAGAACTTTATGGTATGCAAAATGTAAAATTATAAGGAAGAAAAGAACTATATGGTATGCAAAATATGAAATTACAAGAAAGAAAAGAACTTTATGGTATGCAAAATATGAAATTATAAGGAAGAAAATAACTGTATGGTATGCAAAATATGAAATTAAAATGAAGAAAAGAACTATATGGTATGCAAAATATGAAATTATAAGGAAGGAAAGAACTATATGGTATGCAAAATATGAAATTACAAGAAAGAAAAGAACTTTATGGTATGCAAAATATGAAATTATAAGGAAGAAAATAACTGTATGGTATGCAAAATATGAAATTAAAATGAAGAAAAGAACTATATGGTATGCAAAATATGAAATTATAAGGAAGGAAAGAACTATATGGTATGCAAAATATGAAATTACAAGAAAGAAAAGAACTTTATGGTATGCAAAATATGAAATTATAAGGAAGAAAATAACTGTATGGTATGCAAAATACAAAATTCTAAGGAAGAATGGCATGGCATGGCATAGTATGATATGGTATAGTATGGTACACTTGAACACATACCTTAGTGCCATATATAATCTTTTCTACATGAGTTACAGATAAAGTGAGTGACGATGCAAGGTTACCAACCATGATGCCAGTAACAACCAAACCTGTCAGAGTCCATGCGATTGCAAATACTCGTCCTAGTTTTGTTCGTGGTGATCGGTCACCATAGCTGCATATTTAAAAAACAATGAGAGAAATTAAACGAGCTCTATATAGACGAAATGGATTGTTAATATCGATGTCAAACTTCTTCGTGAAGCATCGAACAACAAAGCTAAATAAATATGGTCGGTAAATTGAAAAGTTTGTAGAGGACCTTCCAAGGATTGTTCAAGTAACTGTTCTCTCAAGAACAAATAAGTGTATTCTCCTATCAAATGTGTGTTTTGTTGATGGAACAGACATTTCAGAAGCTTTCCACCAGCAGTTTCAAAAGTGCAATAATCGAATACTCCATGCCTGTACAAAACCCCAACGTAACTAAACATACTGTAGACGCAATAAACAAGTAAAACTCACCCGACTGTGGTCATTGTAACATAAGCCCACCAAAAGCCGCTTAAAACTCCTTTCAAAGCCGAAGGTGGAAACTCTTCACTGTTTGCAGACATTTCCTAAAAAAATATGAAAATGCTTGATGCATTGCTGCGGTAATTATTTAGCCCTGAATTTAAACAACGAAACTATCTTGCTTTGTTTATTAATCGAGGTAAGACTTAAAACTAAGTATGGGTTAATTTATAACAACACTGTGCTCATTAAATTGACTTTATCACAGATCAGAGCTTTCGGTCCGTTCACTAAGACTTGTAATAAAACAATTAATTGTCATCAAATTGTTTATCAGTTAATATGAATTCACCGTGCAAAGTCTCAAATGAGTTTGTGTTAGTTATCGTAAGACACATCCACTTCCAATTGTTCCAAATGAGGTGTTAAATCTCATATCCAACTGTTTTTCTGTTATAGTGTGATAACTAGTGTGATAACGGTGAAAGTAAAAGGCGGAATGGCCTTGCGGAATGGCATATGGAATGGAATGCGGAATGACATGCGGAATGACTGCGGAATGGCGAAACGAATAAAATTTCGAGACATGTTTTTCGTTTGGCGCTTTTTTAAATTTCATTTAGAAAGCGCTCGCTAAATGTCAAAAGAAGGCGCTCGCTAAAAATCGATTGCGCGACATTTTGCACTGAATGGAAATCCGCCTTTAGCAAGCGCTCGATTTTGTGCGATCGTTTTCTTTTGAAATGTGTGAAGTCAAGCAGAACGTCAAGTATGGCTGACTGAATATTGTTCCTTAAATGTTCCTCAAATATTCATGAACAGTTTCATGAGAATTTCATGAATATTGTTCCTTAAATATTCATCAAATATTCATGAATAGTTCATGAATAGTTTCATGAGAATTTCATGAATATTGTTCCTTAAATGTTCCTCAAATACTCATGAACAGTTTCATGAGAATGTCATGAATATTGTTGATGAGATATTCCTCAATATTCATGAACAGTTTCATGAACATATTATGAACCAGTAATTCACGAAATGTTCATGAACAGCTACTTTCATGAACTGTGCCATTTAACGTTCATGAGGAAATTTATGAATAATTCATGACTATTTTTCATGAAAATTCGTGAAGAATTCACGAATATTTGTTCATGAATGATTGACGAGAAAATATTCAAAGCTTTTTGTTCATGAACTATTACTTTCATGAACTGTGCCATTTAACGTTCATGAGAAAATTCATGTATACTTCATGAACATTATTCATTATTATTCTTCAAAAGTGCATGAATATTTATGTTCCTGAATATGGTAAAATGTTCCTGAATATTCATGAATAGTTTCATGAGAATTTCATGAATATTGTTCCTTAAATGTTCCTCAAATACTCATGAACAGTTTCATGAGAATGTCATGAATATTGTTCATGAGATATTCATGAACTGTGCCATTTAACGTTCATGTTCATGAACAAAAACGTGCATGAACTTTTCATTCATGAACTCCTATTTTGGTGAACTGTGCCATTTAACGTTCATGAGAAAATTCATGAATACTTCATGAACATTATTCATTATTATTCTTCAAAAGTGCATGAATATTTATTCATAAAATGTTCCTGAATATTCATGAATAGTTTCATGAGAATTTCATGAATATTGTTCCTTAAATGCTCCTCAAATACTCATGAACAGTTTCATGAGAATGTCATGAATATTGTTCATGAGATATTCATGAACTGTGCCATTTAACGTTCATGTTCATGAACAAAAACGTGCATGAACTTTTCATTCATGAACTCCTATTTTGGTGAACTGTGCCATTTAACGTTCATGCACGTGCATGAACAGTTCATGTTGTTTTGATGGATGTTCATGAACAATTTTCATGAACGTTTCATCGATAATTCATCAAATTTTCGCCGGTCATATTAGCGGCTCTCACAATCAGGGAACCACGTGACCAGTGTTCACCGGGATCTCTTTCTCGAGCGAGGAGCGTACTGTCGAGAAGACAGCCTGGCGAGGTTGTCTCCCGGTCGGCGATAACTCCTTTCCATGTCGATGAAGTCGATGAGAGTACAGTTAGGGTACGCAATAGGACACAAGTCATCTTGCATTCCTTGCAAGGGTACAATAACAGCTCCAGGACAAAAGACTGCCATGAACTCTCAGTTGTGTTTCAACAGGACGGTCAAAATGAGACATTACACAATCACTATTAATAGCCAGAACCATGTCCAGGTTCATTTGATTCCATTTTTATAGTAAGATGACGTAGCGGTTTTACCATGGTGGCGAGATGACCAATGTAACGAGCGCAGTGGTTTTCAAGCAACATAAAAACTTCGCAGGTCAGGGATATTTTAATGTATTTTAATTTTTTTTACAGATATTTTAATCTTTAAAAAGATTTTGGGACTTGCGCGAGCTAGGTTGATAATGTCATAGTCTAGCTTACTCTATAATGTAGAACACATATTTACGAACGCCTGTAAAAATAGTGACATGAAAATTTCATTAGTATTGGTTGATGACAACCATAAAATATTCATGATTTTTTCAAAAAACATAATAATTCATGAATGTTCATATTGATTACTTCATGAACAAATTATTCATGAAAATTTCATTAGTTTTCAGGTTGATGACAATACCATGAAATATTCATGAATTTTTAAAAAACAATAATCATGAATATTCTCATGAAGAATTGTTCATATTAACTATTTCATGAGCTTATTATTCATGAAAATTTCATGAATTTTGGTTGATAAAATGGAATGAAATATTCATGATTGATTATAGGACTTTTTGTTCATTTAGCGTTTCTTGTGTGAAATGCTCATGAAATATTCATTATTGTTGGTGTTCAAAACCGTACATATTGGTATTATAGTGATGCGAACACTGTTGTAATTGACTCATAGAAGAACAAAATATAATAAAACTT